>OX382339.1:3494865-3892865 GCA_947507615.1 Hemithea aestivaria
GTTCTGAAAAATGTAAGATTTTCAAGACTACGCTTAAACGTGTCTCCATAAAATTCTAGCCGATGACCCCCCCCCAAAATCATGGTCTGGATCCGCGCCTGGATGGAGCAGAAAGGTGGCCATAAGAACTTCTTAATAAACTAAACGATACAACATCCTCGAGTTCGGGCTCATTTGATTCGTCTTGACTTTGGTGCTAGATGGTAATAATAATAAAAGCTTGTTTTTAAATAGTTTTTGAAAAATTTTACTTGTTTATTATTCCTTTATATTAGTGTGCGAATACTCGCACCACACACTAAGTTAGTATTAATACTTCAGCCCAGTTTTTCACTAGCTACAGTGTCCCTACTCCCTTCCGAGGCACAGAAATGTTTTCCATATCCAGCAGGGCTAATCACTTATCCGTTAGGGAACCGAACCGATTTCGAAATCGATTAGTTCCCTGACGGATAAGTGAATATCCCTGCATCACACATCAGTGGGCGAAGAACAGGCGCTGCGTAGACTTGTCTTGCTGCCAAGTAAACTGTCACCCTATACATTCACAATAGTACAATGTATGGGATGACAGTTTGACTTGACAGCAAGACAAGATTACGAAACTGGTACCACGTGCCCCACCTGCCCCCCTGTCGACCTCCTGCAAACGAAGTCTACTCCCGCTAAAAATTTAATGTTTCTAATACGAGTATGTATACCTACTTGGTTTCAGCTGACGGAATCGTACAGCGCCCTCAGCCGAGAGTTCGCCGACATGGACCCCGAATACTTGACCCTAGCCAACAAGATATACGTGGCGGAAACGTACGAACTGAACGATGAGTTCAACAACTTCGCCAGGTCCTCCTACAAGGGTGAAGTCGAGACGCTGAACTTTGGAAAACCGACGGCAGCTGCCGCTGTCATCAATCAATGGGTGAGAACTGAGAAATTTTTATCGAGGGGGGATGTTAACACGGTCAACAATCTGAATTATAAAGGCGGTTTTGCCCGCTGTACTGTAGCCTATGTGTTATTCCAGGGTCTAAGCTATCTCTATACCAAATTTCAGCTCAATCGGTCCACCAGTTTAGGCGTGATTAAGTAACAAACACACAAACTTTCGCAGTTTCTGTTGAGCGGCTCAAGTGGTTAAATACCTATGCCAGTTTTTGATCCGTGGGGTAGAGACTAGAATCATTGGATTCTTGGATTATTGACAACCTCTGTGGCGCGGTAGGCTAATCCCCGCCTGCAATGCAGAAGGTTGCGGGTTCGATTCCCGCATGGGACATATGTTTGTGTGATCTACAGGTATTTGTTTCTGGTCGCAGTGGTTTTCAATATCTATTATAAGTATGTATTTACAAAAGAAAAGTATAATATAAGTATCCGTTACCCTAACCACCATAACACAAGCATTAAGTTGCTTAGTATGGGGTTAGGTGGCGCTGTGTGAAATGTCCTGAAACATGTATTTATTTTATTTATTATCCATCCCCCCAATTTGCCCCCGGGGTTAACCGCTAGTATGTAGATGGCTAAGTATCGATTCGCGCGTTTGCTAGGATACCAGTAGAAGAATAGTACTTATCTCTTAACTTTCAAACAGGCGAATGACTTTATTTGATGAAAGTATAGATATCAATCTATTTGAATTGAGAATTTGAAGCCTCAGGTGTATACATTCCTCAGTTGCAACCAGGTGTACGTAATTGCTAACAAATTCCGCCGTAAAAGTGGCTCATCGAGAAATCACGTGACTTAAATTTAAAAAACGAATCTTATCAAAATATGTTCTTGATTGGTTAAAAAATAAATTGTGCGGCATTTTCATTGGGAACTGTAGTACGCATGCTCTGAATTTGTTTTTTTTTTTTTTTTTTTTTTTTTTTAAATAATATGGCAACATGTGCATTTTGCCAGTGTCGAGTAAAATTCGTGAATGTTCACGGGATATTAAATTATGGTCTCCACTTTCGTGTTTTGCCAGTGTCAAGTTAAATGTTATTTTTTAAGTAATAAGTTAGTCAGGTCAGAGTCAGAGTGAGCTTAATAGCTCGTCTAGTCACGTGAGTCTTCCAGTAAAATGGGTGGAATTTTACTGAAAGTCCGGAGGAGTTTTGGAGGGGGCACCAAAATTCATATTTCAGCACCATATCACTTGCCTACATCTGTGCACATTCAAAAACACTTAACACGCAATATTCCACCATTATTACACGCTAACAATCAAATTCTACACGATTATTAAGCAAAAGACGTGGAGCTAATGATATGATCAAGGCTTGCCGCCAAAAACCCCTGAATTTGTCAACACTCCATTTTGATTTTGACAATTATCCATTTTGTTTTAAGGGTTAATGACGTCTTTGAACATTTATGTAACAATATTATATTTTCATATTTTTGCGCTTATTTAACAGCAAAAAGTGATCCATTAACACACTTCAGTTATGTGTGGCTCCTGCACCATATCATAACACATCCTGGTATGATCAATAAGACATAAAACGAAAATATTTTCACATAGATTTGACGTTTTCACTTGAAAGGTAAATAACAGACTGAAGCCCGAAATTATAACATTTTAAGCTACCACCTTCTCCGGCAACATTTCTTATACCTATGTCTTATATGGATCGCAGTTACTCTTCCTGACTTATTATTTATTCGTAGGTTGCAACAAATAAAGCATATTTTTTACAGGCTGAAGAGAAGACCAAAGGTAACATCAAGGATCCTGTTTCGCCTGACAGCCTGACTCCTGACACCGCTGCTGCTCTATTCAACGTAATCTTCTTCCAGGTACTTTGGAACCGCGAACCCCATCAACCACATTGAAAACTTAAATCGTACCTATCTATGAAAATGCCACCAGAGGGTCTATTGGCTAATTCTCACCCACTACGATTGATGGCAACTTCAATGTACATTGCTGCTTTTGTTACTTTACTCATATTAATGAGGAGGTTTAAGCAAGTAATGTACGCAAAATTGTTTATGGATTCTAGTGTTTTACTTGTCGTTTGACGATAGCCAATAGGCCCTCTGAGGCCTATCGCCCAACGACATGTAAAATACTAGAATCTAAAGACAAAATTGCGTACAATTCGAGGCAAACTTCTTGAGCATTAGGTGACGTGGTGGGGGAGAGTTTGCGCATCGTAAATACGTATAAAATACGATGCGCAAACTCTCCCCCACCACGTCACCTAATGCTCAAGAAGTTTGCCTCGAATTGTACATTACTTGCTTATATAAGTTACTAGCTGCACCCAGCGGTTTTATCCGCAGTACTTATATAGCCTATGTGTTATTCCAGGGTCTAAGCTATCTCTATACAATTTCAGCTCAATCGGTCCACCCGTTTAGGCGTGAAAGAGTAACAAACATCCTGATATCCATTCTTACAAACTTCCACATTTACAATATTAGCAAGAGTTTACTATGTAGAGAGAGGTATGGAATAAGAGGAGTTGCATTGAGTCGGCTGAAAGGCTATCTTAGTGATAGAACTTAATGTGTTGAAATATGCATTTTCAGCGGACAGAACAGATTTCCCGTTCACCCTTTATTAATAAATAGATGAGAAGTACCTCGGGGTAGTATTAGGCAAGTCTGCGATAAGAATTAGGATTCTCCTTGGAAACACATTCGTGGGACGATAGACCTAAAAGCTCACCATAAGGTGCCCTGTGGTGATAATTAATATTAATATAATAATAATTGGGGTTTATACTCAGTGGCGGATTTACAGTCTAAGCCGCCCTAGGCCCCAGTCCATGTAATACCTGCACCTACGTCGTATATAACATGTCTACTCCTACTTACTCCTTAACACATCGGTCGGTGCCACCGACTCGCGAACAAAATGTACGTAAACTCGCATGGCACCGAATAGATAAGAAAACCGGTGCCATGCGAGTCGGTGGCTCATGGGCGTATCTAGAAAAAAATCCACCTTTCCAGCTTGCTGCGAGTTCCGAGAAAATTTTGAATTTTTCAGCACGAATGATGTGCGTTAAGCTTGCTTCGAGTGGCAGAGAAAGTAAATGTTTTCATTTATAAAAGCGCGAGCAGCTCGCTGCGAGCGCCGAGAAAATTTTGAATTTTTCAGCACGAATGTTGTGCGTTTAGCTTGCTCCGAGCGGCAAAGAAACTAAATAATTATTCATATTTATAAAAGGGCGAGCAGCTCGCTGCGAGCGCCGAGAAAATTTAGATATTTTACAGCACGAATGATGTGCGTTTAGCTACGAGTAGCTTCGAGTGGCAAAGAAACTAAATGTCCTTATTTATAAAAGCGCGAGTAACTCGCTGCGAGCGCCAAAAAAAAATTGGAATTTTTCAGCACGAATGATGTGCGTTTATCTTGCTTCAAATGGCAAAGAAAGTAAATTTTCTCATTTATAAAAGCGCGAGCAGCTCGCTGCGAGCGCCGAGAAAATTTTGAATTTTTCAGCACGAATGATGTGCGTTTATCTTCCTTCGAGTGGCAAAGAAATTAAATGTTCTTATAAAAGCGTGAGCAGCTTGCTACGAACACCAAGAATATTGAATTTTACAGAACGAATGGAGCGCCACGGGCGCCCCATTATAGAGCCTGTGGCGCCCCTTTTATCCGGCGCCCTGGGCGGTCGCCCAACCGCGCCCCACCCTAACGCCGGTACTGTGTGCAATGAGCTCGTTCTGAGTGGTGAGCAAAATACATAATATTCTATTTATAATTACACGAGCAGCTAGCTGCGAGTGCCGAGAAAATTTTATATTTCAGGCTACAAAAGATGTGTTCTGAGCGGTGAGAAAATAAATATTCTATTATAGAGCAGAGCCGCCGAGAAAAACCCATGGGCCCTTGAAGCCTTTAAAATATTTACGTACTTTTAGTTATTTCTTGTCATCAGTGATTTTTTTGTCACGATTGGCCGCCCCTAATATCTGGCCGCCCTAGGCCCGGGCCTACTGGGCCTTAGGGTAAATCCGCCACTGTTTATACTCCAACAGAACAGGTTACCCTACTTACACTGTCAAAGTCAAATCACAATTAAACTTAATTATGTTCATTAAAAGTTAACTTTCAACTTACGCTCACTTTTACTCATTTACCCTTAACTTTTTTTTAATATGTATTTGTAGGGTCACTGGCACGTGCCTTTCGAAGCGAATCAAACCAAGGACGAACCTTTCCACGTTGACGAGAAAACTACTGTCGAGAAACCCACAATGAAACTTTGGCAGCCACTCTTCTACACCGAGAGTGAGGCGTTGGACGCTCAGGTATAAAAACTGAATTTAGTCGAATATTTGCCATCTTGCAGGTATTTATAGGCAACGGCATGTTCTCATCGAGTCACGCCGAATCCGGAGCCTAAATTCTACACAGAAAAGAGACGACGGCGCACAAAACAGAAGCAACAAAATAACTAGAGTTGCCGCGAATATTCGCTATTATTCGGTATTCGGCATAACTCGTAATTTTTTTTATATTCGTCGAATACCGAATAATAGCTAGTATTATTCGGCATTCGGCGAATAGTCGTCGAAAATAAACTTTTAACGAACAAAAGAACTAATGAGTTAAAAATAATCATTTTTTTAATTCAGGCATTCTTGGGTTGCTCTTCAGTAGGTTGCTCTATAGATGATTCTTCAAAACATGCCCAAAATAGTTTATGAGTTTCCGAATTATGCTCACTTTCATTGTCTAAACGAGACCTTTTGGATGCCGTTTCTGGATCCGAATCATCATTTTCGTCATAAGAAAGAAGAAAAGCCTAAGACCTTCTCTGAGCGCAGCTCTACGGATGCTTTAACTTTATTGTTTTCTCACGACCTTAGAAGAAATTAGAAATATTTTTAATGTGTTTAATGTTTTTATTTATGTCGAATAGTAATGACGAGTTATTCGACTATTCGCCAAAGTGAATGGCGATTAATTGGTATTCGACTATTCGCTATTATAAACACTATTCGCGGCAACTCTAAAAATAACCTATAAAACACATTTTTATTTTCAAAAACGCCACTTTGAGGCGACAAAAGATGCTGAATTAAAAAAAAATTGTTCAAATTTTACAGTGGACGTTAGCAAAACGAGAAGCGATTTTGGTCCAGAGTCCGGAATAACCCCGCTGTTACAGTGTGACTGGTTGAGAAAAATATACACATCGAATAACATTGGTGACTCGATGGGAATATTTATTCTGATCTAGTAACACTATACTATAGGTACCTATTATTGTGAGCGTGAATTATGAATGTTTGTTTTAATGTTGATTTATATTTTCTTTTTAATGTCAACAATGTGTGTTCTTTTAAAATTATTTTATTGTGTATTTTATTTTTGTAAATATTGTGTTGATTACTGTAAGTGGTTGTATTACCGTTGTAGTTAACAATAAATAAATAAATAAATAAATAAATTATGATTTCATATTTTTTAGGCGTGTAGAGGTGTAAGAACATTCGGTTTTAAATCAATATGATGTGATACCAAACTTAAAATTTAATTAAATCATTTTTTAAAACAAGCTTTCATAATGTTAATTATAAAATAATATATGTACCTAAGTACGCATTTACATAGGCGGATTTAGGCTTCTTTTTTCCTGCAATGCTTCTCTCTCCCCCTAATTTTGCACATATTTCATGGTCAAGATTATAATTTATATTTAGCTAGCTGCTCGCGCACTTTTTATTAAGGATATTTGAATTTTCTAACAGTTCAGAGCGAGCTAATCCTGCACCTTGCACCATTTATTTAGTCAGGCACGACGAAGCACTTTACGAAGTCTAGGTCTAGTCTAGTCTAGAAAGCAAAGTGATTATAAATTATGTTAGACTGTCTGGTTTAGATGATCGAGCTTCCATACAAGGAAGCTGGCTTCCGCATGGTGGTCGTCCTGCCCAACGAGCTGGACGGCCTCCCCGGTGTCCTGGAGAAGGCATCTCAAACCGGCCTCCTCGATGACGTGTTTAAATTGACCCCAGCAGAGAAGGTCATCGACTTACAGATCCCTAAGTTCGAAGTTAAGACCAAATTGAATTTGAATGAGCTCTTGCCAAAGGTAAGTCACTCAATTATTTAAGTCATTTTAAGATTTGTCTTTTAAGACAAATCTTAAAATGACTTTTAAAAAAAAACAAAATCTCAAAAAAATCTAAAAAAAGAATAACAAAATCTTAATTTTTTTTTTCTTAAAATCTTTAAATTTATTTTAAGATTTGTTTTAATTAATAATTTGTCTCGTACATTACTGTTTAATTAGGTTAAGTTTAGCATAATGTGTGTTTTGGTGTTCACTGTTAGCACATATTGTTTTTAATAAATAATAAAAAAAGGCGCTTAGTCCGCGGGACGCTCTTTCGCTCGCACTATTTGACACATTTTAAAATATAAATTCATAGAATTAACTGTTTGAAAATTCCTCAAGAGGGTCGCAGCACAATGTTATTGCACACATTTTAAAAGTGTTTTCAGTAATATGGCAAGTTGAAATTTTTTTTTTTTTAATTTTTCATTTCATAATTGCTTCTCATTCTGCCGTGTCGAGTCTCAAATAGTGCGAGCGAGAGAGCGTCACTCGATATATTATACACTCTTAATGCTTATTAAAGGGTTATTTTTAAACCACCTGCAACCTCTCAGGATCAGGTAGCCAACATCATACAACGTGTCGTGGTATGTGACTTTTGATAATAAGTATGTTAAATTTTACTTTCATACAAAACTAAATATCATTTTAATATTCCATCATAATGAGGTGGCGCAGCAGACACATGGAGAAACTTGGGGGAGATCTCTGCCCAGTGGGACAGCATAGACTAAATAAAAAACAAAAAACGAGTGAAATTTAAAATAGTTATTTGTTATACAAGAGTGCAAAGTTGCTTTTTTACCGCGTGCTCAGTTTGTATGACCGAGCGAGCGAAGGATTCTAAAATTAAATCACGAGCGTAGCGAGTGATTTATTAATTAGAATCCTGAGCGTTAGCGAGGGAATCAAAAGAGCACAAGGTCAAAAATCTTTGCACTCGAGTGTGACACATAATTTCTCATCCCCCCTCAGCGAGGAAATAACTCAATGCTAAAAGTTTTTTTTTAAATTATTCTCACCATGGATGCGCACAGCGTTGCCAGTGCACTATCTTCAAAAATAACCAGTATTCAATTTTAATTTACGTAGGTACGCTTACTTAGAGTCCTTTTCACGAAAGAGGTCCCACGGAATTTAGCGGAACTAATTTTTTATTCTTTTATTATTGGACTTCATATTTTAAATCATTTTTATTTGTTACATAAAATAAATACCTTTTTGATTAAGAAATTAAATATGAGAAATTATGAGGCGTTAAAAAGGTAAAGGTATTTAAACTTTTAAAATGTGCAATAGTGGCGTCCCGCAAAAAGGTTTCCTTTCGTGAAAAGCACTCTACCTATTCGTTTTAGTGATTATTTTCTCATTTTCAGTTTATTACAGTGAGAAATCGTTAATAAAAAAGTTACTAAAAAGTAATACTTAGAAAAAATCTTGCTACTAACTAGATAAAGTTATAAAAAATTGGCTTATTCTATTAACTCTGCTAAATTAACTCAACTATTATTTACTATTACAATACTATATAATTCATTAAAAACATTATTGCCTCGAAATGTAACTTATATCTAAACAACTAACGTAAATATAGTTCAAAAGAAACGTAATATGTTACAAAAGTAACTTACTGGCAAGGCTGACGGTGCGCCCAAAGCAAATTAAAAAAAAAAGTTTACTAAAGAGGTTCTTACTCCGAGTTTTTAACAAATTTAAAAAAGTTGTACGCTTATTTCGGTACCATAGAGGTGGAAGTAAATAGGTTTAATTATGTTTTTGTCTCTAGAGGGTAAAGTAAGTTTGAATTTCTCTAGAGGAAAATATAGACTTTTCCAGTCAGATATCGATGAGTAAAACTAGGTACACTTTCCGAGATAGTGGGATGAAAAAATCTTTTTAAAACAAGCTTTTACTTTGGTGATGGATGGTAATAATAATATTATTACCATCCATCACCAAAGTACTAGAGAAGAATCGAAACGAATCAAATCAAACTCGATGTGGTTGCGTCACTTGCGTCGCTTCATGACGGAGTTCCTATGGCCACCTTCCAGCTCCATTATCAGATCAGCTCGATGTGATAATCATATTGCATTGTCATCCGATTTATACAGGCATGCAAAATTTGGTTACAGACCGACATACAGACAGACAGACAACAGACAGATGAATTTAAATAAAAGCTTGTAATAACAAAAACTGCATCAGAATACTCTGAATAATTATTTTTGTATGAAAGTAAAACGTAACAAATTATCAAAAGTCACATATTAAGTCACACATGTTGTTGTTTGTGATGTTGTCTACCTTGTCCTACGAGGTTGCAACGGCCGTAGCATATGCTCTTTGGCCGTAGCATTACTTATGGGATACTGACGAAAATTCAAAAGTAGAACTTCATGCCATACATTGTACCTACTGTACCTTTGTGAATTTATGAGATGACAGTTGACTTGACTGCAAGACAAGTCTACGCGGCGTCTGTGCTTGAGGGGCAGGTGTATTAAAAACAAGTGAAATTTAAAAAAATCTTTTTAAAAACAAGCCTTTATTATTATTACCATCTAGCACCCTAAAGTACCTACTCGTCAAGACAAATCGAATGAGCCCAAACTCGATGTGGTTGCTTCGCTTAATGACGAAGTTCCTATGGCCACCTTCCAGCTCCATCATTAGATTAGCTCGATGTGATACTAATATTGCATTGTCATCCGATTTATACATGCATGAAAAATTTCAGCTTATTCGGATAACGGGAAGTGGGTCAAATTAAACTTCCAAGATTTGATTACAGACCGACATACAGACAGACAGACAACAGACAGATGAGAGTAAATAAAAGCTTGTAATAACAAAAACTCCATCAGAATACTCTGAATAATTATTTTTGTATGAAAGTAAAACGTAACAAATATTATCAAAAGGCACTTATTTAAGTCACACATGTTGTTGTTTGTTATGTTGGCTACCTTGTCCTACGAGGTTGCAGGTGTATTAAAAATAAACCCTGTATATAAGCCGCTGTGTGTTTTCTGCCTGTGGTAAGAAAACACACCCTATTATTATAATTTTTCCCTCATAACAGTTGGGAATCAACAACATATTCAACGAACCGGCCTTAGGGATCGTTAAAAATGACTCTGTCACGGTATCCGAGGCTTTCCAGGACGCTTTCGTGAAAGTCGACGAAGAAGGAGCAACGGCTGGTGCTTTTACAGGTCAGTTGTGATTTTAACACTATTTCACTCCCTCGCTAAGAAACATATGTTTAGCATAGTAAGACATTATCATGTCGCTACTCTTGCTACTCGCGCTGTCATTGCATACAATTTGCAGTATACCCAATCGCCTCCACTGTTATAATTACAGTAAGTCGAAAAACTGCGATGGTGGGAAATGAATCTTATTTATTTCACTGAAGGTCAATTTCTCACCATCACAGTTTTTCGACTTACTGTGATTATGATAACGGGGGCAGCAATGTCATTGTGATCTTACAAACGTCAATTACTCTTGACAGCGGGATGGGAGTTGCTACTCTTATGTCAATGTCTTACTGTGCTAAAGGGGCAGAGGGCCTATTGGCTAATTCACACCCACTACGATTCATGACAACTTCAATGAAGGTACATTGCTGGGTTTGTTATTTTACTCATTAAATGAGGTGTTTTAAACGAGTAATGTACGCAATTTTGTCTATGGATTCTAGTGTGTTACATGTGGTCGGGCTATAGCCATAGGCCCTCGTAAACTAATAAGTTTGGTGAAGGGACAAGTCTCGTACCAAGTAGATACCTACTTACTGTGCTCCGGTAGGAGGGCACTGTAGCTAGTGAAATTACTGGGCTAAAGAGTCTTAACATCTCATGACTCTTGAGTAAGAAGCGTTGGTGCAGTGCTCCTAGAATTTCACATAATTGTGAAATCCTAGGTAACACTGTACTGATTATGGGCAGCCGTTATCTCTTAACATCAGGAGAGCGTCTTGCTCGTCTTCTACTTCATCACAATAAAATAAATAAACTTAGCCTGAAAACCCATAAGCTCTTTTACGCTAGCCACTCTCTGCGCGAAGATTTTCCACTTCAAACTAAAAGCATTAAAAGGCTAAAACTAATAAACTGTCAATTTTCAATATTTTATGCGGCAATAGCCAGTAATTTCTTTGAATTAGGTGTTCCACCTTCATCATTGGTTCCACCTGATTCCAATAGTCAGTGTCAAAAGTTACGTCTTCTTCTTTGCTTAAAAATCTACCTAAGTCATTGATACAAAAAATAGGAAGATGCGATATTGACGCTTCTGACATGGACCGCTTCGATTAGACCCATGGGCCTAATTTAAGAGCGGAAAATTGTGTCTGGCACAATTTTACTTCGGCGCGAATCGGCGCGGCAACCGCTACTTTCAGATCCTACAGGCCCTAGTTTGGCATAGCAACGATAGGGCTATGGCGCATCTTCCCATTTTCTTTTAATCTAAGACCTAAGTACATATTTAAGAGGAGGAGGAGGAGGGAGGAGGTTGTCTGTAAGATATTGCTCTATGCGATAAGACCGAATTGTATACCTTTAGTTTTATGTGTATTGTCTACTTATGAAACAATTTCTTGCAACCAGGTTTGCAATAAAGTATTATTGTATTGTATATACTTATCAAGTGCAAAAAAATTATAAAATTGTTTTTCAGGTACGGTAGTTGTGCCCATGTCAGGTTTGATACCCCCACCATTGCTGGAGTTCAAAGTAGACCACCCGTTCCTATTTGCTATCCTTTACAAGGAAACAATATTGTTCGCTGGTACCTACACCCATTAAAGTATGAATATTATATATTATATAATAAAATAAACTCTGATGCTAAATCTATATTCTTGTTTTATTCTTCCCATTAGGTAACCTTAAAAAATTATTACCTCAAGTGCACCAGTCTTCCTTACAAAATGTTCGTTATGTGCTTTTTAAAGTACGCACATAATGTAAGAAAGACGGGTGTACTTGACTGACTGGTTTTCTAGACTCTTCTCATTAATCTGGAGTATATGAAAATCTATTTAAATACCTACGTATTTGAATGGATTTTCATTTTTTTTTCAGGATTCTTTAGCAGTCTTTGCGTACCTAACATATTGTTAATTGTTAGGTACGCAAAGACTGCTAATAAGGTAAGCTCATAAGGTTGTTCTTTATGGATAAGCAAAGCTATTTCTAAACGAAATTCCAGCTCAATCGGTCCACATATTCAGACGTAAAGAAGTAAAAAACACACTCACAAACTTTCGCCTTTATAATAAGTATTAGTGTGATACGTTATAGTTATTTATTATACCTACTATTTTGAATCTATACCAAAGAGATATATATTTTTTTCCATATATTTATTTCTTAGTTCACTATTCTCCATAATACTGTGTACATTTTTAGGGTTCCGTACCTCAAAAGGAAAAAACGGAACCCTTATAGGATCACTTTGTTGTCCGTCCGTCTGTCTGTCTGTCTGTCAAGACCCTTTTTCTCAGGAACGCGTGGAGATAACAAGCTGAAATTTATAGGAAATACTAAAGTCCATTGCCTCTTAGAGCTGTAAAAATTTCAAACTTCTAGGCCAACGCAATCAAAAGATATAGTCGAATATGTCGCAAATTTCATCAAATTTTCGACATTACCAAATAAATCAAAACCTACGGGGCACTTCCCGTGAACTCAGAATCATGAAATTTGGCACAAAATAACTCCTTAGAGCACAGATAAAGGAAAAATTGCGAAAACCATAAATTTTTATTTGCATCATATGAAAAAAATATTTTGAATAATTTTATACCTACTACCCTTTTTCTCATGAACGCGTAATTGTATTAAATTAAAATTCATATCAAATACTTAAGTCTATAATACCTTTAAACTGTAATAAAATCAAACCTCTATGTCAACACATTCAAAAGAAACAGCAATTTTAGTCGCAATTTTAAACTCGCAACTACTCTCAAAAAATCAAAACCTACAGGGTACTTCCCGTGAACTTAGAATCTTGAAAATTGGCACGAAGCAACTCCTTAGAGCACAGATAAAGGAAAAATTGCGAAAACTGTACATTTTTAGTTACATCATATAAAAAAATATTTTTAATAATTTCATACTTACTACCTTATTTCTCATGAACGCGTACAGGTATTTAATTGAAATTCATACCAAATACTCAGCTTTATAATAACTTTAACTGTAAAAAAATCAACCATTTATGTCAACGCAATCAAAAGAAACAGCAATTTTAGCCGCATATTTTCAAACTCGCAAGGGAATCAAAACCTACAGTATATAATATTATACCCACTTTTCCTTAGGGTTCCGTAGAAACCCGTAGGTTTGTACGGAACCCTCGGTGCTCGAGTCCTACTCGTACTTGACCGGTTTTTCTTTGCAAATTTTAACTTCCAGGGCCTGTTCTATTTGAAGTCGCTGTCGGTCAAACTATTATTATAATAATATATGGAATATTGTATAAAGATTGTAAAAACTGTAACAAAGCGAAACAAAACTAACTAGGTTAAGAAAAGATGATAAGATTCAATATTATACATATTGACAAGCTATCATCAGAAAACATAGAATAATGTAAACTAAAATAGATAAGATAGAATAATAACAAAAAAATGTAATAATAATAAATAAATAATAAATATTTCAGGACAATACACACAGCGCCACCTAACCCCATACTAAGCAACTTAATGCTTGTGTTATGGTGGTTAGGATAACGGATATAATACTTATATACTTTTCTTTTGTAAATACATACAACTACACTATACTTCTTTTGTATAATACATATTGAAAGCCACCCAGACCAGAAACAAATACCTGTGGATCACACAAATATTTAAAAAATAATAATAATATTGTACTATAAAAGACTGAAATTCTCAGAGGTTAGAAAAAAAATAATAAAAAATTTTAAAAAACGAGAGATATATCGATCTACTGATATAATACATTTTATATAGGTAGGTAGTACCAACATGACACATTGTTCAAAGTATTATATTTTTTGATATAATGATGATTTGACATATGTAGGTACCTACTATAAGTATATTTTGGTATAATTCTGCTAACAAATAATGTTTGTTTAATATTATAGTATTCGGTTTTCATGACTATCCTAGGATAAGGTCATATGTACGACGAGCGAAGTGTTAGATTTACTTTAACCACTCAAGCGTCCAAGCCGGGCGGGCGACACATGCTCCAACTGTCCACACATAAAAAAATCACTTTTTTTTTCCGCCGGCGCGAGACCCGCTCATCAATAACGATTACTACTGAAAAACTGCTAAACCTACATTAGAATAAAAAATACTAACGTAAAGCTCAAAGAATCCAGAATTTAATTTAATTACAAGTAAATGACACTTATTAATTATAAATGATGAAAATAAAGTTTCATTACAATCATCCACCAATAATCGCGTACTGATCATGTAACTTTTGCAGCTAAAATAATATGTGTAAACATTTTGAAATTATTGTACTATTGCATATTTCGTAAAGGATATATCTTCACGATTAATTTGATGTACAATAACAATAGAAATAATGGATAGAAAACATGATCCACCACAAACCATCCACACACACTGTTAAAGTTTGCCATTTTGTGCGTTGTGTCGTCATTTTCTTTTTTTATTTCAAATTAAAATGAACTCGTTTTACAAATAAAATCATCTTCCACAGATAAAAAATTAATTAAAGCACCATATAATAACATTCAAATGAACGAATATCACCAGATTTAGGCGCTGTACACATTTAAACTGAACTATGTCGTCTGGGGACTGTAGTCACCTGGACAGTTGAAGCAAGATTTTTTTTGGGGACTGTTGTCACCGTGGACGCTTGAGTGGTTAACATCAGCGCGCGAGCCGAGTTAGCAAAGCGATTTTGCCGCGGTAGCGGCCGGCGAAGCGCCAGGAGAAGAGTTAGAGCATTTAGTTTGTCATCAAAAATTAACATTGTACGACGATAATATCCCATCAAAAACTACAAAAATTAGAGCCAAGTTCAATATTACGATATAGGTTGGTTGTTTGTTGACTTCATCGACAAAAGAAGTGAGATCTTAATGGGTGCCAAGAATAAAGTAGCCCTGAAATAGTCCTGATATATATTTATAACATAAAATATTTAGATTACAAATTGCATATTCAACCTCTTGATTTAGTGCTTGTTCAAGTTGAACGCGCGGGCGCAGGCGCGGGCGCGACAGACTTTGCTTACACCGCACGTGAACACTTTCATAGCACGTTGTTTGATATTTCGCGCGCGCGCCCGCGCGTTCAACGTGGGCCAACGCTTAGCTTTTCATTTACGCTACCTACTTCAGTTAAAAGCACCATAGATCTGCTAGGGTCAGTGGTGAGCTCTAGCGCCGCGCCTACGGGTCAATCACGCCGCTCACCATAATAAGCAGATAGCATTATTTGTCGGAAACAATCGATAATTATTTCGGACTCACAAACAAGGTCGAGAGAGACAGCTGCGTCTCAGAACAGATAACTTACTCTGGGGGGCAATGTGTAACTTATCTACAATGCTCACTACATGACGGTTAAAATTTACAATCATATTCCAGAGGCTATAAAAGAACTGACAGGTCATTTGTTCAAAGTTATGCTACATAACTGGCTGCTTGAAAGAGGGTTTTATTCGGTGAATGATTTTTTGAAGTATAAAGACAATATATAATTTATAATTGATGACATTTAAATAAAGTTTTATTGGATTATATTTATTGAATAATATTAAGCACATAATGACCTAATGTCTAATTATTGATTGAATTAATATTGACATTTTGTATTATGAATTATAATGTAAGAAGTTATATGTGAAATCATTATTAACGTTAAATTTAAATAATATAGCGCTTGAGTTTTTTTGTATTTTCACTAAAATTATAATTAATCTAAATTATAAATTTAATGAGGAATTAGTAAATTTTAACATTTGTACGCCCTCTGGGCAAAAACATGCTGAACTGAATGTGAAATGTTTAATAAGATCTGTCTCCAAACAAACCATGTTTTCACAAATAAATAATTTTGAATTTTAAGCGGCGATCACAATAAGCCAATCATGGCCGCAGTGATACAAGAAACCGAAGAAAAAAAACTTTTTTAATACACGCTTTTATTATTTTTACCATCTAGCACCAAAGTACTCGTCAAGTCGAATCAAATGAGCCCAAACTCGATGGGCGGCGTTTAATTACGGAGTTCCTATCGCATCGTCACCTTGCAGTTCCATCATCAGATCAGCTTTACGTCATAATGATATTGCATTATCATCCGATTTATACATGCATGCAAAATTTCAGCTCAATCGGAAATCGAAAAGTGTATCAAATTTAACTTGCAAGATTTAATTACAGACAGACAACGGACAGGTGAAAGGAAATAAAAGCTTGTAAAATAAAATAGGCACCATAGACGCCTAAAAGGTCATCCTAGATTATAATAGTTTTCAAGGTAATTTTGTTGATGACCTCTAATGATCCTCCTCGAATTGTTTCATACATTAATATTGAATCTGTCTACATAAACAAGGAAAACAAATGTATCAAATACTTGATAATTCTAGAGGTTCTGAGAATAAATACAACAGTAAAAATTACAAAGTTAACAAAAATATATATTTAGTTTCTAGGGATTTTTTATATTTATGTCGCAGTAAGATACTAGTAGTTATAGCCATTTCATAATTATGTTACTAGGGACATGATTATGAGTCGGAACTTAGTTATTAGGAATCAATTCATTACTATCATACTAGGAACATTGTCATATGTCACGGCTAAAGCCAAAGTCACTAGTCAGTCACTGTTGGTTAACCAAGTTAGGTAGGTAAGTAAGTGTAGTTGGTAAGTTAGATGTGAATAAAATGTGTCTAAGGAAAACTTAATTATACTGGACGAAGTTTAGGCGAGTCCGACATCAGTAGGTTAGGTTTGAACAGTGATTACAATTTACAATGTGCGAGCCGAGCGAGCCAGCGTAGCGAGCGTGCCGCGGCAGCGGTCGGCGAAGCGCCAGGAATGACTTGTTCGTATTACATGGTTCACAATTCATCATTTAGGAACACTTATCCCGGTTGTAGGCGCACTTCGGACTTTAGCTGCAACTATATTACTAAATTCCGGCTCATAATCATATCCCTAGTAACATAATTATGAAACGAGTATAACTATCTTACTGCGACATTTACATTACAATTTATAATATTTACTTTATTTTTTTATAATATTATTTATAAGATTATTAAACAAAAAAATATGAATTCTATTAATCGTCCATTCTTGGTATTACACCATCTAGAAATCCTTGCTTGCCCTATTAGCTATTTACATTTTGTTTTAGACACACAAAATAGTTACCTACTGTACAAATAAGTGCTATAAGATCAAATTCAGTCTTAATAAATACCTCAAATTATGATAATATGTAATACCATAAATTATGTAATTTACATTAATATTATTAAGCTATTGCATAGCTTCTATCGCGGGCCTTGAGCGTGGGGACCGAATCCAGAAATTCAGTAAAGAAAAAAACCTAACACTCCCACCGGCACAGCGGTGATACTTTTTAGTTTTTCCATCTAGAGATAAAAATGCTATGCAATAGCTTTACCGCGGCAGTCTCCGAGTGCCACACGTCTTTTATAATGTGTATAAAACGAATATTATGTATACTTTGTAAAATTAATTTATAGGGGTAGTAAGTCCCATAATATTTAGAGTATTAAAAATTTTCATGGTCAGTAATTTAGCTAAGTATTCACTAAGATCAAATTATGTGAAAAGTAAAATAGTCAATTTGCCACTTCGTGCAATTTTCATTTGTTTGTTGTCAAAAATTTACAGATTACACTAACAAAAACATATTGGTCACTTGGTTTTGTTATTAAAGCGATGTTAAATAGGTACTGAAAAGCAACAAAAAACAATTCTATTGTGTACAAAAAAAACTCAATTTAGTGTGAAGTGTGGAAAACATTCCTATTAAGCCGCGTCTCCAACTAGCTTATTGGTCGATACAATCAACAAAAACATGACAACATTCAACAAAATTCTAGGCAATTTTGATGAATATTGATTTTATGTGTCCGTTGTGTATACGTCGACGTCCCCGACGAATAAACGGATAACTGCAAAAACTCAACTTTACAGGAAAAATTAAAAAAAAACAATTTTTCGTTAGAACAAATGTTCTGGAAAATTGAGTAGATGTATTCGGACCTATATAATTCAAATATGAAATAAAAGCAAAATTAAGATAATGGCGATTATCCATTTATTCGCCGGGGACGGCGACGTGCTTTCCCTGCGTACGTGCGTTTGGTATGGAAAGGAAAAACATTTCTGGAGCAAACAAAAAGCGTAGTTTGACAATGTTTTGTGAATAATGTTGTGATGTTTTTGATGACTGTTTAGTATACACCAAAACATGCGCTGCAGACTCGGCTTTAGTCTAGCGTCTTCCTATAGTATTTAAAACCATAGCTCTGAAAAACTGCATAGGTGTATTTTTATTATGAGAAATCAAAGTCTTTTAAATTGGGGAGTGGATGTCAAGGCTGCCGATTCCCAGTTCTCCGTCACAAAGACGATGCGGGAGTGCCGCCGAGTTGTTATAGTGGGTATACCGTGCACGGGGAGTCCCACATAACCCTTCCATACCCCCGCCTCGCCGGGAGGGTACGCGTAAGGCGCTTTTCATCGGCGAATCAAAAAAAATTCTTAAGCTGCCGAATGTCTAAGGCCGCAGGTTTAAACTCTAAACCTATTAAGACAGGCACTATATACATTTAAAAATAACTCCGTTCATTCCAGTTGTTATAACTTCGACATTTAAATCACGAAACCAATCTGTAATTAAAATATAATTACACTAATCATTAATGTCCATTTTTATCACTACGAGAAATAACATCATTAGTTTTTAAGTGATCGATATAGATACCTACTCTAAGGAGTATTTTACAGTTTATATAGGTACTATATATTTTTCTTTGAAATCTATATTATTATAATTCATAGAAGTCTACTCGGAGCAAAAAAATTGAGTCGTGACATACAAACGTGGTTTAAAATTATCACGACTCATCTCTTTTTGTAGTGTTTGCATTTTTACTTTTTACCCATTAAAGGTTACAAAAGCTTTATAATTGACGCTTGAAGCATAGACATTATTTTTTTTTGTGTAGGGGTATTTTGCTTTGTGTTGACGTGTTTTTGTTGAGAGTGTAGACCAAAAAAGGAGCTAGAGACACGGGTTAACTTGTTCATTTGTTTACTTCCAACAAATCGCGGTGTTTTTTTTGTGTTTACCTCTGTTTAAGAGACAGTCCTCGTCGGGTGCGCCTGATGCGTCGCTTCCGACTCAAGTCTGGTCATTTAGTCCCATACACGTGTTCCCTAATCTCCTTCACCTGAATTTCACCGTTCTGAAGACACTCCATGATAGCCAACAACAAACGAGTCACTTTATTCTTGGCCGCGAACTCCAGCAGATCACACGCGTTCTGCGCCGTCAAGCTGCGCACCAACATGTCCACACACTTCTGCTCTAGATCAGGCATCATGTAATATGATGCAAGAAGCACTAACTGTTCCAATCCCTTCTCAGGAAGAGCGTGTAAGTAAACGTAGTTCTTCAAGTCTTGCAACGTCGATTTGGAAGTTCCTGGCACTTCGACGTGTCCTTCAGTGGTTTCTTTCCAGGAGCCGCAGAGCATCCGGCGCAACACGGGGCTGGCTGCTGCTAGCACGGCCCTGTGCACTCTTATAGCTCCATCCTCACCCCGCAACTCGAAATCCGTCAGCTCTTCATCCTCGTGGAGAGATGCGAAAGAGTTGACTGTTGGGACTACATCCATATTGACGGTCACCTCGAAGGTGTACTGCTGTTTTTTATTCTCGTATATAAGATGCCAGGTCCCGTCGTCGCTGATGAACTTCTTGTTTTGAATACCAAACTCGTTGCAAGTGAACTTGATGACGTAGGTGAGCTTGTCTTCTTGAAGCCGCTGTTTGAAGAACCTCACGAAGACGAGGTTGACGTATATGTTGGTGTGCCCATTGTTGATCTGGCTGGCGATGACCCTCACCTGGAAGATGGCGGTACCGCTGATGAGGAACTCTGGCGTTGTTTTGACGGCGCAGGGAGTGTTGTAGTTGGTTACGATAAACTTCAACTGCAGACTGTTTCCCTTCTGTACGACGTCTTTGTGTTCCATTCTGAAATTAATGAGATTCCATCAAATACTTATACTTTACTCCTACCAAATAAATGCTAGTTTATAGATTCATCGGCTGATGCCGCTGTTTTACGACCTGCTTTAGTCGGATATTTTTTTATATTAGAGATAGATGCAAGCAGACGGCCCGCCTGATGATACTGTTAGAAATTGTGATACATAACGATTTAAATGCTTAATAAACGATGCGAAAAAGCAAATCAACCAAATTAAAAATAAACAATATAAGAAATGACATAGTCTATGGCACTATGGTCTGACATAAGTCATGATGACAAGGCGGCTAGATAAAATGTATGTGATAAAATAGCAACAGAAAAAGAGTAAACTATGTAATTGCCGAAAATATAATACAGTTCAACAAGTAAATATGTACTTTTATTCAGGATCCTGTTGGTATGTATGTTTGATACTATTAGTTCAGAAGCGGGATGAACCTGACGAACGCTAACATGTCCAAATGCTGTTAGTGGGAGCTGTTCGTGACGGAATGGATATTGAAAGAGATTGGGTATGTTTTTCATTAATAATAGTTCTAGTGAGTTACTAGGTAATTGTAGATCGATCTGGAAATTTGGCTGAGCGGTGAAATGCGCGTCAGCGATGTGCACTGCTTTGCGTTTACGACGCAACGCTATGGTGAGTTGGCAGCAACTGGTTGTGCCCAGGTATTTATTTTGCTCACTTATTATTGTGTTTAATATTTTGTATCAAACGATAGCTTTGCTGGTCTGTGTAGTTCAGAGTTCGGAAGTCTAACAAATTTTATTGGTTTAATTTTTTGTAGTGTAATAATAATTACACACACACATTACAGTATACTTAATAATAATTAATTATTAAAATAAATAAAACGGACAGTTCTACCTCTATATTATGGTGGGTTCGTGTACAATGTCCTACACACATATTTTGGTACCTACATTTTCTGTGAGGTACTTGATTAGACAAGTTGTTTTGTGTTGCTGATATTTTATGTGATATTGCTCTTCGGAGCAATGACCTTTATGTTAAATTAAACTAAATTTTAACAAACCTTTACTGTAATCAATGGTAAATAATAGTTATTTTGCTATAGCGAAGTTGCTAGAATAAGCAAATTTTGCATAACCTTATTTGATTTGGTGAGAAGATAAAGGAATAAATAAAATGAATTACTGTTCATGTTAAGGCGCTTCTTGTCATGCTTGAGGAGGTCAGTTTTGAAGATGGGGCACTGGCCGCACTGATCTGTCAAGTTTTGCTTCTTTGTCAAGAATAGCTGATAGTATAATATATTTTGAATTTTGCTAAATTGTACAATATGTTTTCCAATGGAAGTAAGAGAATCTTTCTCTAGCATTTATGATGAAATTATTACTGACCATATCCTTATCGCAGACTTTCCTAGCACAGTGTTTATGATACCTTGAGAAGGTGGACATTAGCAGAGCTGCGGCACCCAGCCACACGTTGGAGCTACAAGCAGAAAAGAGGAATGTTCAACGTGTGGGTTTTGAGTACCTTCTTCTTGGTCGTAGCCTCATGATTGAGGGACGTGATCATGGTGCCTCATCAGCTTTGACACCACTTCCTTCCATCGATGCCGGTCCTGCGCCATTTGGATTGACGCTTGTAGGGTGGCTCCCGTAGCATCCTGGGTCACATGCGTCCATCGCGTGGGTGAGCGCCCTCTACCTCTCTTCCCTTCTACACTGCCAGTAAGGATAAGTCTCTCCAGACTGTCTGGGTCGCGCCTGACGGTGTGTCCGAAGAATATGAGGACTCTCTGCATGCAGATTGTTGTTCGAGTACTTAAGGTATTATGAAACTGTTTGTCAATGTTACCTACAAAATATGGCATCGGTTCACATTAAGTTCATTTTAGACTTTGTAACAATTCGGTTCGTAAAGATTATTTTATTAATCTTCTATGCTTAATACTGAGACGGAATGTATAGTGTACCGTAAAGTCTATTACTATAGTTATTAATCAGTCATATTCCCATTGGCAATTAATAATAAATCTTGAAGCTTAGCCCCTGAAGCAAGGAAATATGATATTAGAGAACCATTTTTAAAACTAAAACATTGAATGTGTTTTAAGTAAATTATATCTGCATTAATTATATATATCTGTATACATGTAGAGATGATGTACCTATACCCAGTAGGTATTGACACAAAGTATTTTTACATTTGAATTACTATAGCTATAATATTGGATACAGAGTTTTCTAGAATCAAATTGAATTTTAATATCAGTGAACCAGAACAATATTTTGGTTCAGAAAGTAAAAGAAAAAAAAAGTGTTTAGTGAAATAAAATGACAGTAAAAGCACGGCTTATACTAAATGTTCCCAATGAGGTCAAAGTGACTGTGATATTATAATATTGTTCTGTCAGTCTTAGGTCCGTCTAAACATAACATTGTACCTTGAAATGTGTCTTTTATTATTATTACAATTTGCATGCTGAAAAGCGGACTGTAGCAGACTATTATATTATAGAATAGAAAACTCCTTATTGTTCACACAAATACAGCAATATAAACTTGGAACTAAGGTTGCACAGAAGGAAGTGTTACGATTGGCAGTCTTATCACTGATGGCGATCTCTTCCAGACAACCATATTATAATAACTTGTTATCTTTTGTATACATACTCTCGCAATGAATAACTTTGAAATTTGAACTTTGAGTATATAATGTAGACTTATTAATAAATGTAGTGTATTCCACAATGAATGATGTTGACTCATCAAACTGATATTTTATGGATATATATATTCTCACATATTATTTGGGAGGCCTACAGCTATGGTGCATAAATAAAGTAGTGAAGAGCCAATAAATAGCTTCCACATATAAAGTGATAACACCATTATATGCAAAAGGAATAAGGATACAATATTATAACAGATGACATATTATCTTTTTGGAAGGGTTTACATAATTCTTATCATAGACTTGAGTAAATGAAATGTATGTGTACAATCATTTGAATGCTCTTAGGGCAGGTTGTCTATTACAGAATGATTTACGGGTTACCACCAAACTACTAATGGGGGGATTTATACTGCTCACTACATAGCTCAGATTTCATATTATTGAATGGTACAGAAGAACAAATAATAAAATAATTTTGTGATAATTTGTATTCATAGTTGGAATTCTGGATTTGCCCCAGATGTCATAAAGTAGAATTATTGTTATGACACTACATGATTTATAAACGTGAGCATGTAACCTTTTGTAAAGAAGACATTTTTTTAATTATTGCAATTGTTACTACCTACTTTCTATGTAAGGCAGATTTGAAATTTAATTAGGTAAATTATTTAGATATGATTACATTAAAAAGTAACGGTATGCAATGGTTACCTGTCGTTTGAACTATCTAGTACCATCTTTATAGGATAGTAGTATCCAGTCATTAAGTTAAGATTACTAGTAGTACTAGTTTAAAAGTATGTTCAGGCTACCATATTTACACATTGTTTGTTGATAGAAACACTTCAAAAGTAAGTGTGAAATTACATGATCAGTAAATATCAATGGTCCATCTATGAATGTAGTGATCAATGAATATCAATGGTCCATCTATGGATTTAGTGATCAATGAATATCAATGGTCCATCTATGGTGTGTATATCTAGGATGTGTATATGAAGTCACTTAAATTATATAACATTAAAGCATGAAGAGTTTTGTGGGAAGTATTATATAAATGAGAATTTACTTAATATTTATTCATAGGTGAATAAGAATTGTTTTAGATAAAGATATAATTAGTCTTCCACACTGTTAATAATATTATTTTGAATGAATGGTAAGAGACCAACAAACAAATGATGAACTGAAACTGTCTTTTACTATATATGTAAATATAGGTTACATATATACACATTGGTATACATGCACAGAATGTTCTCGTTTAGATCCATTTGATAACTAGGTGATATAGTAGAAGGCATATCAAATATAAAGACTAACTGACAGTTTATATTTGGAGGACCATAATTAAATATTGATGATATTGCATTTTATAATATAATATGGTATTAAGTTTCATTTCACAAACTTAAAAGTTAACTAATAATTGTATGAGCTTGGATGAAGAAATTCCCACAGATTCGAGGTCCTTTGGCCGCGACAGACATAACCAATGTAAACACCACAATGCATGACAAGTGATGGCAAATTTTGGTATTGTCATTTAGAATAGAATGTTGTTTTTAAGATTTGATGAATTGGGTATGTTGATATTGTTCAGACCTAAATGATGGTACATTTCTTCATGCTAATAAGATGGTGCTCTCAAAGGGAGTCATTGTTCACAAATTGTCACTATCATATATCAGTAACTTTCTGAAGGGACTTACTTTATGTTTTGGACATCGTCAAGATAGAAAATACTGTTGTAACCGGTATGGAAACTCAATTTATGTGGAATTACTATGAAGCATTTGTGTGACTGTACAATTGTACAATGTCTATAATATTAGCAAGTGTTAGTAAAGAGTTTGAGTTGTTATAATAGATAGATAGATAGATAGATAACCCTTTATTGGAACACAAGAGACAAAGTACAAAAACAACTTATAAACTAAAACAATACAAAAGCTATGTGTTACAATTGGCGGTCTTATCGCTAATAGCGATCTCTCTATAATAATTAACAGTTATTGACATATATATTGAAAAAATGGCGACTTGTGTATTATGTATGGGTTATGGGAGTCCGTTGTGTTTTTATGTGAATTACATTAAGACTTGGTGACTGTTACGAGTTAGAACTCATACCTACAATAAAATATATATGTGACCCTGGTGAGGGAGTAATATGTTGAACTTATACCTTCTATAAAGTATATATGTGACCCTGGTGAGGGAGTAATATGTTCTAAGTTGGCCAGATTTTATCTGGCAAAGTTATGTAAATGTGACCCTGGTGAGGGAAATATCTGTTGTAAATTGGCCAGAGCTGGCAATGTTTTGTAAATGAGACCCTGGTGAGGGAAATATCTGTTGTAAATTGGCCAGAGCTGGCAATGTTTTGTAAATGAGACCCTGGTGAGGGAAATATCTGTTGTAAATTGGCCAGAGCTGGCAATGTTTTGTAAATGAGGCCCTGGTGAGGGAAATATCTGTTTTAAATTGGCCAGAGCTGGCAATGTTTTGTAAATGAGACCCTAGTGAGGGAAATATATGTTTTTGGCCAGAGTTGGCGAAGATTGATGGCTAGAGCTGCCAAAGTCCCGGTTGGCCAGAGTTGGCGAAGATTGATGGCTAGAGCTGCCAAAGTCCCGGTTGGCCAAAGTTGGCGAAGATTGTTGGATAGAGCTAGCAAAGTAATCAGTGGCCAGAGCTGGTAATATGCGATGATGATATCATATGGTTCAGATCAATATGAAGATTTTGTTGATGAGACACCGACACACCGTAACAGACATTTGACTTCACTAATCGTACTATGATATCAAGAATGCAACAGCAAAGCATGAGAATCGTTATTTAAGAAAGACAAATCTTAGTGCTAAG
Source organism: Hemithea aestivaria (assembly GCA_947507615.1). Lineage (NCBI taxonomy): Eukaryota > Metazoa > Arthropoda > Insecta > Lepidoptera > Geometridae > Hemithea > Hemithea aestivaria. The sequence continues at coordinate 3,520,781 of OX382339.1, forward strand.
CAATGACCTATCGAGTTTTCCGGAAAATGATTCAGTCTTCAAGAAGTTCTAAATACTGGAAACGCAGATGAATGAGGTATTGTTAGCTTAATTTATATGGTCATATAATATCTACTTGAATGTAATAGAATATCTATGGCCTTTATGAAGAATAATGGTTGCCAAGGATACTGTTGCTCATAATGTCATCTATGTTTTAATTATTGAAATATTATGTAAATGCAAGGAAATGTATAAAATGAAGATATACAAAGAATTCTGAAGATATCAAACAAGCTTTCAGATGTAATATACTAGGAATAAAGAATATCCTTTATAGATCAAAAACGTTGACCAGAAGGAAAATCTGCTATACCTAGCAAATAGATCAATAAAACCAAGATGAATGCCAATGGGTATTGTACACATTATATCATAGACCGATGATAAAGGATATTTATAAACAAGACAAGGACATTGATTACATTGAGGTCTATGCTCCAGTGGTCTACCACTCGCCTATAAGATACCTGATCGGATGCCAAGAAGGAACTAGAAACAGATACACCAAATGGATGGAGTCACAGCATTCTTACTCAGCAAAGTTACTGAAGAAACTTACATTTAAAACCTGGTTATGAGGATGAACATTATGATTGTAAACTAAATATGTCAATGTATAATAGACACGAGCCAGCGAACAAACTATTGGCACAGACAATTAAATATTGCTTTAGAATTTGGGATGCCTTGCTCAAGAATAAATCCATATGTTTATATTGTAAATGGAAAATATGTGATTGTTATAGCAGTATAATATATCGATGATATAGAATAGATCTTTATAACATTGAGGAAATGTCATAAATTATAAAAAGAGATACAAAAATAAAAAAGGAAAGGTACCTGAAGGATTTAGGAACAACCAAACATTACATTGGTTCCAGAATATCACAAGAATACAAAATTTAATTTCAATTGAATAAGCAATATATACAAAGATATTACAACAGTCAGCCCACTAATGAATATTGGGCGGCATGAGGTATCAGAAGGCAACAATGCTTATGAAACTCGTCTATAATGTACCTAATTATAATGGAAATGTTACCAGTTGTTGTGATGCAGACTAAGCAAATGATACTGAAGATAGAAGATACATATTTTCACTCCCATTATGCCATAAGCTAGAATTATGGAAAACAAAACATAGCCTTATCTAAAGTGAAGCATATTATGGAAAAAGTTATGCCATTTGATAAGTCAATGTGATAATATAGATGGAGATGACTGGAAGCTCCTTCGTCGGCATATTAGCAGATGACTGTCTTTAAATAAATAGTCATGATAAAAGTAATCAAAATTATAATATCTCTTTAATAAAATGCCAATTTCACTAAGAAAGTAACTTCGCATGATAAAAGACGTAGTGCCATTCAAACGAAAAATTAATTATGACAATAAGATGTAAACATTTTAAACTTAATAAAACAAACAGCAATATCCATGAGTTTCTTGCTCGTTCTTCTCATGGAGGTGCTTTGCGAACGAGCGGTAGTCATTTACTAACATAATTCTCAAAAAAAAAACGTGTTAAATTTAAAATTAATTAACTTGAGTTTTTCTTTTATTAAAATGATTTACAACAACACAACGCGAATATGAAGCTTAACTAAAAAGTTTTTATTTAATCTAAATCAAATTATTGCTCTGTACCATTAGTTGTCGATATTTAAAAAAAAATGTACTTGCTCAAATGTATTTACTATCCCGAATACGATGTACTGTCGGTAGTATGGGGACATACACCAACAAAGAATGGCCGAGATGTGTTTGGGGATAGGGACATCCCCATGGCAGAACGGCCGATTGTTAGAAATTGTGATACATAACGATTTAAATGCTTAATAAACGATGCGAAAAAGCAAATCAACCAAATTAAAAATAAACAATATAAGAAATGACATAGTCTATGGCACTATGGTCTGACATAAGTCATGATGACAAGGCGGCTAGATAAAATGTATGTGATAAAATAGCAACAGAAAAAGAGTAAACTATGTAATTGCCGAAAATATAATACAGTTCAACAAGTAAATATGTACTTTTATTCAGGATCCTGTTGGTATGTATGTTTGATACTATTAATACGTTGTGCCGTCAGCCGTAACCTTTAGACATCTGCAATGCGGTATCGCTCTTTAACGATCAAGTAGGCTGAGTAAAACTCCTCCCTGGCCTAATTAAACATCATGCCAGGATATCTTTGCGACACGATCTTGTTCAGTAGGTGTCAACAAGTCACGGCACTGAAAAGCGGCTTTTCAGTGCCGTGACTTGTGTGTCATCAGTAATCACTACATAGAATAAAATAAAATTGCTTTCTGGCGTCTTTCTTTCCCCATGTATGCTAATATCTTTAAAACTACACAACGAATGTTGATGCGGTTTTCATTATATTATTATTTAACCAGGTCCGGAATTCGAACTTGGTGATCCAGAATGCGAAATAATATCCCCTGGCCACTACAAAATAAAATAAAAAACAAAATTAATTATCTCATCATTAGCAGCATTCTAATAGTGCATTTATTTTTTCTTTTCGATTGATTGAATCCTGCCAATCCGTCGTCCTGTCTATCAGGAGCCATAAAATGAATCAAGTTCTCATAAACCGAGTCTGGTTTAGCGTGAGTTTTTACTATTCCACCCATATATGTAATAGATCTAGTAGCTATTAGACCATAGATCAACTAACATTCCAAATACGCGTAAACAATTTTGATTATTCCATGTGTCAAAACATAAAATTCTTAGGACTAGTTAGGAGTTAGGACGTAGAACAATTCAACCAAACCTGTCAAGCAAAAACGGTCACAGTAACAATAGATTCACTATCCTTATCTCTCTGGTAATCCATAAGAGGTTTTTTTTCTCGCAATTTTGTTCCTCTTTACATATTACAATTCTTTGATTAATGTATGGCCATTGTGTAGATTGGATTGGGTTATACCTTGAAGTAGGAAGCAATAGAGTTTGCAAGAAAAATTACGTCAGGGTTGTTTGCCATCTCACTTGCCTCATGCCTCATACAAATTAAAAACAAAATACTACCGACATCCTACATATTCAGTATGAGTAAGTGAGATGGCAAACAACCGTGACATAATTTTTCTTGCTTCGGGTGTTCACATTGCATCCTCCATGGAATATAAACTTCTTGGGTTATATTTTATTTTCTCGTCCAACAACACGGAGCAATTTGTTGCAACCCAAGATGTAAAGGTCAAGTTCATTATCACTACAAAATGCTGCTACACACGGAACGATCATTTAAAATCATTTTTATGAAAACGTATGATCTGAATGAGATTGATATCTTCTATCAAAATATATAAAAGGAAAGAGTGACTGACTGATCTATCAACGTACAGCTCAAACCGCTGTACGGAATGAGTTGAAACTTGGAACACAGATAGGTTTTATGACGTAGTCCTCCGCTATAAAGGATTTTTGCACGCGGGCAAAGCCGGCGAGCACAAGCTTCAAGCTAGTAATATATATTTTAGGAAGACCATCAGTTGTTATTCAAAAAATATCACACTCTCTTAATGAATAATAAGCAATTGAAAGCTGATTATAATAAATAAAATATTTGTAAAATTCGGTGTACCAACCCCGCCAGATTCGACCCACGACAAGGCAATCGCAGGAAACTACCATACAAACGCTGAAGATGATTCATAGAATAAATGAAACAAATCAACTGAATCAGTTAAATTACGGCTGTGGGGAACACCAGTGAATCGTCAGGGAAAGAATAGCTGGTATTTTTGTTTAAACAGCACAAGTCACGACAATTTGTGGTTTACAGATTGACTTAACTCTACAGGTCTATTATAGGCTAAAGTAGAAATATAAAAAGAAACTTTTAAAAACAAGCTTTTATTGTTATTACCATCTAGCACCAATGAGCCCAAACTCGATGGGGTTGCGTCGTTTAATTCCGGTCCTATGGCCACCTTCCAGCTAAATCATCAGAACAGCTCCATGCCATAATAATATTGCATTGTCATCCGATTTATATATGCATGCAAAATTTCAGCACAATCAGAAACCGGGAAGTGGATCAAATTAAACTTGCAAGGTTTGATTAAAGACAGACAACCGACAGGTGAAAGTAAATAAAAGTCTGTAAAAAGAAGTAGGTAGGTACCATGTGCTTTTTTTGTCCAAAAATAACTAATAATTTTAATTGACAATCGCAGACTCAGCGTCGTCAAGCTAACCTTGGAGAATATATCTACCTGTTTGGACATCATGTCGGAACACAGTCACAATGACCGCTTGGCGACACGGTTTTGTCCGTTGGGTGGTGGTACATATTGTTTGCTTCCATCATAAATTTAATATGACATGATTTATGATCAACATGAGATGATCATGAAATGACAGTTGTAAGAAGTATATATCAAACATACGCCTGTAAAGTATCGCTATTATAATATAGGGTGGTGTAAATTGAAGCATCGAATTCCAATCCAAAAAAAATCCAATCCGATTCAAAAGCATCATTCATCGTTAATTTTTTTTATTATTTTCATTTTTTTCCATTCTGTTTCATACAAAAAAATTGGATGATTTATTCGCGCCACCTTCATTAGTTTGAAGATATCGTACAAGTGCGACGACCAATTGAAAATCGCCACCACAATTTTACGTTGATTTTGAAAATAAAAACTCAACACACGGTGACATGGATCGGGCCGTGTGTACAGACCTTAGTCCGATCACGATAAAGAGACATACAGTAATATGACTCCCTAAAAGCGGTTGAACTCAAGGTCGTGCGAGTTCGCAACGCGGTCGATAGGGATCTGTGAGAAGCGAGGTGCCGAATAGACGTTTTTATGCAGTAAGCTTCCGAATAATGGTTGTGAATTAGTAAAAATATCCCAAAGTATTTAATTCTTTTTGATATATTTTGAGTAATTCACAATAATAACGCCTATTCGGCACCTCGCTGCCTACCGAACCCTACCCACTTCGTTGCAAACTCGCGCGACCTTGAGTTCAACCGCTTCTAGGGAGTCAGATTACTGTATATTTCTTTACCGTGGTCCGATGTAACAAAACATCTATAAGTACGATGACTGGCTAGGAACTCGTCAGTTGTGTTTAGTTCGTCCGACAATCATGAAGCCGGTTCTAGGACTTTTTTTGGGTAAGCTAGTTTTTTCTGCCAATCAACAAGGCTATTTTTGGCAAACTCCAAGTTTATTATATTCTGTTTGTTTTGTTTTTAAGATTAGATTTAATTTTTTCCTTACCGACTCGACTTTATTAGTTACTGCTACACCTTAACCATCATAAACAGAGCTTTTATATTTTAGCCGGTTAAAATGGAATATTCATATGTCCCCTTGATTTCAGGGTTACAAAACTGATAATAATTTTAACTGCGGGTAGACTTTCTTTGCAACTTTTTTTCTTTTGCTTTGTAGACTAGTTATTCAACATTAATGTGCTTCGGTAGAAGGGCACTGTAGCTAGTGAAATTACTGGCCTGAAGGGTCTTAACATCTTATGACTCTTGAGTCTTAAGTAAGATGTGTTGGTGTTTGTGCTAGAATTTTACGTGTGAAATCCTTTATGGGTCTGTACTGATTATGGGCAGCGGGCAGTGTTATCTCTTACCAATAGGAGAGCGCGAGCGTCTTGCTGGTCTTCTTACTTCATCACTACATAGTTTAAAACAAAGTTGCATCCCGTGTCTGTCTGTCCCTATGTATGCTTAAATCTTAAAAATTACGCAACGGATTTCGATGCGGTTTTTTCAACGGATAGATTAATTCAAGAGGAAGGTTTATAGTTTATATTGTATAAACTTAAGAGCGTATATATCGAGTGACGCTCTCTCGCTCGCACTATTTGACAAATTTTGAAATATAAATTCATAGAATTAATTTATTGAAAACTCCTTAAGAACATCCCCCATAATATTATTGCACACATTAATTCTATGAATTTATATTTCAAAATTTGTCAAATAGTGCGAGCGAAAGAGCGTCACTCGATATAATATATGTAGGTACGCTCTTAACCTACTACCCTACCTGCCCTGCCCTACCTATTTGTTATTGTATTGTTGGTTTGTATTGTGTACACATGGATAATATACTAGCGAAACACTGATATATAATTTTCTGTTGGGCGCCACGAAGTGCGCGCGGGTTCACTAGTTAGAAACTAAATCTATGCACACGTGTCAATGGACATTGGGGGTAGTCATTAGTCATACCCAAACATGCCACGTCCCCAAGCTATATCTTATCTTGTTCAAACAGAAATTATCAAACCACTCCATGAGGTAGGAATCGCGAAGTTTGCATCACAAAAAACTTTAACAGACTTTAATAAGTCTTACTTAAATGGAGGAAGTTCTCAATTCTGTATATTTTTTACAAGCTTTAATTTACTTTCACCTGTCCGTTGTCTGTCTGTAATAAATTCTTGCAAGTTAAATTTGATCCACTTCCCAGTTACCGATTAAGCTGAAATTTGCATGCATGTATAAATCGGATGCCAATGCAATATTATTATGACATCGAGCTGATCTGATGATGGAGCTGGTAGGTTGCCATAGGAACTCCGTAATCAAACGACGCAACCCCATCGAGTTTATAGCAATAAAAGCTGTAGTAAAAAAAGCTTTTTTTAAAGTTTTTTTTTTACTTGTATTGAATAATTTCATGCCCATTTTTAGTTTTCCCCTTCCCATTTGGACCAAAAATGTCTAAAAGGAATAAGAAAAATACACAGATCATGAAAAATATCGAAATTTCGAACAAACCCAATTCACGCATGTTAAACCTACCTTATTTTCTATTTAAGAAAAAAAAATCTATTTAGGGTAAAAACTCATCATAAACATTGAAGTTGCACCAGTGACAGAGAATTTGGAGTGGAGGATTGTCCTGGTATGGACATACCTACTATGCGGAGGGATGAAAACCATGTAACCAAAAAGTCAATGAATATGGTGATAGGTGGTAATCCGGGAAGGGGGCCCCCGAAAAAGGTTTGGATGAACTGTGTGAAAGAGGATATGCGTGCTAGGGGAGTGGATGAAGATATGGAGGAGGAAAAACGTGTTGTGCCGACCCTACCTAGTGTGGGATAAGGGCAGGAAGAAGAAGACTCGTCATTAACATTTATTACGTAACATTCTAGTTTCGTTCGTGTGGATGAACGTGGCTTCGTACCCGTTCTTTGGACATGAATACGAGAGGACCGCCCTCGGAGACTCCATCGATAAGGCCACACTAAAAACCCTTCATGTGAGTATCAGAGAAGAGTTAGATAATAAAGCTTACGTCAGACTGAGGCGGTAAAGCGAACGCGATCCAGAACGGAATTTTTGTAATGTTCGAATTTGTACGTAACCTGTCACATATAAAGCGAACGCGGGTAGGAACAAAATGAAGATCGCGACCGCTTAACCTCTCCGTCCCGCCTCTGTCTGTCGTAACCTTAAGGATGTTGACAAGGTCAAACATTTTAAAATACAATTAGTCCGTAATTTTAATAATGAAAAAATATTCGATACGTTTTTTTTTCTTGCAAATAATATATATAATGGCTGAGATGCGATAACGCTTGTAAGATTGTGTGTTGGGACGCGTGACGTCACAGCTCTCGTTTTACTAACGAAAAATAGGTTTTTTATTTTTCCTGTAAAGTTAAGTTTTTGCAGTTATCTGTTTATTCGCCGGGGACGGCGTAAATGTTCTCCACTGATTTCTTTGATTTAATAACCAATTTTAAAGTGCCTGGTGCCTTCCGTAGCTTTACGAGTATGTCAATGATCAATGGAGATATTTTTTTTACATACTCTTTGTGAAAGAGTCATGGAATACCGGCAAAGTCTGAACTTCAAGTCCCCATTCGACGAACGCCCGCAAAAAATCCTTAATCGCAGGCAAATCGTGGGGCCTACATATATATAAACATTCAGTTGGAAGTTGGAATAGATCGATATGATGATCCAATTCAGCAAAAAATAGCCAACGCGTAACGTTTTTACGGTAGCTACCTTTTTGTTAGGGCTAACGCTTTTTGTTGTAAGTTTATGGAATGTGAATATAATATATCCTGATAACTAAGTAGGTACCAGGTACATTCTTATAGAGCGGGGTCGTGATGGATACTCGGTGATACAGAATTAAATCTGCACCACACAACCACTTGGCTACTGTGCTTCGAAGGGTCTTAAGAGTTAAATAGGTATATTTTCTTAAACAAAGTAAATTTGGTTTCAGGAGGCCTACAAGGCGGCTGAAGACAAGAATGTCATCACATCTCCACTTGGCATTCAGTTGCTCCTGTCCCTTTACGCCAATGGCGCTGGTCCTCAGAGTCAGCAGGAAATCGGAACCTTCCTTGGAGGTGGCGAATTAAAGAAGGTAAAATATCATTAATAGAGATGGCCTTTTTGCAAAAACTGGTCAGAAAAAAGGGGAAGAAAGATAGGGAGGCTTTTTGTAGTGGCCTATAGTAACGATAAGATGACCTTGGAGACTGCAATATACATCCTCAGCAGTATGTGACACTCACTCGGGTTTAGGGCACTCCCTACTTTCTAAACCCTTAATAGCTTCAGTAAGATTTAAGCAGTTATTTGCTGAGAATCATGGTGTTAATAATAATCGCGAATCGTCGTTTTAATGGAAGTAGATGAATAAGATGAGCTCACTCGATATATACGCTCTTAAGCTGTAAGATAGAGCCAATAAATAAATTATTTTCATTTCATTTCAAATGTTCTTCCAAAGTGTTAAAACATAGTGTCAAAAGCACTTAATCAATAAAGATTTGACCCTGTGACACATATAGCATATAAGTGTGGCAGAGGCATAATTTGAATTATATTGAGCAAAAAACTAAAGAATCCTTGAACCACGAGTAAGATATTTAATGTAACAAAGAGCATCTTGAGGAAAATGCTATTAAGGATTTTCCCCTATGATATCACCGCTTTAAGAACCCACATATTCTTTAATTAATAATTCTGAGAACATGTACTGGCTTTTATAATAGAATATGAGAAACTTATTGTTGTGTGCAATTAGATAAATTTTAGCTTATCTAGTCACGACTCACGCCCCATGACTTTTGATTGAGGAAGCAAAATAAAATATTAAATATCCAACTTCAAGCCCGCTTTCAACAACTAAGACGCAAGTTTTAATTAATAAATTTAAAAAAAAACCAAAGAGTCGATAAAATTTTCATGCTTCTGGATCGTGAGTAGGTACCTACATTTTTTTAAAACAAGAATTTTCCAAATACTATTATGCGACGCCCTTTTAGTTATCTGTAGGTAAGTACACATTAAAGTAAAGTAAACTAATTAAAAGAAAACGAGTTCAAGCGAGCCCTTAAATAATTAAAATCTGCGAGGAAGAGACGTACAATTCATATCTTTAAAACTACTGAACCAATGTGATGAAATGGGGAAATACGAGGAAAAACATAAGTTCATACAAACAACATACTATCGGAAAAAATCGGAAACGTATTACGTTTCCGAAATTTAGTATATTAGGAAACGTGAAAGGATTGCCCCATTTTAACACCCTATCAGAGCAGCTCAAAGTTGCTAAGATAAAATACCGGTACCTAGTAGGTACCTATATCCCCTCCACGTGGCTAGATGTGGTGATGGCAGGTGGTGTCGCTTAATGACAGAATGGTGGCCCATATTAGGACATAGGAATCCGGGGCGACCGATTGCCAGATGGACCGATGACATCAGGAGAGTGGCGGGAAATGGATGGATGAGGGCGGCAAGGGACAGGGGAGAATGGCATAATCAAAGGGAGGCCTATGCCCAGCAGTGGGCTATTGAAGGCTGATGATGATCTCGATGATTCGGCACCTCGCTGCCTACCGAACCCTACCCAAATCGTTGCAAACTCGCGCGACCTTGAGTTCAACCGCTTCTAGGGAGTCACATTACTGTATATCTCTTTACCGTGATAATATAGAGAGAATGCCTACAAAATTTTCGTCAAATCGTAGTTTTTGTAATATTCCTGTTTCCCAATTATAATATTATCTGCTACCAAAAGGTAGATGAAGTAACCATACCTAAATAAAAACAGATAACCCGATGACTCGGAACAATCAACGAATTGTCGAATAATATTATTAGTTGCTAAGCTAATCACAATGTTATGTATTAGCAGGGTTACCGAGATTTACCTATTTTGTGTATCTTTTGTGTTTTGTGTAAACCAGTGCAGCACTTCATTTCCCGCGAGCATTTGAGTTAAATTTTAATTCGAAAAATTTGACTTTTTGTTAATGAATTCACTTCAGTGATTTTCATTAACAAAGGCTGGCGCGAATACTGAAAGGGATAGTCCAATTTTATCCGACCCTCGCTAACATTTCCACTCGTTCACGAAAGAAAAAAGTCACAAGTGAAAGAAGTGAGTTTTCAAAATATACTAATATAGGGATGGAAATGACTAATGCGTTGGCGTCGCCGCTAGTGTTGCAGACGTAGCTACTTACCATCAGAGGATGGCCCTTTGATTACGCGACAAAATTGAAAAATGCCTTTGAACATTTTATGCTGGATTCATGACTCTCTAAATATTCCACAATTACCTGGATATTTTTCTTTTAACACTAATAAAAACATAAATCAAAACGGTGGTGTGGTTGCTTATATAAAGGATATCTGGAGTCCGGTGGTCTCAGAACCTCCAATAGATGAAGCAAATGCTCTTTTTATTAATATTCCTGGTATAGTTAAAGTCTTGGGAATATATCGTTCTCCGTCACATAGAAACCTGGAATTATTTTTAAACTCGTTGGATAGCTTGTTAGGTAGTATAAATGAATCCCCCCTGATAATGGCAGGTGATTTAAATATAAACATAATGGATGAAGTAGACAATATCCAAAGTCTTGAGTATCAATGTTTTATGACTGAATATGGGTTTTTCCCGGCCATAACTGAACCTACTAGGGACCGTGCTTGCCTTGACCACATTTACGTCAAAAAGTCAACTGGTTTTGAAGATGTAATAGGTAAGTTCGGATCACGGACCATTATCCGGTGATAGTTGCCCTTAATTATAATAAGCAGCAAACTAGTAAACCAAATAGGTATATGATTAAACATAACTATGATGCCATCAAACAAGACCTATCAGCTATACAATGGACAAGCATTTGCGACTCCACAAACGTAAATGAAGCAAACTCAATTTTTACTGACACACTAGCTGATATAATTAGCAGACACACAAGCAAAGTTAAACTTAGTAGGTCACATTGTAACTTAAAACCGTGGATCACCCCAGGTCTCATGAGATGTATGAGAAACCGGGACCGTTTGCACTTAATTTCCAGAAACGAACCAGATAACAAAAACCATCGTCTAACCTACACACGCTATCACAACTTTTTCATAGGACTATTAAGGAAAATTAGATCTGAATACGAAAACAACCAGCTCCTACAAAACAAAAATAATCCTAGGAAACTCTGGAAATCTATTAAAGATATATGTAACCTTTCATCTAGTAAAAAAGAACCAACCGAGCTACTAACTTTACCTGGTAGTCGTACTGCTGAACAATCTGTTAATATGGTAAATGATCATTTTTCTATGGTAGGAGAAATACTTGCAAATAACATTCTATCCAGCATAAATCAAACTGAGGAAGCATTAGCAAATAGAGTACAACCAAAAAATCCTCCAGTCTCCTCTTTCTTTATGGGTCCTACTGATTACGGGGAAATAGAGAAAGAAATAATGTCCCTACAAAGTGGAAAAGCGCCGGGTATTGACGGTCTAGGAAATGCACTTATTAAACTTATTAAAAATGAAATTATCTCACCTCTCACACATATACTAAACCTAAGTCTCTCAGACGGGATCTTCCCGGAAAGCTGGAAAATAGCATCAGTATGTCCTATTTATAAAAGCGGACCCAAAAACTCCCCCGATAACTATAGACCAATATCCCTTTTATGTACCTTCTCTAAAATACTAGAAAAAATAGTAAACAAACGTCTGGTAACATACCTTGAATCATTAAATCTGATTTCTTCTCAACAATTTGGCTTTCGTAAGGGTTTAAGTACTGAGGATGCGGTCACTATACTCACCGCTGCAGTGTCGTCGCAACTCGATAAGAGAAAATGCTGCGTCGGTATTTTTCTTGACCTTGCCAAAGCCTTCGACACTGTCTCCGTTCCTATTTTACTACGTAAACTGGAGGGCATGGGAATACGAGGAATTGCCCTAAACTGGTTTCAGAGTTATCTGTCGGAGCGGAGACAGTGCGTTAGGATTGGACAGGTCACCAGCAACCCGAAATTTGTCCGTTTTGGAGTACCCCAAGGTAGCATACTGGGACCCACACTCTTCCTACTTTACATTAACGATATTCATGACATTTTGATTGAAAACGCCAATATCTTATGTTATGCTGATGACACTGCAGTGATTTTTCACGGACCAACTTGGCCTGCTGTGTGCTCTCTTGCTGAAAAGGGTATCGTTCAAATCTCTAATTGGCTGCAAAATAATTTACTGACACTGAATACTAAAAAAACTCAATTTGTATGTTTTCATAAAACTTCAACATCATCACCGAAATCTGAAACTAGCATTAGACTGCATGGAAAACAGTGTAATGCAAAGGCTTGCACATGTGAGTCCCTTGCTCGTACGAATACTATTAAATACCTTGGAGTTCACATTGATGAAAATCTTAATTTCAAAAATCATATAAGAATACTATCAGCACGAATTCGTAAAGTCACAGGTATAATGCGAAACTTACGGGATGCCGCAAGCCTGGATACACTTAAAATAGTGTACTATGCATTGTGCCAATCCATAATTGTGTATTGTATACTATGCTGGGGTAGTGCGGCAAAAACGGTGATGATACAGGCTGAAAGAGCGCAACGCTCAGTTCTAAAAGTTATACTCCGTAAGCCATTCAGGTATCCTACCATCAATGTATATAGAGAGGCAGATGTACTAAACATTCGCCAACTTTTTGTCCTTAAAACAACACTGTCGGTGCACAGATCAATCATTAACTCTGAAAATTACAACCAAATGGCCAAACGTAGAGTATTTAAGGTTCCCTTACCACATGTAAACTCTAAATTTGCCCAAAGATTTGGGGACTCAGTGAGAAATACTGTTTACAATAAAGTGCTTAAATTTTGTAAATTAAAGGATAAAAGTATACCTGAAGTAAAGAAAACCGTTTATAATTGGCTGTCATCTCTATCCTACAATGAAACTGAGGATCTCTTAAAAATAATGTATTAAACAGCACACAATTGTCCCATTTATTATATTTATTTTTATTGCCTTTTTTGTTAAAGAACTTTTAGACTTATCTTAAATTGGAATATTATAATAAACGACAACTTAATCTGAACAACATAAATGTAAAATTAGTTATATAAGTAAACAAACAATTTTGTTGTTATTTCTCTAAGTTTTTCACTTGTATTTTAGTCAAATAGCGAATAGACCTGGTACAGATAATACCACTATAATATTATGTATACTCTATCTATCAATAGGTAAACTCGTTGAACATACCTATTATTGTTTTGTAAATCCTGTTAAATTGTGGGCTCCCTCGGCACAGGCCCAGCCTAGTGAGGGAGTCACAGATTCTTACACATATAACTCTAGATATAAAATACATAGTGCTAATGTTTCTGTATTGCATGTTCTTTAGCTAAATAAATATTTTTTCATTTTTTCATTTTCATTTTCATTTGAACTTTTTTGAAGTGAAAACTTCTTTAGCGGCGCTGAGCACTTTTTGTATGGGTAAAAACTTTCAAACTCGCGTCAGGGTCACGTGATGCTGATCGAAAAAGCGTAAGATCGAGGGGAAGGGAGAGGAACTAGTATCTCCCACTCTTTCTACCGTGCCTGAGTGTGCTGCTCTGTTTAGGCGGCACAGGGGGCTTAGACAAGCGCGCGCCCGATTTTTTTTTTTTATTTTTTTTTATTAGACACTTAAATAGGTTCGAATCAAAACTGTTTGTTTCTTACTTCAGTTATCATAAACCAATTGTATCAGTTGTAAAAATTTGCGATGATGATTCTGATAATAACGATGGTGTAAAAGTCGTCGAAATTATGGATGGAAGTTGATTTTTCTGAGAGATAAAATTTAATGTTATATATAAATAACGATATAATATTATAAATAACAACATATAAATTGTCATATTTGTGTACGATAGCGGAATAAATAAACATTGTATTCTACCTCATAAATGATAGTATTTTTATACTTATAATTAAACACAACGTTAATATTGAAGTTTTCACTTCTGCCGGCACTCCCGGAGTGCTACCTTTTTTTTAATTATGCCGATTAAGAGTTATAATAGTCACCAGTGCGCGATCCGATCCGACCAATAGGCCTTCAGGTGGGCAGTCTGTTTGTGTATCGGTGTTTAACAATAATAAAACTGACAAACTCGCGGCATCTATTCTGATAAATGATATCTGAGCTACCTTATATTTAGAGGTCAAGAATTATTTGTATGTTACCGAAAACGATAAGAAAATTTGTTTTTAATGATAAAACTCATACGTGCTTATTAAGGTTGAAATTTAATATTATTATGACCTTTATTATCATAAAGTGGGGCCTAGGCTACTAGATTAGAGCCAAATTATCATTACCGAAGAAATTTCTGAATTATCTGACACCCAAATAAATAGGCACTCATTTGAGCATGATATTATAGGCTGGCTGGGCAGCATGAAGTATGACTTTAAGAGGACTTATTCCGCGGGACGCTTTCTCGCTCGCACAATTTGATAGATTTTGAAATAAAAATTCATAGAATTAGCTTTTAAAAAATTCCTCAAGAAGATCGCTGCATAATATTATTGCACACATTTTAAAAGTGAAGTCTAGATTATAGGTAGTATACCTATAATCTATACTAATTATTGAGGTCTATAGGTAATTCAAAAGAGCAAAAGGTAGATACTTGACTTGATTAGACTAGGTACTTTGATTAGGTACTAGGACTTCAAATCATTGAAACACTCAACTGATTTTTTTTTGTTGGACCACGATATTGCGTGATGTTAAGCGACGATGCGGCCGTAGATGGTAGCAGACTAAACCTAGAAAGCGGGATAAATATATCCCTGTCTTCACTAAACATCATGACGGTACACGGTCATAATGGCCGCTTGGCGACACGGTTTTGTCCAGTGGGTGGTAACTGATAACTAGCCACGACGAAAGCCCACCACCAGTATAGCGAGTAGAAAAACCCGCACATAACCAATTATAAGTCATTGGTTGGCCGGGATTCGAACTTGGTGATCCAGTATTACATATTTACCACATAACCCGTTGGCCACCACCGCTTCCTGTCTATCTCACCGCTCACCTAATGTTCGTTATATTTTGTTCCAGCTGACGGAATCGTACAGCGGCCTCAGCCAGGAGTTCTCCAATATGGACCCTAACTACCTGACCTTGGCCAACAAGATATACGTGGCCCAAAACTACGAGCTAAATGATGAGTTCAACAACGTCGCCAGGTCTTCCTACAAGAGTGAGGTCGAATCTCTTAACTTTGGCAACCCGGTGGAAGCTGCCGCTGTCATCAATAAATGGGTGAGTTTTTTTTATATTCATCATCATCATCTCAGTCGTAGGACGTCCACTGAGGATAACTTAGATAAAATAAAAAGTGAAGAAGGAAAGACAGTCCAGGCGTCTCGCAAATGGACCGCCCCAAATAGCTTTATAGTTTATACTCACAATTTTACTTCCGACCGTCGGTCTTGTTATTCTTCTTTTTGAAGTTTAAAATCTACGCATGGATTTAAATAATAATATGGTTTTCATGGCAAATGAATTTCTTTTATTTGTTGTGTATAGAGATGACAATCTCTATCATTTTTTATTGTTAAGTTGAAGCCTCAACTACATTCCCGAATGTAGTTAAAACAAATAAACCACACTTTTTATTTACAGGCTGACGAGAAGACCAAAGGTCACATCAAGGACCCTGTTTCGCCTGATATCCTGACTCCTGACACTGCTGCAGGCCTATTCAACGTCATCTTCTTCCAGGTTCGTTAAATTCTACTTCCTTCCAACTTGAAACTTAAATTGGTAGTATTATAATCAAACCTATCCTATCATTCACCGGGGATAAACTTCCTTTGCAAAACGTCGGCTACGTGGGTATTGGGTACCCCAACAGTGCCTGTTATTCTACCGCCTGAGCAGTGATGCACAAACTATACCGTGGTCTGGTAGAAAGGCAAAGCTAATGCACTTAATTACTGCGCTGAAGAGTCTTGACAACTTTCGACTCTTGAGTAAGACGCATATGGCACTCCGTATTTTACATTAATTTGAAATCCTGACACTAGACCGTACACCGTAGACAGGGTCAACGTTCGTGATAACGGAAGAATAATTTTAAACACTTAGGGCAATTATGCTTCACATCATCCTTCTGAGCACGAAGATCTCGCGATTTTACTCTAATCTGGTAATTAAGGCATGCCGGAGATGAGGAACAGGTTCCTTGTTCCTTCCCCAGAAGCACCCGGTCCCGTGGGGTCGTAATCCCCCCAAAAAACTCCATAGGTTGTTCTGTGGTGATAAATAATATTATTTTATATTCCAGGGTCACTGGCACGTGCCTTTTGACGCGAATCAGACCAAAGACGAAGATTTCCACGTGGACAAGAAAACTACTGTCAAGAAACCTACAATGAAACTTCTGCAATCTCTCTTCTACACCGAGAGTGAGGCGTTGGGAGCTAAGGTAAAAAATTCTACACAGGGCTTGAACCGCTTGTAATAGACGCAAAAGTCTATGACGATGTTGTGATAGAAAGTTTTAAACCTCTCTTTCTTTTATCTGGTTTAGATGATCGAGCTTCCGTACAAAGAACCTGGCTTCCGCATGGTGGTCGTCCTGCCCAACGAAATCGACGGTCTCCCCAGTGTCCTGGAGAAGGCATCTCAAAAAGGCCTCCTCGAAGACGTGTTTAATCTGGCCCCAGCAGGAAGTGACGTCGACTTGCAGATACCCAAATTCGAAGTTAAGAGCAAACTGGATCTGAATGACCTCTTGCCGAAGGTAAGTCTTTATGGCTTATATTTTTATAGATGTCATACTGTGTATGTGAGATCTTTCACTATGAGACTGATGTAAGATAATATGGTCATTTGTCAATTTGAAACTAATTTTATTAACAAATTTGGATGTTATCATAATTAGAATTTGACGGTTCCATTGACTTGACTAAATCGCATCAAATTGATGCGTGTTCTGGTATATTTTTTATTGAACATGAAAGTGAGATTGCGTCGCTGTTACCAGCAATAATAAGCATAAAAGAATAATCCATTATGCTTTTAACCATAGATCAGATAAGAAAACACACCTTATAATATTTTTTTCTCTCATAATAGATGGGAGTTAAGAAATTATTCGAAGAACCGGCCACAGGGATCGTGAAAGGTGACGCTGTCACGGTGTCCAAGGCTTTCCAAGAAGCTTTCGTGAAAGTCGACGAAGAAGGAGCAACAGCTGGTGCCTTCACAGGTCAGTTATAAGCTTTTATCACTATTAACTTCCTTTTAATGAGACGGCAGGCCTAGACAAGCACCAATTGCTTGTAGTTAATGATAAAAAATGTACTGAGATGACAGTCTAGTCGGTGTGGAAAAACGAACGATGATGACTGACACCCCAGTATATTTTTGAGGGCTAGTACCGATTTGAGCTTGTCTAACCCCTTTGAACTAATAAGACTGGTGGAGGGACAAGTCCCGTATCCAATATTTAACAATCCAGAACATAAAAGCGGTTTTATTATCTTTATTAGCCATTTTCTGCCGGAAGACTTTCCGGTTGAAGCTCATTTAAAAGACTAAAACTAGCACACTGCCAAAACTCAATAATTTGTGCGTCGATAATAGCCCGGAATTTATTTGTTTTAAGAAATTGATTTGTGTTTATTTACGATGATCTAAAATTATTATGATTATATATAATAATTTTAATATATATTTTATTATAGTATTAGTGCAGCCTGTTCGTTTTGGTCTCAAATCTTTCAGTATTTATACTTGATTTGGCGTAGGCTTCTGGCATTATCTTTACTAAGCCGTAGTGAATGTGATACTAAAGGTATGTTCCTCATTTCATTCTATTCTTTTGGTGTGCCTACCTATATGCGGACTTCCTATGCTTCTTTTATAATGTGGTGGTGGTTTAACTAAACTAGTTATGGGGTTAACGAGGGTTTGTCCTAATGCCTGTAATATTAAGTAATTCCGGCGAAGTTTCCAGTTCAATAAGCATAATATAAAATCTACTCACACTCTTATGATGCGCGTCTTTATCGTACTCTTTAAATAGTTATACCTAAAACTGATTTACAATGAAAATATGTTTTTGTAGGCGATATTAAATTTGTCATATCAAAACTTTTTTCATATTAGACTACACACGCTGGACCGCAATCTCACTTGCTTTTTATGATAGTGTGTTGATTTTAATTAAGAAACCTGTAACCTTTAGGGGCTGCGCAGACGACAGACTATCCATGACGCACTTTTTAGTCTGTGAAAATAGAACCTATGCAATTATATGCAGTAACGCACACGACGCGCAAAAAGTCCGGCGCACAAATAATCCGTGTAATTCGGGCAGACCGCACCGCGCCGCGCCGCTCCGCACAAAAAGTGTGTGAAAAAAATTGAACGTTTGCTTCAACACGCGCTAACGCAGACGGCACACACTTTAGTCGGCAATCTGCATTTGCTAGGGGTGGACGTAACGCTTCTTTCTTCTTCTTTTTCTGTACTTCATGTACAAAATAATACTTCGCGATCTCTGCACGATTTCCGGTTGCGACAGTGACGCTCTCGGAATAAATATAATGACTAATGACTTTAGAATAAGCTCACGAAGAGATACGTTGGATCATTTTTGACCTCTTCTGCATTTTGACTTTATAAATGCTTGGCGCGAGACAGTAGCGGCGCTAGGCGTCAGCGACGTCGGCGACCGCCGACGGCCTCGCGCTTGAGGGGGCCTCGCAAAAATTTTAATTTTATTTTTTTAACATATTCGCGATTTAAGTGATTGTGAAGTACTTAAGGGCATTCATCAAAATGCATCAAAGGAAGACCTTTACAAGTATATTATAATGATTTAGGTAGGACTTATATTTCAGGAAAGCGAAAACAGCGACATACAGCCTTTCAAACTATATAAAGGTACTACTAACTCCATGTTAATATCAGGCGCTGATCCAGGGCCCCGCGGGCATGGGGGCCATGGAAATTAAATAATTTAATGTGGCTTAATTTTTTTTCTTGTCAAAATCAGCGGCTAGCAAACTCTTTTTAAATATTCTCGGCGCTCGCAGCTAACTGCTTGCTCTCTAATTAGGAAAATTATTGTAATGTCGTGACTCTTAGAACGAGTTAAACGTACAACTTTCGCATTCAAAAATACCAACTTTTCTCTGTTTGCGCTCTTACTAGATAGAATATTTAATTTTAATTCAATTTCCTTGCCACTCGGAGCAAGCAAATGCACATAATTCGTGCAGAAAAATTCAAAATATTCTTGGCGCTCGCAACGAGCTGCTCGCGCTTTTATACATAAGAATATATTGAGATTCCTAGCCACTCGGACCAAGCTAAGCGTACATTATTCGTACTGAAAAATTCAAAATTTTCTCGGCGCTCGCAACGAGCTGCTCGCGCTTTATAATAAGAATATAATATTTAGATTCCTAACCACTCGGAGCAAGCTTAGCGTACATTATTCGTACTGAAAAATTCAAAATTTTCTCGGGGCTAGCAACGAGCTTCTCGCACTTTTATAGATAAGAATATTTAGTTTACCTAGCCATTCGGAGCAAGCTAAACGTACATTATTCGTGCTGAAAAATTTAAAATTTTCTCGGGGCTAGCAACGAGCTGCTCGCACTTTTATAGATAAGAATATTTAGTTTCCTAGCCACTCTGAGCAAGCTAAACGCACATTATTCGTGCTGAAAAATTCAAAATTTTCTCGGCGCTCGCAGCGAGCTGCTCGCGCTCCTACAGATAATAATGCTTTTGTTACCACTCGGAGTGAGATAAACGCATACCTTTCATACTCACTTAGACAGAATTTAAAAAATATATCATCGCTCGGAGTGAGGCGTAAGGCACGAAGATGAAGTAAATACAAGTGAGTTTATGCCGTTAATTTACAAAGATGAATCTAACGCGTCGTTGAGTGTAAAAAAGGTGTAAAGTATTCAAAATTGTATGACTACGCTTAAATGTGTCCCTTCTCAGTTTGAAAAAAATGCTAGCCGAAAAAGGGGGGCCTCGCGAACCTAATTTCGCCGACGCCCACGCTTGGTCTAGCGCCGCCACTGGCGCGAGACATGGATAGTTCCTATTTTAGGGGAGGGCAGGGGTTCATAAGCTCATACTTATTATAATAAATTCTTGTTATTACATTTTTGGTGGTCAGCAATATTGGTTTTCTCGGTAGATGGTCCGTATTACACCTTTATTTATGGTTATCTTTTTATATTACGTTATCAAACCTACATGTTTTTTAACCCTGATACACTCAAAGTGACACTATTTTATCACTCTAATAATGCTAACTAAAGTTAACTATGTATAATTTGACTTTTTTTAATTTATAGTGTGGATTAACAATTAACACATTAGTGTTTTCGCCAGTGTCGAAATAATATTATAGTAATTTATGGTGAAGTGGACGAGCAATGTGTAGTGTCGTAAATAACAAAATTTCAAAAAATAACTTAAACAATTTATAATTCTTGTTTGGCAGGGTTTTTGGCTGGATTTGCAACTAGCGCCAACGCGACCCCGCCTCCTAATATCAAGTTTATTGTGGACCATCCGTTTTTATATTTCATTTTACATAATGACAAAATTTTGTTTGCCGGCACATACAGCCATTAAATTATATATTTGTAGCAATATTTTAATCTAGTATTAAATGTGTTTGGGCAATTTTTGGAATTTTATTACATGTTATGTTTATCTATTAACCTGAATCAATATCAGTTTAACATTAGCAAAATTTTAATTTAGGTAATACCTTTGTATGGCAGTAAGATAGTAATAGCCGTAATATAATTACATATTACACATGTTTATAATCTATTAACAAATTCGTTTGAAATTAGCTTCAGTCAGTCAGAGTCCGGTTAATAATCTCGGTGAAATAAAGAGGAAAATAGTTATAAAAAAATTGTTCTCGCGTATTCGAAACGGACGCATAATGTTTAAAAAAATGTCTAATATTTCGGAATTGCAATAATATAATATATATATCAAATTAATAACCTCCTTATTTTTGGGAAAAAGACTTTTTTGCTTTGTGAATCAGACATTTTCGTTGGCGCTATGAATAGAAACACATTTTACAGTATGACCAATCTTACTAATATTATAAACGTGAGTTTGTAAGAATGGATGTCTGGATGACAGGATGTTTGTGACTCTTTCACGCCTAAACGGGTGGACCGATTGAGCTGAAATTTTATATAGAGTTAGCTTAGGCCTGAAAAGGAAGGGGCCCCTGGTTAGGGGCAAAACAACTGGGCGCAGGTAGTAAATACTAAAACTAAAATAATGCGAGACCTATTAGAACTCAATGAATGTGTGTCGGATCACAACAATTTTTAATGATTTTTGCGTGTAGAGCAATTTTTTTTGGTGAGATTAAATTTTTTCAGTTTTTTCGTGACCACGGATCTTGCAACAGATCCGAAACGTCGAAGTTGATTTTATAATAATGTTTGTGTAAAACTAACATAAATATAATTACGCGATAAGTCCCGATTAATAAAATTAACATGAGTTCAGATCGCGGAAGTTTAAAGTGTAATAGATGAAATTTTACCTAATTCGCCAAAAATAACGTGGGTTATTCTTGTTTGGCAGGAGTAGTAGCTGTATTTGCAAGTAGCCTCGCGACTCCGCCCCCTGCCATGAAGTTTACAGTGGACCGTCCATTTTTATATTTAATTTTACATAAGGACAAAATTTTGTTTTCTGGCACTTACACACATTAATTTTATCTGTTATATTTTGTAAAGGCCTCATATTAAAAACGTATGCGACATTTATTTGCATTTCATTACTTAAGATATAAAATAGTTAACTTACTAACTGACAATACATTATGTTTCTGGCACTGAGCCACGGCATACTTCTTTCATTCTTAAGGCTCGCAAATTGTGAAAGCAGTTTTGGGATCAGAAACTATTGCATATTTTACAAACAGTTGATACTTGATAACATGCAAAAAAATAATTTAACTATATATAATGAATAAAAATGATTTTTATATTAAAGTCATATAATAAAATTCACCAATACATCCAAAATTTACGAGGGCAAAGTAGTCGGAAATTATAATAGTGAATATTTAATAGGACCTAAAATATTTATTTTGGTTTGGCAGGAAAATAGTTATTTAGCTGAATTCCTGTGACTTTGCGATCCCACCACCTAGCATAAAGTTTACTGTGGACTGTGGACTATCCGTTTTTATGTTTGATATTGCTTAATGATAAAATATTGTTTGTTGGCACTTACACACATTAAACATAATAATTGAATAATATTAGATTTAAAATGTAATACCTATATTAAAGACGTGTGCGACGTTTATTGCCATTTTATTACGAACCGTCACTCAACAACAATCCCGAACATCAATTTAAAATAATAAATAACAAGTAAACATTTTTCTGGCACTTGGCCGGCCACTGTCGCGGCACGTTCTTTTTTGCTTACTAGGTTCGCATATTGCGAACACAGTAAATAGTAACTCTAACGAATTACAGAGTATAGGTAACTCTAGGTTCCATATGGCTACCATATTAGGTATACATAACAATGAAAACCGCATTTATGGTTTAGATTTTATTTATTGGCGGGACGAAATTAAATATGTAAGTTAGTTATTTTGGTTTGACAGGATTGATAGCTGTAGTTACCAGTAGCCTCGCCGCACCGCCTCCTAGCATGAAGTTTACAGTGGACCATCCATTTTTATATTTGATATTACATAATGATAAAATTTTGTTTGCTGGCACTTATACACATTAAATGATATTTATGTTTTAATTTATTAACACAAATAAAAAATATGTGTTCAATATTTATTGGCTTTTTTATTATATATCGTATCTAATAGTATAGTTTATCACTAATAAAATGAGTGATTTATAAAATTATCACACTTTTTGATCATACTTTTTCTTCACATTCGTGGGAGTTTTGACAACTTTGGAAATATTACCTAGTAACTTTCCTCCCTAAACTCAGATTTTTTTTATTAAATCGCAAACTAAAAGATATGTCGTGTCATCGTGTTTAATGTTTTCTTATTATTAAATCGGGGTAATTCTAACGCCACGCCTACGGGTCGATCTTCTCATAATAAGCGACGATCATAATAGGCCAAGCATGGCCGCAGTCATAGCTATAAACAGATTTTTATTTATATTATAAATACGACACAGCTGTACTCACGTTAATTATTCGTTGAGATATGTCTCAACCCACGCGGCTGACGCTGGGTCAGCGTCGGTTACTGCAGTTCACGGTGCTGATGAAGGACATCGTATTAGTAAAAAAGTAAAGTTATTGTCCGAAACCGTGGTTGAGACATATCTCAACGAATAATTAACGTGACTACAGCCGTGTCGTATTTATAATATGGATAACACTCACGGTAGTTTCCAAAATCGTAGATTTTTATTTTTCTGACCTTATCAACATCTCTATTCATGAGGTGCTCCATTCTCTCTAAAAGTATTGTTTTTCCGGCAGGATTAGTTGCCGTGAACTACAGTAGTAACGCGACCCCGCCACCACCCCTCAAGTTATCAGTGGACCATCCTTTCTTATACTTAATCTTACATCAGGAGAAAATCCTATTTGCTGGCACTTACTGTCAATAATATGATGAACTGATCTTTCCATATACTGTTTTGGAATACATAAAATTCTTTTATTCACCACCAGTGGTGTTGCCAACTGCCCAAAGTTTATAATATAAAGGCGACGGCAACCGTTTACCATCATGATCAGAGGGCCTAATGGCTATCGCCAAATGACATGTAAAACACTAGAGTCCATAGACAATTTTGCGTACATTACTTGCTTAAACCTCCTCATTAATACGAGTATAATAACAAACGCAGCAATGTACATTGAAGTTGTCATCAATCGTAGTGGGTGAGAATTAGCCAATAGGCCCTCTGGTGTCAATCAATGCACATAAACGATCTGTTTGTGTATCGGTTTCTAACATAAAACTACGTTTAGCAGGTTAACTAGTTGAACACTTACCGAACACACTCCCATACGTTCATATTTATAATTTCAGTATTAGTTAGTAGGTTATAAGATAAAAATTCGGGCGTACCTGAAAGCCTTTTTTGCATACTTTACTAGTTAATTAGTTAACTAATATTTTTTAGTAAAGTCTGTCCTAGTAGATTTTAGTCAAGTCTGTCTCAGTAGTTTTAGTCAAGTCTCTGCTGTAATCTGTAGTTTTAATCAGGGTCAGGTCAAACATTAACACCTTTTTAACTCCCTACTCATTACAAAGTTGATATTAACAACATATTAACAATCACACTTTCTATTGCTCAATATACCTAATTAAAAATAATTACATTACATTAATTACGCGAGTAGAATGGAGGAGAAAAACGTGTTGTGCCGACCCTACCTAGTGGTGGGATAAGGGCAGGAAGATGATGAGGTATGCCACGCTCCATTCTTCTTTATCTTCAAACCTTACTCTATGAATTAATCTATCTCTCTATGTTTATCTAGCAATTCCAAAATTGTTATGCACGCATTATAAATACTTACTTATGATACTATTACACGTCAAGATGACATTATTTTTGAAGTCAAAATTGTTATTCACGCAATTTACATACATATACATACATATTATGTCAAGATAACATTAATTTTAAAGTAAATTTTTTTTCAAGTATTTTTTTCTGATGTTGTCTTTTTTTCCTCGTCAGGCCTGATTGCAGTTGTAGAGAGTTATTCTGAGAATGAGCCTCCTCCCCAGAAGTTTATTGTGGACCACCCATTCATGTATTTAATTTTACATAATGACAAAATTTTATTTAGTGGCACTTACTCCCATTGATACTAAGATACCACACAATATATCAATTTGAAATATCTTGCGTTATTTTATTTATTAACCTTTATAAATAATAGTTGTAACCGCAGTTTTGTCCACATTAATAATATTTTGTCCATCAAGTGGATTATTAAAAATTTTACTATTTTTTCTGTTTAAATTTAAAGAAAAAGATGTGAGATGAAAAAAGATTATGAAAAAAATACAAAGCAGACTTAAAATTAGGCTCAGAGCGATCTCTTCCAGGCAAACAACTATTGGACAAATAGATAAGCTAGACAACGATCGTGTTACAGTTAGTTTTTGGGGTTTCGTACCTCTAAAGGAACAAACGAAACCCATATAGGATCACTCGGTCGTCCGTCTGTCAAGACCCGTTCAGTTTAAAGACATTTATTCTCATTTCGACAATAGTTGTCATTTACATGAGAACTTAATATTAAAAGTACAGAATAATTTCGTCGTCCAGTAGGTATACGTTGAGATAATAAAATAAGAGTATACTAAACAGTAACAAGTAAGTAAAATATAAGTTATACAGGAAATTATATGGGAGTGGCTAGACTTAACAAATTGAAATTTAAATAAGGACCGTTTACTCAAGAATGCGTAGAGTTATCGAGCTGACATTTTTTATACTGATTGATTTAAAGTTTATCTTGTATAACAGGGCTACTAGTCGTAGATTACATTGGTCTTCAACCGGAACCTCTGCCTCCGAAGTTTATAGCTGACCATCCATTCTTATACTTGATTTTACATGAAGACAAAATTCTCTTCGCTGGCACTTACGCCCATTAACATTTAAGTATACATTAAAATTGTGCATTTAAATGGTATTTAGTATTTTATTTATTTCTATAATTAATAACATTATGTTTTTATAACATGGTCACTGGTGGTAATCTTCCCTGGTCAGTGGCCAGAAATCTCTAAACAGACTTCGGGCTTGGGTGGGGTTTCTCTGGGAACGGTAAGTGGGATTGCGATGCTGTCCAAAGAATGGCACACCTCCTGTGATATCCCCAGGCGGCCTCTGCAATGGAGGCTTACCATTACAAAACACTAAAATTATACAAAACGAAAGAGTGCCCGTCGTTTGTCTGATCTATCAACGTACAGCTCAAACCGCTGGACTGAAATTTGGAACACAGATAGGTTTTATGACGTAGACCTCCGCTAAGAAATCATTTCTTCACACGGGCAAAGCTGAGAGCATAAACTTGTAATATAATATCAGTATTTTTATTGAGTTTAAGAATAAAGTTTATTTTGTTTGACAGGGCTACTAGTAGGGATTGCAATCCGGTGTCATTTTCAATCCGGCCGGATCCGGCCGGATTTCCGTCAATCCGGCCGGATCCGACCGGATCCGGCCGGATTGATCAAATCAGGATGATTTTTGCTTTTTACTACAATAAGTGATTTAATCAAGTCACTACTCTCATATTACGTAATACTAGCTGCGCCCAGCGGTTTCACCCGCTGTACTGTAACCTATGTGTTGTTCCAGGGTCTAAGCTATATCAAATTTCAGACCAATCGGTCCACTCATTTAGACGTAAATGAGTAACAAACATACATCCAGACACCCATTCTTACAAACTTTCACGTTTATAATATTAGTAAGATGAAGGTAGTTAAAATCGACTTTATTGCCTAACCAATGTTAAGACCGTTAAGACAAATAGATAAAAACATATTTTCATTCAGAACAATTAAAATTTAGTAGGTAGTGTAGAATTAGACGACATTCTGAATTAGTCACGTCGAATTCCTCAGTGTCTGAAAACCAGGCTTTACAACCAGAGGGCCTATTGGCTAATTCTCACCCACTACGATTGATGACAACTTCAATATACATTGAGGAGGTTTAAGCAAATAATGTGTTTTACATATCGTTTGACGATAGCCTTCAGTGCATCCTGCCCACCATGACATACGCCGCCGAGACATGGACGCTAACACATGAGGCTGTCTACCGCATCAAGGTAGCACAGAGAGCCATGGAGCGCGCCATGCTTGACATCAAACTTCAAGATCAAGTTCCAAACATCGAAATTAGGCGAAGAACAAAAGTTCAAGATGCCGGAACGAGAGTAATGGGACTCAAATGGAGTTGGGCAGGTCACCTGGCTAGGCGAGGTGACGACAGGTGGAGTAAGATGTTGACTGAATGGTGACCAAGGACAGGCAAACGCAGTGTCGGTCGTCCAGCAGCCAGATGGATGGACGATTTGGTAGAATTGGCGGGTCGCACATGGACTAGATTGGCACAGGACAGGGTTGACTGGCATAACCTGAGGAAGGTCTATTCCCAGTAGTGGGATGTAGAGGGCGGTGGATGATGATGACGAAGTAGAGTAGGTAATACTTATAATTTTACGAAGCAACGAGTAACTCAGTCTTTCTAGATTTCACTTTCACAGATTTATTTATAAGTAGGTAACAATATTAATTATTATGTAGTATTTAATAGATACAATAGTTATACCTTACTCTCGGTGACGAAAAACTCGCACGCATGAATACCACACGCATTAAAAGTACCTACGCATGCAACAGCTATATTATTTTGCCACAAACTACTAGCACCGGATCCGGTCTCCGGATCCGGTATATTTGTACCGGATCCGGTAACCGTTAAATGTGCCGGATCCGGCCGGATTACCGGATCCGTTTTCCGGATTGCAATCCCTAGCTACTAGCCGTAGATAACCTTAGTCTTGGACCGGAACCTGTGCCTGAGAAGTTTATAGCTGACCATCCATTCTTGTACTTGATTTTACATGAAGACAAAATTCTCTTCGCTGGCACTTACGCCCGTTAACACATTGGCTGTGGCGTATAGAACTATTCCAGGTGCCTGAAATTAATTTTGTATGGAAAAATCCTTTGACAAAACACAACGTATGTGTTTTTCAGCACAGCTGTTGTGTTTTCAGCTGTCAATGTCAAAATTAACATTTGACGTAGATTAATTGTTCGCTTTCATTAAATGGTTTTCTTTGATCATTAATTCAAGGCATTTTATTTGTAACAAGAACCTAAACATCAAATTTGAAATAAATAAATATTGCAGGACATCTGCTTATCCCAAGCTTTTAATAAGCAAACCAGGATAAAGGATAAGGTAGAACATTTTAAAGAACTAGTCCACTCAGAGACATCTTTTTGGGACCACGACGTTCCGTTGCATCAGGAATGGGACCGTGTCAAAAACATTCTAACAGAGACTGCCGGGGAAGCTTTTGGCTACCAGTCATCGACAACTGAAGACTGGTTCGCACAAAACATTGAGCAACTGCAACCTTTGCTCGACTCTAAACGCATCGCTGCTTTAAATTACCGTCTAAATCCGAATCCTACTACCCGTTTTGAGCTTGCCAAGGCGAAATCGGAGCTCCAACGTAACACACGGTTCTTCGCGAATAAATATTGGGTCGATCTAAGTAAAAACATTCAGCAATGTGCAGATGTAGGAAATTTGGGCGGTGTGTACTCCGGTATTAAACAAGCACTAGGACCTGTACCCAATAAAACTGCTCTACTCAAAGAAGCCGACGGGACAGTCATTAATGATTGTAACCGTCAGCTAAAAAGATGGGTCGAACACTATACCGGTCTCTACGCACAACCAGTTGATATAAAGCCAGCAGCTGTGGATTCAATTCCTAAAATGGACACCTGGTGTGACTTAGATGACGAACCCACAGTAGAGCAGATTCTAGTTGCCATAAAGCAGCTCAAATGCGGTAAAAGTCCAGGCAATGACTACATATACCCAGAGATTCTTAAACTCCCCTTCATTTCTCCCCACCTACATAGCCTTCTTATTAAATGTTGGTCCGAGGGCACGGTGCCTCAGGAAATGCGCGATGCTAACATCATCACACTTTACAAGGGAAAGGGAGATCGCGGCGATTGCAACTCCTACCGTGGTATATCCCTTCTGAGTATAGCCGGCAAGATGATAGGTCGAGTAATTCTTATTAACAGACTGCAACGTCTTGCTGAACTCGTTTATCCTGAGGCACAGTGTGGGTTCCGGGCCGGACGTTCCACAGTTGACTTAATCTTTACACTCCGTCAAATCCAGGAAAAATGTAGGGAACAGCAAACCCGTCTTCCTAGCGTTCGTTGACCTCAACAAGGCCTTCGACACTGTGAGTAGGGAGGGACTGTATACTGCACTCGAGTTAATCGGATGCCCACCAAAGCTGCTCAGTCTAATAAAATCATTCCACGAAGAAATGAAGGGATCAGTAGTCTTCGATGGCAACACATCCGAGCCATTTCACATGCGTAGAGGCGTGCGACAAGGCTGCGTTTTGGCTCCTACCCTGTTCGGCATATTTTTCTCGTTGCTCTTAAAAACCGCTTTCGGCGACGACCAACAGGGCATCCACCTGCACACGAGGGCTGACGGAAAACTTTACCATATTTCCCTCTTAAAGTCAAAGCGTAACCGAGAAGATCTCTACGCGGATAGTCTTCTTTTTGCCGATGACGCTGCATTTGTCGCGACGTCTCCCTGCGAGCTTCAGACCATGGTGGATAAATTCTCTCATGCGTGTTAACTGTTCTCCATGTCCATTAATGCCAAATAAAACCGGTCAAGTACGAGTAGGACTCGAGCACCGAGGGTTCCGTAGAAACCCGTAGGTTTGTGAACCCTAAGGAAAAGTAGGTATAATATTATATACTGTAGGTTTTGATTCCCTTGCGAGTACTTGCGAGTTTGAAAATATGCGGCTAAAATTGCTGTTTCTTTTGATTGCGTTGGCATCGATGTTTGATTGTTTTACAGCTTAAAGTTATTATAAAGCTGAGTATTTGGTATGAATTTCAATTTAATACCTGTACGCGTTCTTGAGAAAATGGGTAGTAGGTAAATACAAAATTATTAAAAATATTTTTTTATATGATGTAACTAAAAATTTACAGTTTTCGCAATTTTTCCTGTGCCTATGATTTAAGACGTTGCTGTGTACCAAATTTCAAGATTCTGAGTTAACGGCAAGTACCCTGTAGGTTTTGATTCCCTTGAGAGTAGTCGCGAGTTAAAAAATACGGCTAAAATTGCTGTTTCTTTTGAATGTGTTGAGATAGAGGTTTGATTTTATTACAGTTTAAAGGTATTATAGACCTTAGTATTTGATATAAATTTCAGTTTAATACCTGCACGGGTTCATGAGAAATAAGGTAGTAAGTATGAAATTTTTAAAAATATTTTTTTATATGATGTAACTAAAAATGTACAGTTTTCGCAATTTTTTCTTTATCTGTGCTCTAAGGAGTTGCTTCGTGCTAATTTTCAAGATTCTAAGTTCACGGGAAGTACCCTGTAGGTTTTGATTTTTTGAGAGTAGTTGCGAGTTTAAAATTGCGACTAAAATTGCTTTTTCTTTTGAATGCGTTGACATAGAGGTTTGGTTTTATTACAGTTTAAAGGTATTATAGACTTGAGTATTTAGTATGAATTTCAATTTAATACGTTTACGCGTTCATGAGAAAAAGGGTAGTAGGTATAAAATTATTCAAAATATTTTTTTCATATGATGCAAATAAAAATTTATGGTTTTCGCAATTTTTCCTTTATCTGTGCTCTAAGGAGTTACTTCATGCCAAATTTCAAGATTCTGAGTTTACGGGAAGTGCCCCGTAGGTTTTGATTTATTTGGTAATGTCGAAATTTTTCTGAAATTTATGACATATTCGACTATATCTTTTGATTGCGTTGGCCTAGAAGTTTGAAATTTTCACAGCTCTAAGAGGCAATGGACCTTAGTATTTCCTATAAATTTCAGCTTGTTACCTCCACGCGTTCCTGAGAAAAAGGGTCTTGACAGACAGACAGACAGACAGACGGACAACAAAGTGATCCTATAAGGGTTCCGTTTTTTCCTTTTGAGGTACGGAACCCTAAAAAACGGTAATACTTGCACAAGGGTGTGAGAATAATCCCATCATATTACTGGACGGCACTCCGTTAGATGTAGTCGACAAGTTTTGCTACCTAGGTTCAACCGTGACGAGCAATCTCTCGCTCAATGCAGAGATCGATATTCGCATCGGCAAAGCGGCGACCATGTTTGGGAAACTTCGTGCAAGAGTATGGGATAACCACCATCTTACAGCTAGAACAAAAATCATGGTATACAAAGCTAGCATCCTCAGCATACTCTTGTACGGAGCGGAGACCTGGACATCGTACGCAAAGCAAGAACGTCGACTCAACGCCTACAACATGCGTTGCGTGCGAAGTATACTGGGCATTACATGGAAGGATAGGATTACTAACGAAGCGGTTCTCGAGAAAGCACAGCTGCCCAGCTTCACTGCTATGCTTAAACAGCGACGTATGCGGTGGTTGGGGCATGTGTATCGCATGGAGCCGTCTCGTCTTCCGAGACAAGTCATGCTTGGCGCTGTAGCGGATGCTAAGAGGAGTGTTGGACGCCCGTTGCTCCGCTTTAAAGACTGCGTTAAGCGTGACTTGGCCTCGTTTAACATCAAGCATGGTAGTTGGGAGAAGCTCGCAGAAGATAGAAACCAATGGAGAGATCATATAAAGGAGGGCAGCAAACTTCACGACCGGGCCTGGTTCAATAATCTCTCGGTAAAACGGTCTAGACGGCACAACAGAACCAACAACCCCTCTGCTGTGACACACGTTTGCCCAACATGTAGTCGACCCTGCCGCTCCAGGATTGGTTTTATTAGCCACCAACGGAAGTGCCAACGCAACCCAACAGACAGTGCTTAAATCGTCTGCAATAGACGCGAAGGCCAATGATGATGATGAATAAGCGAGGACGAGTTCCGTCTCGCCTAGACACACACGTTTTACCACAGGCTGCGACGGCGTTTTTACAAGCTTTTATTTACTTTCACCTGTCTTTTGTCTGTCTGTCTGTAATCAAATCTTGCAAGTTTAATTTGACCCACTTTCTGGTGTCCGATTAAGCTGAAATTTTGTATGCATGTGTAAATCGGATGACAATGCAATATTTTTATGACATCGAGCTGATCTGATGATGGAGCTAGAAGGTGGCTATAGGAACTACATAATTAAACGACGCAACCCCATTGAGTTTGGGCTCATTCGATTCGTCTTGACGAGTACTTCATGGTACTAGATGGTAATAACAATAAAAGCTTGTTTTTAAAAGGTTTTTTTAAAATTTCACTTGTTAGTAGATAGGTACTAATTCACAGGACCGAAAGCAAGAAGAAAATTTAGTATGGAAAAATCAGTTGACAAATTACAAAGTTTGTGTACACACTAGGGCTTGCATTCGAATATTCGAATATTCGAATTATTCGAATAATAAATTACGCCGAATATTCGAATATCAAACTTGCCATATTCGAATATTCGATAATTTTTTAACATTTTCAAACTCGGAAGTTAAGCTGGTATAGAACCACAGCTGAAAGGGTAACTACAAACAAAAAAACAATGGCCGGCCGCTTGGGCTATTTAGCGGGTAAAAAATCGAATATACTCGGGTTATAGGAGAACAATACAACACCACCACACGCGCCATGACGCTTACTCCCCCCGCCAATATGCATTCTCCTATTGCATTTTTCGTCTTTCATTTAGTAGGATTGCTCAAGAATAAAAAAAAAAAATCTAGTCTAGCATTGTTTTTGTCTTGAATAGTGAAGAGATCTTCTCTTGATCAGTTTGTTCACCTCCAGCCTACGTGCCCCCAAAAACTAAAAACCCACTTGATGCTAGAACCCTAAACACTTCTTCTGACTCAATTTGAGATAATCCGCACGGATCTTGATCAGCATACATTCCAGGTTTCGGAGGTGGTCTTCAAAGGAGCGAGAGCTCCTCAGTTTCATGAACAGTGTCATTCATGTATATAAGAGACGCGTTCCCAACGAGTCCAACAAGCACCAACTCCAATAACCTCTCGAACGTTGCAGGCGCATTACACTATCTGAATGTCATTGGTACTTGATGTTGCCACAGGCCCTTTCCAGTAGAAAATGCAGTCTTCGCTTTATCCTAAGGGTCTGTTTTCACTTGCCATGTACCCCACACTTCTGATCGATGATGGCCATTTAATTCCTACTGGAGTGTCCAATGTGGCGTCGATCCTCGGTCCTTCCTAGTTATTTCATTTAGTTCCCAATTCCTGGTAATACAAACAAAAATATTAACTGCCATCCTTCTTCTAAACCAGTACAACAGTAGAACACCAAGGATGAGGATTCAATTAAATCATCATCATCATCTCTGCCGTAAGACGTCCACTGCTGAACATAGGCCTCCCCTTTGGACTTCCATATGTACCGGTTGGAAGTGACCTGCATCCAGCGTCTTCCGGCGACCGTTATAAGGTCGTCTGTCCACCTTGTCGGTGGACGTTCTACGCTGCGCTTGCTGTTCCGTGGTCTCCACTCGAGCAATTTTCGACCCCATCGGCCGTCCGCTCTCCGCGCTATGAGGCCTGCCCATTGCTACTTCAGCTTGCTAATCCGCTGGGCTATGTCGGTGATTTTAGTTCGCCTACGGATCTCTCCATTGCTGATTCGATCGCGTAGAGAAACCCCGAGCATAGCCCTTTTCATATCGCTGTGCGACTTTGAGCTTCGAGATGAGGCCAATAGTGAAGGAACACGTTTCGTTGCCGTAAGTCATCACCGGTAACACATTGAATAAAGACTTTCGTCTTGAGGCACTGAGGTATGTCGGACGAAAAGACGTTGCGTAGTTTCCCGAACGCGGGCGGCGTTCGGGAAACCGAGTTGGATTCAGCGGTTGACCTCTTTCTCGAAGTTGGACCTACCTAATTGGACTATTTGTCCTAGATAGATATATGAGTCCACAACTTCGAGTACCGAGCCTCCAACAGATACTGGGGTGGGCACAACATTGGCATTTGACATAAGCTTCGTCTTGTCCATGTTCATTTTTAAGCCCACCCGTTGGGAAGCTCGGTTGAGGTCCGATGACCTCAACCCTCCCTCCCCCCTCCTCCCCTCCCCCGTCCTCCCTCCCCCCTCCCCTCCCCCTGACCCCTCCCCTGAACCCTCCTCTGATGCTCGATAGCATCATGCTGAGTTCCTCCATCGACTTTGCCATGACTACGATGTCGTCGGCAAATCGAAGGTGAGTGATGTATTCGCCGTTGATATTGATGCCAAGTCCTTGCCATTCCAGGAGTTTGAAGGTGTCTTCCATTACGGCAGTAAACAGTTTCGGAGAGATAACGTCTCCCTGTCTTACGCCTCTTCTTAATGGAATCGCCTTCGTGCTCTGCTCCTGTACTCGGACTGACATAGTGGCGTTCTTGTACAAGCACTTCAACATATCAATGTACCGATAGTCAATATGGCATCGCTGAAGTGACTCGAGCACCGCCCATGTTTCCACCGAATCAAAGGCTTTTTCATAGTCCACAAACGCTAAGCATAATGGCAAATTATACTCTTCGGTCTTCTGTATAACTTGCCGCAGCGTATGGATGTGGTCTATGGTACTATAGCCTCTTCGGAAATCGGCTTGTTCGGGAGGCTGGAAGTCATCAAGTCTGTGTTCGAGACGGTTCGTGATGACCCTTGAAAACAGCTTATAAACATGGCTTAGAAGCGTAATGGGTCTGTATTTCTTCAAAAGGCTGTTATCACCTTTTTAATCATCTTCAATCACATCGTCTTTTATCATTTCTTCAATCATGGCTTCCCCTTTTTTCTCTTTTGCTACTGGTAGTCTTCTTGGTCTTTGAAAAATCTGCCGCTCATTGTCTGTGTTGATCTTGTGTAACTAACGCGTTCTCGATATCAGTTTCATTGGTGGGGAAAATATCGCTGTAATTGGATAATTCTTGCCATCGCTGCATCCAAACATCTTCGTCATAAGTTCGCATCAATGTATGTTCCTTTCTTGATGACTTGTTCTACGTTACTTAGGTCCAGAACTCGCACCGAAGCTGTGTATCTGCAGCTTATTAATGCACGCGTCATCAACCCTTGGTTGATTATATAGCTCAAGTTCTCAAAGAACACATATCGATATTTCTTTCCACTATTCCTCGGCAAACGTGCTGGTGGTGGTCTCTGGTCTAGGTGGAAGTATGACTTTCTTGACGCTGTAGATCTCTCCTGACGTTCCCTGATGCCCCCTCCATAAAAATGTCCTCACAATCACACTCATTTCCTTGGATTCACGCCAATTTCGTTAAAAGAGAGTAGATTACGAAATATTTTTTTTTCGAATAATCGAATAATATTCGAATAATGCCCGAAAAAAAATCGAATATTCGAATATTAATATTTTCGAATATTTGCAAGCCCTAGTACACACACGAGTTCCGAGCCTAAAACACAACAGTTGTGTTTTCCGCAGTCAATGTGTTAAGTCAAAACTTGGAATTCGTTTGACAAATTTATATAAAATTTTGATAAATGGAATCTAACGTGTGAATATAGGTACCTACTTCAATGAAAACGAAAATGTCTGAAATTTCAGAAAATTAACACTTTGACTGCAGAAAACAAAAACACTGTGTTTTTGAGGTCGAAACGCAGGTTTTGAGGGTTTTTCATAAATTACGTCACACGTTAAGTCGACGAAGTGTGTCGTTGTGACAATGGGGTGGGAGGAGGGGTTTCAAAATTTCGTGACATCACATTTCAAAATCTATTATAATCTAAGTGTAATCATGAAAATTGTGACGAAATTTATGGATAACCCCTTAAGGCACACAAAAGTCGTATTTTGTGGACTGAATTAGGTACTAAAAAGCCGCTGCAGCCAAACAGTGTTAAGATGTAAGATGTTCGGGCATAGGCGGATAAAGAAAAGAAAAAAAAAAGGCGAGCCAAGCCCCCCCCCCCCCTCCCTCCTTTCTGGCGCCGAGAATAAAATTATAATTTTGACTATGAAATACGTGCATAGAGTATAGAGATACGAATTTTGCACGTATTTCATTATTAAGGATATTTGAACTTTCTAACTGTTCAGAGCGAGCTGTGTTCGGGTATATAAACATGAAGTAGCAAGTTATCCTATTTTTTTTCTTTGGCAGGACTAGTCCTGGTAGCAATCTCTAGTATTGGAACTCCACCACCACCCATGAAGTTTTCGGTCGACCATCCATTTTTGTATTTAATTTTACACAAGGACAAAATTTTATTCGCTGGCACTTACACTAAATAAAATTAAATTTTTATGAAGTTTCTATAGCGTGGCATGTAGCCGAGGTGTGGTTAACGTAAGCTTTTTTACTGCTGTAGTATTGTTCTCCTTTTTTTCAATAAAGGTATAATGTAAAAGATATATAGATACTGATGTGTTAATAATAATGATTATATATTTTTATGATATTACTTAAAATTTTGTTAATAAATTATGAGTTTTAATAAAATAATTTGAATATATCTAGCATTATTTGAATTTTATTACCTGTTGTTGTTTATTACTTTTGTTGCATTATAATAACTGAGTAATTTCATACAACTCTTATTTCTGTATAATATGTATTGTCGTATACATTATATCGCTTAACAAGATATTGTTAATAGAAATTTACTTTGAGCGGTTATAATTCGTTATCTTCTTCTAAATATGTAAAAGGAAAGAGTGACTGATTGACTGACTGATCTATCAACCTATTGCTCGAATCGCTGAACGGATTGGGTTGAAATTTGGAACACAGACAGGTTTTATGATGTAGATCTCCGCTAAGAAAGGATTTCACCATGCGGGCAAAGCCGCGAGCATAATAAGCTAGTTACATAATATGTAACTACATAACCCAGTAGGTACCTAATGTTTGCTATACTGCTGCCGAACTGTGCTGTTATAATATTTGCTGGCAACAACAAGTACCCAAAAAACGTTACCATTAAGGACCTTTTTTAGGTACGCGTTGTCCTTAAGGACCTTATAAAGGTCGCCGGAAGACGCTGGATGCAGGTCGCTTCCAACCGGTACATATGGAAGTCCAAAGGGGAGGCCTATGTTCAGCAGTGGACGTCTTACGGCTAAGATGATGATGATGATGAACAAGTACCTATACGTCCGAAATAAAATTTACATACAATGAAGCAAGTCTTAAAACGAATTAAAGGAAAGAGCAGAGGAAGTAGCAAGTTATCTAATTTTTCTTTGGCAGGAGTAATCATGGTAGAAATGTCTAGTTTTGGAACACCTCCAGCGCCCATGAAGTTTTTGGTTGATCATCCGTTCTTATATTTAATTTTACACAACGACAAAATCATATTTGCTGGCACTTATACCAAATAATATTTATTATTAATTAGATAATAAATAATATTACTTGATGAATATTATATTTTGTTAACATATTTTTTATTTAAATAAAATCTATTTCAATTTACCTAGTCAGGTCATAAGTATTGTCACACAGTAAAAACTTTTCTTTTAGAATGCTGGCCACAAAAACGTTTATTGAATTCGAATTTCGAATTGTTCATGAAAATAAAAATGTATACTTTTTAGAATTTTACTCATTTTTAAATATGGAGTGGACGCTTAAAGAAGACCGTGTTGCAGTTATTGCGTTGCATCGTTGCGGTTACGCGCCAATTCAAATTTTTGACATACTGAAAAATTTGAATATAACCAAAAGATTCGTTTATCGTACCATCGAACGATACAATGAAGACTCTAGTGTAGATGACAGGTCAAGAAGTGGTCGCCCTCGGTCTGTTAGGACTCCAGCAGTGATAAAAGCTGTGAAGGCGCGAATTCAAAGAAATCCCAAACGTAAGCAGAAACTGTTGGCCCTTTAGATGGGGTTAAGCAGAACCACGGTGAAAAGGGTGTTAAATGAAGACTTAGGGCTTCGGGCATATCGAAGAAAAACAGGACATCGTTTAAATGCTCGTCTAATGGACCTGAGACTGAAGAGATGCCGCGCTTTGTTGAAGCGGTACGCGAGAAAAAAATATCGAGAAATTCTTTTTTCGGAAGAAAAAATTTTTACCGTAGAAGAGAGCTACAACAAACAAAATGATAAGGTGTACGCACACAGTAGTGAAGAAGCGAGCAACCGTATTCCGCATCCTCGCTCATGGTATGGTTGGGAGTTTCTTATTGGGGCTTAACAGAGGTACATTTTTGTGAGAAAGGTGTAAAAACGAATGCAGTTGTGTATCAAAATACAGTCCTGACGAACCTTGTGGAACCTGTTTCTCATACCATGTTCAATAACAGGCACTGGGTATTCCAACAAGATTCGGCGCCAGCTCATAGAGCGAAGAGCACACAAGACTGGCTGGCGGCGCGTGAAATCGACTTCATCCGGCACGAAGACTGGCCCTCCTCCAGTCCAGATTTGAGTCCGTTAGATTACAAGATATGGCAACACTTGGAGGAAAAGGCGTGCTCAAAGCCTCATCCCAATTTGGAGTCACTCAAGACATCCTTGATTAAGGCAGCAGCCGATATTGACATGGACCTCGTTCGTGCTGCGATAGACGACTGGCCGCGCAGATTGAAGGCCTGTATTCAAAATCACGGAGGTCATTTTGAATAAACTTTATTGTCATAAGAATCTATGTTTTGTTAAGTTCATTTTGGTATATAAATGGTTACATAATAAATAAACTTGTTCCAATAATTTTATATTAAACATGTGACAGAATTTATGACCTGACTAGGTATAATCATATGTTATTATTTTTATTCGACCCTTTTATTAGGGGTGCGGACAAAACAAAGAAGTCTACAATGTAGATTGTAGTATAATATATAATTAAAAAATATTGGACACGTATTTTTTAATTTAACAAAAAACGTGTAATTATGCAACGCATAGTGGGAGTGATGAAGTCACTTGTGGGTACTCGATTCGATACAAAATGTACCCCCACAAGGACGTCAAACTCACCCAAAAACTTATAAGCGTTAAGTGTATCTCCGCCATTTTTTATTTTATTCGCAAACAAAAAATACACATCCAATATTTTTTATTATTAAAATTATGGACAAATTTTTTTTAACTTGTTCGCACCCCTTTTAACACATTGACTGCGAAAACACAACACCTGTGTTTTTGAAAGGTCGGAACGCGTGTGCTGACGCTTACACACACAAACGTTGTGTTTTGTCGCAGATTTTTTCCAAACTAAATTAATTTCCGGCTCCTGGGATAATACTAAATAATGCCGCCGCAGCCAATGGGTTAATATTATTGTATTTGTTTGTATAGGCATTTATTAATGGTGACGGTAGCGTTAATGTAGTGTTGTAGGTTCTGTGTGGTACAATAACATAGAGGCATAATCAGCATGTGGAAACACAGCCGGATCAGACACATTTGGTCACATTCTTAAATGGACTTTAACACAATGACTGCGGATAACACAGCAGCTGTGTTTTTGGGGTAAAAACGCGTGTGCTGACGCAGAAACGTTGTGTTTTGTCAATCCAATCCTGTGGATAGCACAAAAAACGTCGCCACAGCGAAAGTGTTAAAAACATAACGCAGACTGTCATGGTAGTAAAATAACATAGTAGGCGTCAATTTTCGATTGTGAAAATTTGCTACTATGACGATGTGCGAAAATGACGTTTTGCGTCCTAAAGTCATTTTGCGAATGTGACCAAGTGCGCCTGATCTACACAGCGCACTGCGCAAATTCTTTACCGCGGATATTACACATAATATAATTTATTGGTGGAAGTAACTTTAAGTTAGGCTGATCCCATATTGGGCATTGTACTCTCAGTGACACATGATCGCCGGAGTCGCGATATCGTGGCGTCTACTCGTCGTTCGAGATTCGCTCAATATGGGATTAGCCTTAGTCGGATTTAAGCAAACTAAACTGGTGAAGGGATAATCATTCTGATGGTGATTGGGATGGAACGATAATTTTGAAAGTGTCTAAGATAAGTACCTATCTATTGCTTTTTGTAAAGATTTATTTTTGTTTTAACTGTTTATTATTGACTGATTTTTAATTACCTATATTATATTAAGAAAATAATATAAACAGTTTAGCTGTGCATGCCGTGGCACCCTATATATGCAGGAACACACTTGTTATGATCTTATAGTCTTAAGTATGTAAATCTGTGTATTCTGTGTTGGGTGTCCTAATTATAAAAATAAATTAAATTAAATTTAGTAAATAAAATACATAATAATATTATAAAGATACATTATTATTGATAACTGATAACATCTTATCACTACATAGTATAAAATACAGTTGCTTCTTGCGTCTGTCTCTCCCTATGTATGCTTACCAATATCTTTAAAATTACGCACCGGATTTGGATGCGCTTTCATTAATAGAGTGATTAAAGACGAAGGTTTATATGTTTACTATATGCATAAATATAGTAGAAAAAGACTGATATTTTTTTATTAAGCGCAACGATGTGGTGTCCACTACTTATTCAATATCCTAAAGAACATATTCTAAAGTCATAAGTTTCTTGATTCCAACCTCCCTCCAAACCGTCGTCGCCATCTTTTTTTTTTCCAAATATTTAGTTAATCGACTCAACCGCTTAGACATGAGCTATATTTTTTTTATTACAAAAATGCGCATGGAGTATTAGTATGGATTAAACAGCCTTTTTTTTCATCAACAGGTGTCATAGCTGTACCAACGAGCAGTATTTCTAAGCCTCCGCCACCCCTGCCTCTGAAAGTGGATCACCCTTTCATGTACCTTATTTTACATGATGAAAAAATTCTTTTTGCCGGAACATACTCACATTAATTATGATGTATGTATTAAAAGTATGTAAAAAAACAACGTAGTATATTATAATTAAACAAAAATACTTAATATTTAAGTTGCCTATGTATTGGAATAAAATGTTGGATTTCTCATAGTTGTTTGATTTGAAAAAATATTCATATTATCAGTCATGCGCAAAAACAAATTGATAAGGGGGACAGATTAATAAAGATGTATCGGCCATCGGCGATTATGTTTTTTAAAGCCGGCATCACAGAGCCGCGACAAGCGGAAAAGTAGTCGCGATCCATAAGAACCGGATGCGATCTGGCGACTTGTTTATGAGTCAGGGTGTATACAAATTCAAACATGTCAAGATATTCTGACCCAGATCGCGACTGTTTTCCCATATGTTCCGGCTCTGTCTGACGCCAGCTTAATTCACATCTTCAATTATTCGAGATTTTAACTAACATAACATGACAAATTTGGAAATATAAACCGCTTTTATTTAAGTATACCTACTTATCAAACTGAATGATTTCTAAAATAATAAAATATTACCTTAAAGCTTTGTCACAATTTATTATAATATGATGATTATATAAATGCCTAAGACTTTGCCTGCGGCACTAACTGCAGTGACAGAAATTATAGAAGTATAGTAGCATCGTCTGCTGAAAACAAGCACAAAACTAAACAAATTTTTGTGTGAACACACAACCTCCAAAACACAGCGTTTGTGTTTCCTGTAGTCAAAGTGTTAAGTGAAAAACTTGTATATTTTATTTTACTATTATAGTTTATAATAGTGAAATTACTGGGCTAAAGAGTCTTAACATGTTATGACTCTTGAGTAAGAAGTGTGGTGCAGTGCACCTAGAATTGCAAATTTCAATTGAATCATTGTGAAATTCTGGGTAGCACTGTACTGATTATGGGCAGCGTTATCTCTTAACATCAGGAGAGCGCCTTGCTCGTCTTCTCTACATAAAAAAAAAATTTTTAGACTTGTGAGGTATGGGTTATTGGCCCGAGATATATATTTATTTATTTGACTAAGTGAAA
Organism: Hemithea aestivaria; assembly: GCA_947507615.1. NCBI lineage: Eukaryota > Metazoa > Arthropoda > Insecta > Lepidoptera > Geometridae > Hemithea > Hemithea aestivaria. The sequence continues at coordinate 3,562,820 of OX382339.1, forward strand.
AAGCTTATTGTATTTTTTATTTGTTTTCCAGGGATGATAGCTGTTCCTATGTCAAGTAACTCCAGGCCTCCACCACCGATGAAGCTCAAAGTAGATCATCCCTTCCTGTTTGCTATCCTTCACAAGGAAACTATACTGTTCGCTGGTACCTACTCTCATTAAAGTGATAAAATAAACTTTTTGATAATAAATCAATATTCTTGTTTTACTGTTCCTATTTAACTACAGCCCACGTAGCACATTTCGACATTGACATGTGACTAGCAACTCGCGTCCCACTGTCAAGAGTAATTGATGTTTGTAGTTTGTAAGAGCACAATAATATTGGGAGTAACTGCAAATTGTATACAATGACAGTGCGAGTAGCAAGAGTAGCGTCTTGAGTCTTGATATAATATGTCAGTTGTGTGCTACGAGGGCTGAAGTAAATATTTATAGGCATATAATATAATGAAGTATGTAGTAGAGGTACCATTTTTAAAGTATGCACATTACAATCATTTTGTGAGGAAACAGGTGGACTGTAAGACTGGTTGAACAGTGAATAGAATCAGAGCCCCCCCCCCCCGGAAGCATTGTAGTTACGAATTTTGCACATATTTCATAAAAAGATTGTATTTTTTTTCTCGGCGCTCGCAGCATGCTGCTCGCGCACTTATTATTAAGAATATTTTAACTTTAAAAAAAAAAAAAATTAAGGTAAAATGTGTTATTTTTCTATTTTCGTGTGAAAATCTTAATGTGGTTCACAGAATACATCTACTTACCAAGTTTCAACAGTATAGCTCCGGAAAAAGTGGCTATGACATACGGACAGACAGACAGACATGACGAATCTATAGGTAAGGGTTCCGTTTTTGCCATTTGGCTATGGAACCCTAAAACACAGCAGTTGTGTTTGTTGCAGTCAATGTGTTAACTTAAATTCGAGTTTCAGGTGTGAGTTTCAGGTAGGGGAAACTGGGTAACAATGGATAATGGGGAACAGTGAATAAATTCCAATAAGTATCTGTACTTTAGTTATTCACTCACACCGAATGAACAGAAGTGAGCCGTGGGTGATACCAATCGTTCAATCCAGTCCACACTGAGCTGTGGTTGGAGAGAGACCCGCTGCTGAGGATTGGGGAACAATGATTAACAAAAGTAAATTTTCACTACTTTTTGAAAAGTGTTTCACGTAGTTCTGGATTCAATTTTTATTTTTCTGATAGATAATTTGGGATCGTTAATGTTTTAATTTTGTGTTTTCTGTTTTACAACTTTGATACTCGTGATAGAATATTTTTTTTTTTTAATTAGTTTGGTCAAACGGTCGTTGGGTAACAATGACTAATCGGCTGCTGGGTAACAATGAATAGGTTATTCATTATTCCCCATACCAAACAAGCATGGGGTACAATGAAAATTACCACGTTCTTATTTACTTTTGAATCTTATCCTTTATTATTTAGGTACATAAAATGGCACGTAACTACATTCGGAAGACATCCGAAGCTGCGCAACGCTCTATCTCTGGTTAAATTTTATAAAATGTAGCCAAATAGATGAATTGGAAATGGATTAATTGAAATTTGAAAAAATGTAAAATAGACTTTCAAATGTGCTCTATTGTAGCCTATTTGAATAAATAAAGTTTGAGTCAGCCTCGGGATGCCAAGCAACGGCATATATCGACACAATGTCGATAATATGTTCAACATCTTCAAATTTCAACCCAATCAGTTACGGATTTCAACCCAATCGGTTTTGACTTTGATTTAATAGATCAATCAATCAATACTCTGTCAGCCATTCCTTCCATATATTTATAAGACATAGGTCGTATACAAGTGAAATTAAAACAAAACTTTTTAAAAGCAAGCTTTTATAATTCTAGCAGCATGACGAGTACTTTCGTCAAGAAATTGTCGTTCGAATCCAATGAGCCCAAACTCGATGGGGTTACGTCGATTAATTACGGAGTTCGTAGAGCCACCTTCCAGCTCCATCATCAGATCAGCTTATGTTATAATAATATTGCATTATCATCCGATTTGCACGCAAAATTTCAGCTCAATCGAAAACCGGGAAGTGGGTATAATTTAACTTGCAAGATTTGATTACAGGCAGACAGACAACAGACAGGTGAAATTATATAAAAACTTGTAAAAACGTGATTTTTATACTTTTAATTACGATTTAAATTAAAATTGAGAAGAGATTGTTTTTTAAATATATTTTTGATGAATAAATGCAGTTTTTATGTTACAGCCTCAAGAGTTAAATACAATTTGATCTTCAATTATTCAAAGAAATTTGTTTTCGAAAACTTACTCAAGTTTTTTTTTCACTTTTTGTGCCTCATATTTCCATTAAAATTCATTGTACCCCATTGGTTCATTGTTACCCGAGCAGTTATTCATAGTGACCCAGTCCTGGGGAACTATGAATAATTTCCCATTTTTTGTTAAATGCCTCATTGAGTCGTAATTATTGAAGTTAGCGTCCAAATTATGTGTTCCCCTTGTGCTTCGATAATGTACCTATAGTATTTGTGTAAAAATAATTTCCTAGATATAAAGAGTATAGTAATTTTTAGCGTTAGAAAAAACGTTATTCATTGTTACCCAGCTTCCCCTACCTTGAGCATCAGGCTTTTGATAAGTTTTTAGATATTGGTGAAAATTATTAAGAAAGTACGTAAATACCTACTTACCTTAGGCAATTCGGATCCAATGAGTCCATTACCAAATGCCAAAACCAAATAAATTAGGACACTATCCTACAGAAATCACATTTGTACGTTTTTAGAAATTCAAAATTTTCTTTGTTTTCATTTTAAAAATAATATTTTCACAAACAAAAATATGTCAAATTCAAATAAGTGTCATTGTGTCATTTTTCAGTGTTTTTTTTTTCTAACTCTTTTGTGCACGTCTGTATATAGGCACATTTGCTAATTTCAATTTCTTTTTCTCTTTTTTATTCTCGGTCCCAAAACATTTTCAGGCAAATCAAAGTATAAAAGAGATCAAAACAATGAAATAATTATTAACGTAAAAACATTATGGCTGTTACAAAAGATTATCAAAAATTGGCAAATACACCGACAGCTAACACAATATTTGAAAGAAAAAGTCACATTGTCAATAGTCAATTGAAAGAGCTGTCAATTGTCAAAAAAAAAATTATAGGTCATTTTTGTGTGGGTAATGGGTAAAACAAAATTACGTTTATTTAAGAACAATAATTACTCATTACTCATATAGGGTGCGTCGGTTTTCTGCTTTAATCCGTTTATCTATAATCAAATAAATTGAATATATGAGAAGAATGGCTTCTGTAAAAAAATATATCGGTAAGTTTGCTATTCACCAAATTTGTTGACGTAGTCTGCCCATTCCTATAGGACTCTAGGGGGACGAGAAAGGTTGCCGGTTGCATGATTTTAGTGGAGAGCAAACAGTTGTGACGATCTCAAGGCAAGTCTTTTGATCAACATTCCCACTTCTCGCATTAATCCTTGTTATTAGTCTATTTCCCTCTGAAATGGACAACAAAAACACCGAGTGGCCACACGAGTGGGAAACGAGCCGCGAACGAGCGTTGTGGCGTACCCTCTGCTCCGGCATTATGGCGTCCCGCAGGAGTATCTCCGCCGCGCGATTATCTTCGGCAATGTAGTCCCACTTACCACACTTCGCTCCATTCTGCAGGGTGATTATGCGTTACGCATGTTTCCTGGGAAAATAAAGTTGTTAGCAACAATGCTCATGGATGAAAGGCTTAAGGGTATTCAGTTGCTGCATTCTCTGAATACAGGGTAGTATTTAGCCTAATACTATGTACCTATTTCTGTGATTCTCCTTCAAGAGAGACAATAGCTTGGAGGTCATTTGGCACACAGCCTTTAACTACTTCCAGCTGCATTGTTTCAGATGAGCCATCAGAGGCCGGCAGCTCTAGTGCTGCGGAACCTGCTAAAACCAAGCGTGTAAGACTCAGTGGAGCTGCTCGGAGACGCTTCAGAAGGCTGATGGCTGCCAATGTGAATGTCGAAGAGGCACAAACATTGGCTGTAAAGCCCTGGAGCCAAATACCCTATACAGACTTACCTCCTGATCCCAAAAAGGCCAATGACAAAAGCAAAAATCAACAAACGCTTGAGGAGTCCCAGGAGCCTGAAAAGTCCCAGGAGCCTGAAGAGTCTCAGGAGCCTGAGGAGGCCCAGGAGCCTGAGGAGGCCTGGGAGCCTGAGGAGGCCCAGGAACTTGAAGAGTACCAGGAGCTTAAAGAATACCAGGAGTCTGAGGAAGCCCAGGAGCTTGAAGAGTACCAGGAGCCTGAGGAGGCCCAGGAGCCTGAGGAGGCCATGGAGCCTGAAGCTGGACCAAGTTTCAAAGAAGTTGAGAGGGTGAGCCAAGTTGGAATCCGCGACAACACCCCCCTGAGCCATGACCAAATGAAACAGATCCACAGAGCCTTGATCCTTGCTATACTCGAGACTAGTTTGGGGAACGGTCCCAGGTTTAATGGCTTTATACACAAACTTGGTTGGATTCTAATCAAATGTCAAGACCAGGAGAGTCAAGCCTGGCTCGAAAATGAAGTCCCTAAGATCAAGCTGTGGCATGGCTCAGAACTCTCTGTCATCCCAGAGAATGAATTGCCTAAACGCATGGTTGCAGTCACGTTTGTGCCACTTTCTGATGCAGCAACAGTTGATGATGTGGTCCGGTTACTGAACGCACAGAATGCAGGACTTCATACAGAGTTCTGGAGGGTACTGCAGAGCAGGATAGAGGGGAATGGGCTAGTCATAACCTTCTCCCTGGATGGCCTGTCTGCACATACCCTTAGAGCTAACAACTTCCAAGCTGTCTTGGGCTTTCGGAAGATTGCCTTCAGGATTTTAAAAGGGTCCGATGCGTTTCGATACGCGGGTAATTCAGGGCGAAGCGCAAGAGGATCACGGCCGCGATCTGTCGAATATAGGCCCGCCGATGTAGCGCCCAGGAGGATGCCCAGTCCACCGCGACGTGGCGAAAGAACTGCTCATGGAAGATCAGACGGTAACAGGCTGGGTGAACCTAGTCGCGGACGTGGGCTGAATATGACACAGTCAAGGAAACAGCCTCGTTACTGGTGGGGAGACCTATAGAGGTTACCCAGGCAGGGATGGCGAGGCTCCTCCAGGTCAACCTCCACCATGCTACAGTTTATTCTGTGGTAATCTGCCGTGCAGAGACTAAACTGCAATAAAATAATTTGTACAATTTTATTTTCAACCTTATTTCACACAATAAAGTGTACATCATTTTTGACATTTTACGTTTACTGCGGTTTAGTCTCTGCAAGGCAGTAATGTAGTGTTGTACCTGGAAGGATAATTTAGCCTCGCCTTAGTCCAGAAGCCTTGGGTAGCCTCAGGGTCTGGTACTCAACGCTACCGGTAAGTTAACTGGTTTACACTAATGACATGTCTAGAGGCTGCATTATTTTTAATGACCATGTTAACTTTTCACCACAGAGGTTAGCAATAATGACCTGGTGGCTGCATTTGTTGATTTCAAAAGGTGGAATGGGATGAGTAAATATGTGCTCTGCCTACCTATGTGGAGAGAGAGGCAACCTGAGAGAAAATTTGGTGAGGGTGGTAAACTACTCCGTCTGAAACAACACACACTTCATCGCATACTCCTGCACACACAGACATCATGTAATGTCATGTAAGGGGTGAGTTATTCAATAACTTCCTATTTAGAGCATGCTATACTATAGTTCTTATATTATCTTTTGCCTAGGTCCTTCTTCACAATAATAAAGCTAATTAACAACAGACATCAATATTATGTACCTGTGTTAACCAGGTTAGGCAAGAGGTCCTGGGGGCCTAGACAAGCGCCGATCGTTTGTCGCTATCGCTAAAAAAATGTACTGAGATGACAGTCGTTGTCGTTTGTTTTTCGATAACGAATGTCATCTCAGTACATTTTTTTAGCGATAACGACAAACGATCGGCGCTTGTCTAGGCCCCCTGGACATTATTTTTTCCTACTAAAAAAATACAATAGATAATTGATTTATTATCTCTAATATTATTCAATCCAACCACAGACACAAGAATTTTTGAGAAAAGGGTTTCTTTGGACTTTCAAACTATTAATGAATATAATTATTAGAAAGGGTCCGAAAGTTCTGGTTTAGGAGTTCAGAAGATGATCATTAACTGTGACACTTCCAACATTGAGCATGATTACCACAGCAATACTTCCGCGCTTTGTGTTTGTAAAACAATATAATGTAGAAAAACCTTCTAGAAAGGACTGGCGCAATAGCCAACTTCTCTATAAAACCAGGAGCCTGAACTGGTACATGAATGATTCCAAAATGGATGTGGATGTAGAGTGTAGAGTACCTAAGTGGAGAGTGGTGTCACCTAGTCTTTAAAGTATGTTAGTCTTTAAGGTATAATAAACCAGTTGCGCCTAGCGGTTTTACCCGTTCGCGCCTTCTGTGCCTATGTGTTATTCCAGGGTCTAAGCTATCTCTATACCAAATTTCAGTGTATTTCAGTCTATACCAAAGTGTCAGTGTACAAGAAACGAGTTTAATATTATAAACCTGAGAACTTACGTTAACTTTTTACTCATCTTACGCCTCCATCTTCCGAACAGAAGTTTTTGCCATTCAATCTAACAACTAACATACATCAAAATCAAATCCTATACATTAATTTTGGCAGCCAGGCTGCCCTCCAGTGTTGGATTCGAAAATGTTTACGTCCGAGCTTGTCGAGTATTGGCATCATCTTCCTGTCCTTATCTCTCCTCTATGTGTTGGGTCGGCACAACACGTTTTCTCCTCTATTCTCTCTTCTATCATCCGTCATATTTTCATTCACCCATATCTCAATTCAGTCTTTCGACGGCATGAAGGGTCGGACGAATGACGGAAGGAAAGGAAATGGGATAGCATGCATATCCTTTTTCACACAGTTCATCCAAACGTTTCGAGCGCCCTCTTCCCGGATTACCACCGTATCACCATATTTATGGAATTATTGGTCACATGATTTTCCTCCCTCCGCATAATATGTCCATACCAGCCAATCTTCCACTCTTTAATTTGACAGAGACAAAGAGGTGGCGAGATTGGTCGAGATTATCGTATGTCACAATTAAAAGATCTGGGCACAAGAAACAGTGTTGTTCTAAAATTGGTCTCGACATGTAGGCTTCAAAGGCAATGCCTATGTGCTATGGGGCAGAGGGCACACAGTCCGGCCCTGAGCCTTTTTGTGGCTTCCTCAAAAGGCCTGCTCAAGAAACCTTCCTAACCTCATGCTTTGAGGACTCAGCCTAACTCTGGAAATACTCCTCGGGCATTCAAAGTTTCTAGTGAAAGCCTATGATAAAAGGTACAACCGAATCATAGCGCTAAGCAGAAACAATCATCGTATCAACCAGCAATGTGGCAATTTCACACCCACTAAGATTAATGTACATTACTTTGTTTGATATTTTACTCATATTAATGAGGAGGTTTAAGCAAGTAATGTACGCATGTTTATCTATGGATTCTAGTGTTTTTCATGTGGGTGGACGATAGCCAATAGGGCTGCTGAGCCCTGACTGGACACTGTCGCCTTGTTTACACATGTTCCAACTATTCTACACACAGACCTATAAGTTCTACAGAGAGGTGGAGGAAACGCCTTTCCATCTATCAAAAAATGAAATGACTGGTGCGAAAACGCAGCATCGTTCTGGGACAGCATATGCTTAGGCCGGACGAACTCAGATAAGGTTGAGATCACCCCTAAGGAAATCCTGCAGTCATGAAGCTGCAAGAGTCAGTGCCGAATTAAAAAGCCGCGCTACAGGGTCTTCTCACATTAGTGAGTGGCGATCACAATGGGTCAAGCATGGCTGGCAATGCTTTTTTACCCTACCCACATATCGCCTCTTGGTCCAAGCTCCCTATCCAAGATGGGGCGAAACCTGGGTGTTTCTGCGGGGCGCCATAATGCCGTGGCTGTGGGTACCGCCGAAACAATCGTCCGCGGAGGGAGAGAGAGAGACAGCCTTCTAAATTGTCCGGCAGAAAGCACGAAACTTGGTACGCGTATAGCTTTACCGTTAATAAGAAGAAATTTTAGTAGAAACACCCCCATGACATTGTTCCACAAACTTTATGCCTCTATTTTTAGTTTATTATTCCTTTCTTGAAGACTAGGAGAGCTAGAATAAAAATGTCAAGGAAAAGTTTATTCTCCATAAAATTCTCTACAATATTGTCTTTCAAAGTATATTGCTACCATTAATTTTTATACCATACTGTTGTAGATATCGGAGCGAATTTAACGGATCATATGTATCAAGGGAAGTACCATGGTTCCAAGAAACACGAGCCGGACTTAGACGCAGTGCTTACGAGAGCCTGGGCTGGAGGCTTGGATAAGATCATCGTTACTGGGGGCAGTCTTACTGAGAGCAAAGAGGCGATAGCCTTGTCACGAACTGACTGTAAGTATGAGAAATTAACTATTCTCTTTTTTTATTGTGTACAGTCAACTACAAAGAGATGTATCCATGTTAGGCTTACAAAATGAAGTATATTTTCATTTGCCCCAATGAACTACCCTTGGTTCGTGACATTTCTAGTAGCAATCACCTTTATATCGTCATCGACTCGTTTAATATGCAACAATGATGTATCCCACTACTTTTCCTTAGGTGATACATAATAATAGCATTTAAAATGAAACGAATATAGTATAAGATTTGGTGGATACTGAAATTGTCACGAAGGGTAAATAATTTTTGCATACTAAAAGTTCCTTCATTTTGTAAGACTAACATGGATACATCTCTTTGTAGTTGACTGTACATTACGGAATATGTATTTAGTATTTATTATGTAGTTTTAGTAAACAACAACACAAATTGCGCAACACCGTCTGTTAAAGTATGTTTTGTCCTTCCATTCCCAGTTCCCAGGTTGTCTGTAAGAAATTGCCTAGTGCGATAAGACCGCCGATTGTTAACCTACTTCATAACATATTATAGTAATAAATTCTTTTGTATATTTTTGGTTTCCAATAAAGCATTATTCTATTGTTTGTTGGGCGCTACGAAGTCCACTAATCTTACTAATATTATAAACGTGAAAGTTTATAAGAATGTATGGATGTATGTTTGTTGCTCTTTCACGCCTAAACGGATGGACCGATTGAGCTGGAATTTGGTATAGCTTAGACCTTGGAACAACATATCTCTGTGGTATCGTAGCTCCCGAACGGATGAACGTATTTTGATTCAGTTTCTTTTTGTTTTAAAATAAGAGTTAGTTAAGAGTGTTCTGAGCCATGTTTGAAAATCGGTCCAAGATGGCCGCCGCTACAAAATGGCGGATTACTTATTTTTTCCACGACCCCCTCAATATGTGTATCAAATGAAAGAGCTTAACTAGTAGAATACAACGCACTATGATAAATTTAAAATCCAAGATGGCCGCCACCACAAAACGGTAAATTTTATATAGCGTTGGGGGTTATTTAAATTTTTAATTTAATTCACTTGTGTTAGTTTCAGGTCGTCTTTTCGCCACAGTGGGTTGTCATCCGACTCGCTGCAAAGAGTTTCTCGAAGCCCCCGAGTCATATTTGCAAGGGCTACGAGATCTAATCAACGATAACAAAGACAAAGTGGTCGCTATAGGAGAGTGTGGTCTAGACTATGATAGGTTAAACTTCTGTGAAAAAGATGTGCAAATCAAGTAAGTTTTTTTACAAACTTTTATTTATTACTGGGGGTAGACTTCCTTTGCATGAGGTCGTCTAGGTGGGTACCCCAACAGTGCCAGTTATTCTACCGCCTGAGCAGTAATGTGCAAACAAACATTACTGTGCTTCGGTAGGAGGGCACTGTAGCTAGTGAAATTACTGGGCAAAAGAGTCCTAACATCTTATGACTCTTGAGTAAGAAGCGTTGGTGCAGTGCACTTAGAATTGCACATCATTGTGAAATTCTGGGTAGCACTGTACTGATTATATTGGGCAGCGTTATCTCTTAACATCAGGAGAGCGTCTTGATCGTCTTCTTACTTCTCCACAAAAAAAAATTACTTTGACCTGTAATCAAATTTTGCAAGTTAAATTGTTCTACTTACGGTTTCCGATTGAGCTGAAATTTTGCATGCATGTATAAATCGGATGACAATGCAATATTATTATGACATGGAACTGATCTGATGATGGAGCTGGAAGGTGGCCATAACTCCGTAAAATTAATAGACGCAGCCCCATCGAGTTAGGGCTCATTTGATTCGTTTTGACAAGTACTTTAGTGCTGGATGGCAATAAAAATAAATACGACCCTGACCACCGGCAGCTTGGGCTCTGGCCCCCCTAACGGCGAGTTTTCTAGGTTAATTTTATTACAATGTTTTTTTGTAAATATTTTTAGAAATATTGTAAAAAATATTTTTTTTTTTTTTATATATATAACGAAGTAAGAAGACGAGCAAGACGCTCTCCTGATGGTAAGAGATAACGCTGCCCATAATCTACTATTTTGTGGACATATGGGCCGAGGGTCCGAAATAAATGATTTTTATTTTATTTTATTTTATTTATAATCAGTACAGTGCTACCCAGTGCACTGCGCCAACGCTTCTTACTTGAGAGTCATAAGATGTTAAGACTCTTCAGCCCAGTAATTTCACTAGCTACAGTGCCCTCCTACCGAAGCACAGCAATGTTTGCACATCACTGCAATATAAATATTTAAGATTGTAAAGAAATATAGAAGACTAGCTGTGCCCAGCGGTTTTACCCGCTGTCCTATAGCCTATGTGTTATTCCGGAGTCTAAAGCCGCGTCTCCAGCTACGTTTTTAGTTCAAGCATTCAACATGAGCATGACAACATCCAAAAAATATATCTGCGATTGTAATGAATATTGATATTATGTTTTGTTGTACGTGCTTTCCATCGGATATGGAAAGCAAAAAACATTGTTGGAGCAAACAAGAAGTCAATATCGCCGAAATTTTTTTGGATGTTGTCATGCTCATGTTGAATGTTTGAACTAAAAAGGCTAAAGCTGGAGACGCGGCTTTAGCTATCCCTATACAAAATTTCAGCTCAATCAGTCCACCCAATTAGGCGTGAAAGAGTAACCAACACACATCCAGAATCCAGACATCCTGACATCCAGACATCCATTCTTACAAACTTTGACGTTTACAATATTTATAAGATAACAATAAAAGCTTGTTTTTAAGTTTTAAAATTTTTATTTGTTTCTATCGATTTAATAGATTCTTTAACTTCCAGATACTTTGAATACCAGTTATCACTAAGCAGAGAATTCAACCTGCCCCTGTTCCTTCACTGCCGAGCTGCAGCCGATGATTTTGTTAATATCATACAACGGAACAAAGATGACATTGTGGGCGGAGTGGTGCATTCATTTGATGGCAGTAAGGAAGCCTTGGACAAAATACTTGCCTTGGACTTGTATGTGGGGATCAATGGATGGTCAGTAAAGAAAAAGCTTTATATACAGAAATCATTATCAACATCTTGCGAAATCGTGGTTAAAGGCTAATGGTTTTACCCGCTGTAGCCTATGTGTTATTCCAGGGTCTAAGTTATCTCTAAATTTCAGCTCAATTGGTTCACCCATTTAGGCGTGAAAGAGTAACATACATCCAGACATCCATTCTTACAAACTTTCACGTTTATTGTACATTACAAAGTATAATCACTTAAAAATAAACATTTTCTTAACCATATTAAGAACCGGATTATACCTCAACTATTTTATTTATTTATTTATTCCAAAAAACTTCACATTACAATAATATTAATAGATAATTAGTATAATTATGTTACAAAGAACCTTATAATACCATGTATAATATTATTATGTAACACATGACTTACTAGCGTTCGCACTAGGATACCCCGTGTTGCGAATACTAGGACTTCCATATGAATATTTATTAAGACATTCTTTATTATGTTAAAATAAAGATGATTACTTCAAAATATTTAGGTTAATACAAGAATATATAAAAAAATCAAATATTGGAGGTAGTTACGTTAACATTCTTGTTTGTAAAATTATATTCGTTTAGCTTGCAAAATGGCCGTGACATTGAATTTCTGCATAAGAACATAATAAAAAACAATACATTTCGAGCGAGAGGTATTATAAACTCATTAATTTAAAAAATAGGTATAGTAGGTTAGGTATAGTTATTATATAAGATTAAGTAGTGCAAAAACAGAAAATAAATAAAATAAAAATAAACATCTGGGCGATAGAGAACAGTATCTACGGCGGTGTGTGCTCTATCTCACAAACATTCAGGCTCTCAGATAATTCACATGATTGAATTAGAGATCTCAGGTATAGGTGAAGGATATCCTTTAGGATACGCTTATAATAATTAAATTTGGGATGAAAAATGTCTAAATTTGTGTTGTTACTTGCCAGATCATTGTAATAGCGAGCCATTCTTACTAAAGGGTTATATATAGTAAGAGGTATATTATTTTTATATGTTAGTAATGAAAAGAGATTACTTTTATGTGCTCTGCGGGCACTGAATTTTATGTTAATAGAGAGTTGACCAAGCAATTCCGACGAATCAATGATGGAATGAATAATTTTGTATAAGTAGACCAGATCAAAATATTTTCGACGCATTTCTAAAGATTCGACCTTAAATTTAGAAAGCCTTTCAACATAACTAAGTTTCGGGCGACCTAACCTCAGTCGGTAGCATAAAATTCTTAAACATTTTCTCTGAAGTATGATGTATGATCATGCATAACTTTTTACAAAGTAGTCCGTGTTTAAAATTCTTTAATAATGAAAGGGCTTAACTAGTAGAATACAACATACTATAACAAATTTAAAATCCAAGATGGCTGCCACTACAAAACCGCGAATTACATATTTTGAAAGCGATGCATTGGGGTTTTTTTTTAATTTTTCATTTAATTCACTTGTTACAGCTCATTAAGAACGGAAGAGAGTTTAGAAGTGGCAGCATCGATACCATCGGACAAGCTAATGATTGAGACGGACAGTCCGTGGTGTGAAGTGAAACCAACGCATCCCGGATACAAACATGTCACCACCAAACCAACAACGGTCAAGAAAGAGAGGCATAACACCAAGTGTCAAGTGAAAGGACGAAATGAACCTGCTAATATTGTGTAAGTTTTTTTTTAACCCCCGACGCAAAAATGACGGGGTGTTATAAGTTTGACGTGTCTGTCTGTGTGTGTGTGTGTCTGTCTGTGGCATCGTAGCTCCCAAACAGATGAACGGATTTAGATTTAATTTTTTTGTTTAAAAGTAGAGTTAGTCGAGAGAGTTCTTAGATATGTTTGGCGGAAATCGGTCCAAGATGGCCGCCGCTACAAAATGGCGGATTACTTTTTTCTTCCACGACCCCCTCAATATGGGTATCAAATGAAAGGGCTTAACTAGTAGAATACTACTAGTAGTAGTTTACTAGTAGAATATAAAATTTAAAATCCAAGATGGCCGCCATCACGTGATTTACGTTTTGCGTTGGGGTTTTTTATTTTAAATTTAATTCACTTTTTTATACAACGAAGTAAGACGACCTCTGTGACGCGGTGGGCTAATACCCGCTTGCAACGCAGAAGGTTGCGGTTTCGATTCCCGCATGGGACAAATGTTTGTGTGATCCACAGGTATTTGTTTCTGGTCTGGGTGGTTCAATATCTATTATAAGTATGTATTTACAAAAGAAAAGTATATAAGTTTTATATCCGTTATCCTAACCACCATAACACAAGCATTAAGTTTCTTAGCTTGGGGTTAGGTGGCGCTGTGTTTAATGTCCTGAAATATTGATTTATTTAAGAAGACGAGCAAGACGCTCTCCTGATGGTAAGAGATAAACGCTGCCCATAATTAGTACTTTACCCAGGTGCACTGCGCCAACGCTTCTTACTTGAGAGTCATAAGATGTTAAGATTCTTCAGCCCAGTAATTTCACTAGCTACAGTGCCCTCCTGCCAAAGCACAGTAAAGTTTTTATTTACATGTCCGTTGTCTGTCTGTAAATCTTGCAAGTTTAATTTGACTTCTCGGTATCTGATTGAGATGATATTTGTGTGTATAAATCGGATGAAAATGCAATGTTATGACATGGAGCTGATCTGATGATGGAGCTGGAAAGTGGCCGTAGGAACTCTGTGCTTAATCGACGCAACCCTATCGAGTTAGGGCTCATTTGATACGTCTTGACGAGTACTTGAAAAGTTTTTTTTTTAATTTCACTTTTTTTATCTATGCTAGAGCCAAGTAATAAGAAGAGATTTTGGGAAATTAAACTGCTAGTCTTACTAATATTATAAACGTGAATGTAAGTAAGAATGTATGGACGTCTGGATGTGTTTGTTACTCTTTCACGCCTAAACGGGTGGACCGATTGAGCTGAAATTTGGTATAGTGATAGCTAAGACCCTGGAATAACACATAGGCTAGTACAGTGGGTAAAACCCCTGGGCGCAGCTAGTAAATAATATAATGAATGAAATTAATATATGTTATTATTTATTTTTTTGTTTTGATTTATAATAGTGTAATTAAAAAAAAATGAATAATATAATGAATTATTTAATGTTAGATCCTATATTTATTTATTATTATTATTTATTTATTAATACATTATTGTAACATGTGAAAATTTAAAAATTACAACAGTAGTTAACAAACAAAAGAAAGATCTATATTATTTGTTCTGTAACTTTTTGTACAATTCGAGGCAAACTTCTTGAGCATTAGGTGACGTGGTGGGGGAGAGTTTGCGCATCGTAATTACGTATAAAATACGATGCGCAAACTCTCTCCCACCACGTCACCTAATGCTCAAGAAGTTTGCCTCGAATTATACAATATTACTATCTATCCATAGGCGGATTTAGGGGGGGGGCTTGGCCCCCTGCCCCCCAGAATCATTGTAGAGTTACAAATTTTGCACATATTTCATGGTAAAGATTATAATTTTTTTCTCGGCGCTCGCAGAAAGCTGCTCGCGCACATATTATTAAGGATGTTTAAGCTTTCTAACTGCTCAGAGCGAGCTAAAAACACACTTTTCGTAGTAAAAAAAAAAAGATTATAATATTTTTGCCCGTCTGCACCTTGGCCTCCCCCCCAGAACCAAATCCTGGATCCGCCTATGTATCTATCTATAATGATATAATATTTAATGTTTTCAGGCAAGTGATTGAGGTATTAGCTTCAATAAGAAAGGAGAGTGCAGACGACTTGGCGAAAACAATACACGACAACACAACCAAATTGTTCTTTAATAAAACCTAATGTATTATAAATATGTAAATAAATATTTTTATAATGTTTGCATGTTTTCATTTTAAGGAAAATAACTTTATTTTAAAAGTCCATGGGCCCTAGACAAGCGCCGATCGTTTGTCGCTATCGATAAAAAATGTACTGAGATGACAGTCGTTGTCGTTTGTTTTTAAACGGTTTTATTTAGCTTACTCTGTTTGTTTTATATTATTTATTCTTTATTCTTTTTTCTTGGGTCAAATTTAGTAAATGAAATTTCACCCTCTTCCTGTCTACCGATTGATTTGAAATTTGGTATACGCCTTTGGTTCTGGTGACAATACAATTATGTATATTCAATATTATTGTAAATCCAAGATGGCCGCCGCTACAAAATGGCGGATAACGTATTTTTTTTTAATCATATCAATATGGGTATCAAATGAAAGGGCTTGATAAGTAGAATACAGTGCACTATACAAAATTAAAATCCAAGATGGCCGCCGCTACAAAATGGCGGATAACCTATTTTTTTTCAATTTCATCAATATGGGTATCAAATGAAAGGGCTTGACAAGTAGAATACATTGTACTAAAAAGCCTTAAAATAAAAAAGTAAAAAAATTGTTTTAAGTTAAACGGTTTTATTTTAAACATGTACTAAAAGCTAAAAAATAAAATCGTGAGGCACGTCAAATATCTAAATCTCTAATGAACATTTTCTCTGACAATTGTAGATATTTGACGTGCCTCACGTTTTTATTTTTTAGCTTTTAGTACATGTTTAAAATAAAACCGTTTAACTTAAAACAATTTTTTTACTTTTTTATTCGATAACGAATGTCATGTCAGTACATTTTTTTAGCGATAGCGGCAAACGATCGGCGCTTGTCTAGGGCCCCATGTTTATCACTTAAAATATTACGGCTCGTCCACATATACCGGCCAATGATTCGCCGAATGTGTTTTGTCTATGGACGAACAATTTTTTTCTATAGACGAATGTCTTCGGATATTTACGGTTTTTTTTTTCGGTAAATTTCCGGTATACATTTTGGGCTCCGTAGCTAACGACTTTAATTATATTTTGAATATTAATCAATCATGGATCATTTGAAGCCATTTTGTGTGAATAATTACTTGAAACTAGTTAATTTTTTATTATTTATATAATCTGTGCCCCAAGTGCATATACATATATAATCTGTGCGCTCGGGCCAACGACTCGTGACTCGCCGAGTCATTCACCGGTATATGTGGACGAGCCATTATTAAAACTTTGGCTGCGGCGGCTTTTTGCTACTTAAATATTAAAAATTATAAACGTGAAAGTTTGTAAGGATGTCTGGATGAATGTTTGTTACTCTATCACGCCTAAACGGTTCGACCGATTGAACTGAAATTTGGTAAAGAGATAGCTTGGATTAACAGTACAGCGGGTAAAACTGCCATAGTGAGTTTTAGTAATAACTCTGCCTACCATCTAATTTCCTTTCTTTTTTATTATATTATTTTAATGTAAAGTTACTCGCACACCTCATTAAATGCAGTCTGTGCCTATAAATGTAATGACATTTAGCATGTGTATTATATAAAAATGTGTGTAATTGTTATTAGAATGCTTTTCACGAAAGGAGTCCTTTTTGCGGGGCGCCGCTATCGCAAATTTTAAAAATTAACATATCTATAACTTTTTAACGCCTCATAATTTCTGTTATTTAATTTCTTAATTAAATATGTATTTATTTTATTTAACAAATAAAAATTATTTAGGGTATGAAGTCCAGTAATTATCGATAAAAATAATTTTCGTTCCGCAAAATTCCGCGGGACCTCTTTCGTGAAAAGGATTCTAAAGGTGTACATTATGTTGCATGCTTTATTAAATAAATAAATAGGATAGCCGCAGATAGTTTATAACAAATATGATTGGTGATAAGATAGGTACTATTCAGGTGATAAGTTGATAACACTTGATGTACCTATTTAAAAAAAGTTAGACATGTTACTAAAATAGTAGGTAATTAATTTCCGTTGTAAAGAGTTCATTAATATTATATGAATGTTGGTAATGGGTTCAAAGTAAACGGAGACACGCACGGCAAAGGGATATAACTGTGGTAAGTGTTCTTTCAATCAACGCATATCAACATATAAGAAGGTAAACTTGTTTGTATCATATTGTAAACGTCATTTTTTTATTTATTGGTAACAATATATAGCAAAAAGCCATTAAAACAATAATGTTTTACTTACTAGCTGCGCCCAGCGGTTTTAACCGCTGTAACCTATGTTATATTTCAGTGTCTATCTCTGTACCGAATTTCAGCTCAATCGATCCACTTTGTCTAGTATTAGTAATGTCATTTATAACATTAGGTCTCGATTCTTGGTACTAGTTAGTTTCTTTGATAACACAATAAATCCCAATGGGTCGACGTGTTGCTGGTTCATTTGACAGACCCCGTTAAAGATAGATAGTTTCTTTGATGGCGGCAACGGATGCGGTTATTCCCATTGGCCACCAAGTTTTTCGTTTAGTTTCACCTGTCCAGTTGTCTGTCTTGACGTTGTGATTTGTCATCTTAACGAGTACTGTGATACTATATAGTAACCAGGGTCAGATGATGGATCTGGAAGGTGGCCATAGGAACACCGTTATTAAATGACGCAACTCCATCGAGTTTGGGCTCGTGTGATGATTCGTCTTGACTCTTGACGAGTACTTGAGTACCTACTTTGGTGTCAGATTGTGATAATAAAAAAAATGTTTATAAAAAACGTGTATGCGTATGACTGTTTTATTCTATTACAGTTATCTACACTCATTTATTGGCTGAGACAACCTGTATCTAATTTCACTGCATTGGATCACCATCACAAGATTTAAGGAGAACAACTGCTTTACCATTAAAATGTAAGACGTTTAATAAGTGACACTTTTGATAAATAATAAGTAAAATTTAAACAGGAGTTTAAATCAATTTAATTCATTGGTCGATAACTCTTTAGCCCGAAAACGGGGATCGTCGGTCGATAGTCGATACTGAGCATGCGGGGCGTCCCGCATTCGGGACACTAATCAAATTTACATAATATTGATATGGGATGCGTTACAAAAATCTCCCGCATCCCTAACAACCAAAATGTGCCTTTGCCACACGCTTATTTTTCGCTATAGTACCTATATATTAGGTACATTATTTTACCGGGGGTAGACTTCCTTTGCAGGAGGTCGACTAGGTGGTTATACCCCAACAGTGCCAGTTATCCTACCGCCTGAGCAGTGATGTTCTAACGTATCTGTGCTACGGTAGAAGGTAGTACTGTAGCTAGTGAAATTACTGGGTAAGTCTTGAGTAAGAAGTGTTGGCGCAGTGCACCCAAAAATTTACATGTTTGTAAAATCCTGGGTAGCACTGTTATCTGGCAATGGCAGCGTTCTCTTACCATCAGAAGAGCGTCTTGCTCGTCTTCTTACTTCATCTTAGAAAAAAAAAACATAATAAGTAAGTCAGTGGAGGGGAGAAAATCCCAGTCGCCACCCGGTGGCAAATGGGAATTTGATTCCCGATTGCCAACTTTGACCGTATTATTTGGGGTTTAGACTTTATAATACGAGTAGAATAAATATTTTGTTGTTTCAGGATAACGGAGATAATCTCACAAGCGAACAATCAATTAAAATTGTTAGTATGCTTGAAAAATACCCCCTTATGTCATATAGAAACATCACCGGAAATCACAATCAATGATGACATTTTTTTTAGGGTTAAAGTAATTTATAATACCCATGATATGAACAGAGGTCTAAGTAGGATCTACTTGAACCATGTGTTCATAAGGTTTTTCAAGAAACAGCATGTTTTTGAAGATCCTACTACACACCTCATAACCTTTACGTGCAAGGAATTCCAAATAGAAAACGAGCAAGTCACTTGCGACAGCGACATCTGGCACGTTATGCATCAGGAATCTTCTACAACTGCAACATATATCCGTCGCATCGATGAGTTTACTGTTGATGTCAGTATTGAAGAAATAAAGTCAACGGAGCTGACGTTTGCTCCTCTGCACGCGGACGAGGAGCTGACGGACTTCGAGTTGCGCGGCAGTGACGGCGGCGTGCGCGTGCACCGCGCCGTGCTCGCGGCCGCCAGCCCCGTGCTGCGCGCCATGCTCGCCGGCGCTTGGAAGGAAACCACAGAAGGACAAGTTGACATACCACACACCACTCAGTCCACCTTACAGACCTTCAAGGACTACATCTACTTGAACACCCTCCCCGAGACGGGCTTGGAGCAGCTGCTGCTGTTCGCGTCAGCGTACATGATGCCTGATCTAGAGCAGCAGTGTGCGGACAAGATGGTGCGCAACTTGACGGTCGAGAACGCTTGTGACATGCTGCGATTCGCCGCAAAAAATGCATTGAACCGTCTGCTTCTAAAAATAGTAGGCGCACTTCACGACGATAAAGTACCACTAAAGGATATTTGGAATCATGAATTTGGTCAAGAATATTAATTGTAATTAGATGTTGATGCTGAACCAATCCATATGCTCAGTATACCTACTTAGCATTTACGCATTTTTATTATTAAGCTATTGCATAGCTTCTATCGCGGGCCTTGAGCGTGGGGACCGAATCCAGAAATTCCGTAACGAAAAAAACCTAACATCCCCCACTCCGACCGGCACAGCGGTGATACTTTTTAGTTTTTCCATCTATAGATAAATACCAGATCTTTTAATGACTTTTTGAAATATCACGCATTGCATAAGTTGATAAAAAATGCTATGCAATAGCTTTACCGCAGCAGTCTCCGAGTGCCACACGTCTTTTTTTTACGAGCTTACATTTTAAAGTCTTAAATTTACTCATTTTAAAGTTTGTTTATGTGTCACAGCCAAAGTAATATATCCGATATTAATATTCCCATTGGTTCCCACTCCCACACTCACGTTTTTTGTCCCCAGGTGGCAAATAGGAATAAATTCCCATTGAACACCGGGTGGCAAATGGGAACTTTTGCTACCAGATAAAATCGCTGTACATTGCTACACGGACCGCCATAATATAGACGGTACCTATATTACGATCGCGAACATAGAATTTCGTAATGGCTCGTCCACATATACCGGCCAATGATTCGCCGCGTGTGTGTTTTGTCTATGGACGAACAATTTTTGTCTATAGACGAATGTAGACGAACGTCTTCGGATATTTACGGTTTTTTTTCGGTAAATTTCTGGTATACATGTTGGGCTCCATAGCTAACGACTTTTATAATATTTTGAATATTAATCAATCATGGATCATTTGAAGCCATTTTGTGTGAATAATTACTTGAATAATTAGTTAAATTTTCTTTATTTTTTGATATATATAATCTGTGCCCCAAGTGCATATATATAATATCAGTGCGCTCGGGCGAACGTTCGGCCAACGACTCGCCGAATCATTGGCCGGCATATGTGGACGAGCCATAACATGGTATAGGATCACGTTATTGAGATTATACAAGTAGACCAGTAAAAGAAGAAATGTGGATCGAAAAATCGAAAGCAGAAAAACTAACTTAAGAACTATGTTTGGACTAGTTAGGAGATAAACATACTAAAAGTCCCCACCCCTCCGAGGTAAGCCCGAAGGGGGGGAGGCCGAAGGTCCCATTTTTAGGTTTTTTGCTTATATTTCAAAAAGATTTTTTCATGCCATTTTTAACTATATTAATTAACTAGCTGACCCGCGCGCACTTCGTTGCGCGTGAGAGTCAATTAATAAAGCGAATTTGGTGCTGCTATGTTCACTATGATAGTATTTCCATCCCCGTGACTTTGTAAGCGTAAAATAAGGCATGGCTATATATTATTTGCTCCCGCTGTGGGTAGCGAAGAATATCGGGTTGGGTATTTCTATGCAGTTTTGTTCGCTACCGTAGAAACCAATCCTATGTCCTTTCCCAGAGGTCAAATTATCTCAGTTGAGCGGTAGTTTATCGCCTTCATAAATTTTCACGCCTCTTTTCAGGAATTAAAACTATTTGTGGTCCTTTCCCGGTAACTCTTTAACTTATCTCTACTGTAATGTACCTCAACTAAATTATTATTCGTTACTAATTTCTCACACCATCCTTCCCGCGACTCAAATCAATTCCATG
The DNA here is from genome assembly GCA_947507615.1 of Hemithea aestivaria. NCBI lineage: Eukaryota > Metazoa > Arthropoda > Insecta > Lepidoptera > Geometridae > Hemithea > Hemithea aestivaria. The sequence continues at coordinate 3,584,315 of OX382339.1, forward strand.
GTTCCTGAATTCCCATTAAATCTCTGATCCTCCTTCCCCCTCCTTTAATACTTAGTCTCCTTAAAGTTAATTTCTGACATAAAAAAACTATTCATTAACAGAACTTAACAAAATATCAGCTCATTTTCGGTTCAGCGGTTACTAATTTCCATGCAAACGTTTTTGTGAAAAAATTCCTGTTCTGGTGAGAATTTCACAAAATCCCTTCTTATCGGTCGCCTACGTTACATAAAGAATACGTTGTCCAAATTTTAGCTAAAACGAAGAAGCGGTTACCTTTCCTACACAAACTGGATCCCTCTTTCCTACCCTCAAAGGTTGATTTCTGGGATAAAAAGTATCCCATATCTTTTTTTAAGACTTAATCTACCTTTGTATCAAATTTAAGCGCAATAGGGTCAGCGGTTCTAAATTTCCCATTAATTTCTGTCAAAATAAATATTTAATGTTCCTAAACACAACTCAAACCATGATTTTACAAAATTTCGATTCAATCGGTTTAGTTGTTACGGATTTGCATACAATTGTTTTTTGTAAATAAATCCCGTTCCAGTGGGAATTTAGCAAAAGCCCTTCTCGTGAGTCGCCAAAACCACCTAAAAACACGCTATCCAAATTTCAGCTCAAATAAAGAAGCGGTTAACGATTTCTTACGCAAACTTGCACCCCCCCCCCCCCCCCTTTCCTCCTCTTTAATGTAGATTTCTGGGATAAAAAGTATCCCATTTTTTAGGACTCAATCAACCTCTGCACTAAATTAATTTAAGCTGAATAGGGTCAGCGCAGCGGTTCTAAATTTCCCATACAAACTTTGACCCCCCCTTATAAGTTAATTTCTGATATAAAAACTATTAAAAATTTCCTTAACAAAACTCAAACCATCATTTTACAAATTTTCAGCTTAATTGGTTTAGCGGTTACGGATTTGCACACAAAAGTTTTTTGGGAATAATTCCCGTTCCTGTAAGAATTTCACAAAATCCCTTTTTATCGGTCGTCTTAGTTTATGTAACTAAGAACACGCTGTCCAAATTTCAGCAAAAACAAAGAAGCGGCTAACGATTTTTTACACAAACTTGCACCCCCCTTTTTTCCCTTAAAAGTTGATTTCTGGAAAAAAAGTATTGCATATCATTTTTTTGGATTAGATCTACCGCTGTACCAAATTTAAGCTCAATAGGGTCAGCGGTTCTAAATTTCCCATACAAACTTTGACCCCCCCTTTACCCCCCTTAAAAGTTAATTTCTGACATAAAAACTATTCAATGTTCCTAAACACACTTCAGACAATCGTTTTACAAAATATCAGCTCAATCAGTTCAGCGGTTACAGATTTGGATACAAACGTTTTTTAGAATTAATTCCCGTTCCCGTGGAAATTTTGCAAAATCCCTTTTTATCGGTCATCTACGTTACATAAAAAATACGCTGTTCAAATTTGAGCTTTAAAAGATGGCCGGTTACTGATTTTCTACTCAAACTTCTACCCCCCCCCTCTTCCCCCTTCAAGGTTGATTTCTGGGATAAAAAGTATCCCATATCATTTTTTAGGACTCAATCTCCCACTGTACCAAATTTCAGCTCAATGGGGTCAGCGGTTTTAAATTTTCCATACAAATTTCGACCCCCCTTTACCCCCCCTTAAAAGTTAATTTTCGTCAAAAAAAAATTAATGTTCCTAAACACGATCTAAACAAACGTTTTACAAAATTTCAGCTCAATCGGTTCAGCGGTTACGGATTTGCATACAAACATTTTTCGGGAATAATTCCCGTTCCCGGAGGAATTTTGCAAAAATCCCTTTTTATAGGTCGCCTTCGTTACCTAAAGAACACGCTGGTTTAAATTTCAGCTTAAACAAAGAAGCGGTTACCGATTTCCTATTCTAACTTTGACCTCCTTTATCCCGCCTTAGAGGTTGATTTTTGGAATAAAAAGTATACCATACAATTTTTTAGGACTCAATCTACCTCTGTACCAGATTTCAGCTCAATAGGGTCAGCGGATTTAAATTTTCCATACAAATTTCGACCCCCCTTTACCCCCCCTTAAATGTTAATTTTCGTCAAAAAAAAAATTAATGTTCCTAAACACAATCTAAACAATCGTTTTACAAAATTTCAGCTTAATCAGTTCAGCGGTTACGGATTTGCATACAAACGTTTTTCGGGAATAATTCCCGTTCCCGGAAGAATTTTGCAAAAATCCCTTTTTATACGTCGCCTTCGTTACCTAAAGAACACGCTGGTTTAAATTTCAGCTTAAACAAAGAAGCGGTTACCTATTTCCTATTCTAACTTTGACCTCCTTTATCCCGCCTTAGAGGTTGATTTTTGGAATAAAAAGTATACCATTCAACTTTTTAGGACTCAATCTATCTCTGTACCAAATTTCAGCTCAATAGGGTCAGCGGTTCTAAATTTTCCATACAAACTTCGACCCCCCTTTACCCCCCTTAAAAGTAAATTTCTGACAAAAAAACTATTTGATGTTTCTAATCACAATCCCAACTATCGTTTTACAAAATTTCGGCTTAATCGGTTCAGCGGTTACGGATTTGCATACATTCGTTTTTCGGGAATAATTCCTGTTCCTGAGGGAATTTTAAAAAATCGCTTCTTATTGCACGATGAAATCTTCTTACGAATACGCTGTCCAAATTTCAGCTCAATCCGTCCAGCCGTTTGGGCTGTGCGTTGATAGAACAAAAGTGTACGAACGATTTTATATAATAGATAAGTAAATCTTTAGATAGATATAACTCTTTTATTTAAAAACCGATTTAAATAAAACCAATACTATTTACAAATTAGAGAAATTTGCAACGTTTTAGCGAAAACTGCATACAATTCGGTTGTGCCGTTTTATCACACATAAGTAATAACCTTTTTATAAATTAAGCCTAATAAAACTACTCTGGTAAATTTTCGTTTATGGCCACATCGATAGATGGCGTATTTTTAGTTTGTCGCACTTTTTGCTTTTTGATTTTTTTTAATTGAATTTACTTTATATTCTATTACTTTTACTTCGAAATTTTGATGTAAATTAGGGGCGATGTGTCCGATATAAATGATTATTATTTATTTTATTATTTTATTTTACGTTTCCCTAGAAAAAATTGACAAAATGTTTTACGATCTAGATCGCGCAAGCGACTTTTTCGCGTCGTTTTGTTCATATGCGTATTTTCACAGTTCACCTTAGTAAAGGATCACAATGAATGGGGAGAAATTTCCATTCTTATTATATGTATGGATATCAAACTGGAAACACTTTTAAAATGTGTGCGATAATATTATGGAGGGCTGTTCTTAAGGAATTTTCAATAAATTAATTCTATGAATTTATATTTCAAAATTTGTCAAATAGTGCGAGCGAGAGAGCGTCACTCGATATATTATACGTAGTGGGGGACTTTAGTGCAAAACCTGTTTTTTTCTTGCAGAAGCATGAAACTTGGCACATTGATTCCTTATGACAAAATAAGCTGATTTCGATCGGTAGCCTAATGGAAGGGGCCCTCTGGTAGCGGGGAGGGGGGGTGGAGGGTGCGCTCCACCCGGCTTTGTTTTAAAAATTCTGGAAGACCACGCATAACTAATACGTCAAGTTTGGTATCAATTTCGGATAAATCGAGGACGTAGATTTCATTTCTAGTATAAAAAAATGATATTTGTGATGATTTGTTTAACAAAAAAATTAAAAATTAGAATTACGTAACTTCGTTTTTATTGTTCAAATTACTGTAAATTCAAAAATACTAGTTTTTTTAATAAACATAAAATATGTTAATAAAGTCTAGTTTATGTAGATTAAAAAATATATAACTTTATATTACTTTTCTTAATAACAAACCGCATAAAAAAATCTTTTGCTGTCCCGGGCCGCAATTTTCTTATAACCGCCATGAAAAGGGTTGTTAGTAAAAAACTTACTATTTCATGCTGAAGTTTAAAACTTGCCACAATTACAATTCCTTACGTTAAAATAAGCCGTTTAGAATCAGTAGCCGTCGGTAACCAGCCTTCTGACAGCGGGGAGGGGGGTGAAAGGGGCGCACCACCCAGCTTCACTTTAAAAAATCTGGAAGACCACGTATAGCTAATACGTCATGTTTGGTATCGATTTCGAATAAATCAAGAACGTAGATTTCATTTCTGATAATAAAAAACGCATTTTATGGGTTTTTAACCAAATTATAACACAAAATTAGTTCTTAGTTTTTTTTATTTAGAGGCACTTTAATTCTAAATTATACTAATATTTTGTGATAAACATAAATATTTTTTAAAAGTTTATTTCAAGTTGATTAAATAAAATAGAACTTTTATATTATTTTTATAAACATTTACTCGTACAATTTTTTTTAAGACACTAGAGTCGCTATTTTCTTCTCACCGCTGCGCTGCGTTGTAAACCCCAATCAACTGTAAAATACGACTATGTACATTTATTTAACATGTTATTGATATAAGAACTTGATATTGTCAAACATAAAATTCAGAAAAATCCTATGGCACATCATAATTTACTCTCCCTGAGACAAACTTTTAAAAAATAGGTGCGATAAAACGCGATCAAATCGCGGAACGGAAACTGCTAAACATTGTTATGAATCAAACTGTTTCAACAAAATGTAATCTAGCAAAATTATAAATACTCCAGGCTTAAAGCTTTTTTATATTCCAAGACTGATTCTTCCAAAGATAATATTGTTATTATAGCTCATTACATTTTAAGACCGTCTTCATGCAGTTTTGCATCAATCTCAGCAATCCGCCCTTTATTTATAAATTAAATCAGTTTCGTGCATAATATACTGGCCACCAAAACGGTGTTAGATGAATAAGGTATCCCTTTGTTTGCTTATCGCTTCTAAAACCAAGCAGGAGGCTGGAAAATAGCAAGACTCGTATCCTTCGACTAGCATAAAAGTACCGCACACAAACTTAACTCTACCTATATGGTTTTGATATGATGTTTTGCGGTCAATGAAACTGCAGATCAAGCAGTAATTACTACTCGACAATCAATAACTATGTAGGAAACACCTTATCACAAAATAACACTATTTGGAAAATATACTTCTACTTCCATGATATGTCTGTATACCAGCATTTGTTACACGCATTTTACAAGGAACTTTGTTTGAGAGAGGCTAGGCATAATTTCTTGGTTAAGTCTAACCCATCCTCTCTTTTGGTTTAGGAAGCAAGAAGCAGACCATTCCTTTGTCTGAAAACCTTTCAGTTGTCAGAAAATTGTGCATGGGACTGATTAAATAAATAAATGCAAGGCTTATCATAATTCGTCATAAAATGTTTTGAACTATATTATTATTATATTATATATGGAGCATCCGTCTTGGAAAACAATATAACGATATAAATAAGCTGTAGGTAGGTGCCAGTAGTATTTATAATTTTGCCACATTACATTTAATTGAAAAATAGATGCATAACTTTGGTTAGCCGTTTATTATTAAAGAGATACGACTTTCGGGCCTATTTTTTAAAAGTTTGTCTCAGGGAGAGTAAATTATGATGTGCCATAGGATTTTTCTGAATTTTATGTTTGACAATATCAAGTTCTTATATCAATAACATGTTAAATGAATGTACATAGTCGTATTTTACAGTTGATTGGGGTTTACAACGCAGCGCAGCGGTGAGAAGAAAATAGCGACTCTAGTGTCTTAAAAAAAATTGTACGAGTAAATGTTTATAAAAATAATATAAAAGTTCTATTTTATTTAATCTACTTGAAATAAACTTTTAAAAAATATTTATGTTTATCACAAAATATTAGTATAATTTAGAATTAAAGTGCCTCTAAATAAAAAAAAACTAAGAACTAATTTTGTGTTATAATTTGGGTAAAACCCATAAAATGCGTTTTTTATTAGCAGAAATGAAATCTACGTTCTTGATTTATTCGAAATCGATACCAAACATGACGTATTAGCTATACGTGGTCTTCCAGATTTTTTTAAGTGAAGCTGGGTGGTGCGCCCCTTTCACCCCCCTCTTCGCTGTCAGAAGGCTGGTTACCGACGGCTACTGATTCTAAACGGCTTATTTTAACGTAAGGAATTGTAATTGTGGCAAGTTTTAAACTTCAGCATGAAATAGTAAGTTTTTTACTAACAACCCTTTTCATGGCGGTTATAAGAAAATTGCGGCCCGGGACAGCAAAAGATTTTTTTATGCGGTTTGTTATTAAGAAAAGTAATATAAAGTTATATATTTTTTAATCTACATAAACTAGACTTTATTAACATATTTTATGTTTATTAAAAAAACTAGTATTTTTGAATTTACAGTAATTTGAACAATAAAAACGAAGTTACGTAATTCTAATTTTTAATTTTTTTGTTAAACAAATCATCACAAATGTCATTTTTTTATTCCAGAAATGAAATCTACGTCCTCGATTTATCCGAAATTGATACCAAACTTGACCTATTAGCTATGTGTGGTCTCCCAGAATTTTTAAAATGAAGCCGGGTGGAGCACCCCTTCCATCCCCCCTCCTCGCTGCCAGAGGGGGTGCTACCGAGGGCTACCGATCGAAATCAGCTTATTTTGTCATAAGGAATCAATGTGCCAAGTTTCATGCTTCTGCATGAAAAAAACAGGTTTGACCCATTTTTGTCGCTTAGTGACTCCACTAACGCTCTTATTGCTCAAATTGTATATAAGTACTTTTTTGTGTATCTTTTATGTTACTGATTACTGTCAATAAATTGGTTTTTATTTTATTTAAATTTGGTCCCTTTCCCGATTCCCGGTTTCCGATTGAGCTGAAATTTTGTATGCATGTATAAATTCACATGAAGTCGGTGTCAGGAGTCAGAGTCAGGACACGTCACGGAAATGAGAGAACAGCAGACGGGCTATTGGCTAATTCTCACCCACTACGATTGATGGCAACTTCAATGTACATTGCTGCTTTTGTTACTTTACTCATATTATTAAGGAGGTTTAAGCACGTAATGTACGCAATTTTGTCTATGGATTCTAGTGTTTTACATGTCGTTTTGCCATAGCCAAAAGCCCCTCAGGTGCTTTTTATACAAATTGAAGATTTATTTATTAAGCGCTAACTAACAGAAGTCAAAGGTTTTGTGTACAAATAGACAATATGGGTGTTTACTACCGTATAAAAATATATGCAAGTTATGTTATGGTGCAAAGTAGGGCGTAAATGACGAACACAGCTCTATTGTTCTAACTTATTTATTAAAATTAATTTAAATTATATAACTAACAAAGAGTTCTGTTATGGGTCGTCCACATTTACCGGCGAATGATTCGGCGAGTGTGGTTTTGTCTATGGACGAGCAATTTTTGTCTATTGACGAATGTGAATGTGTTCGGATATTTACGGTTTTTTTACCGGTAAATTTCTGGTATACATTTTGGGCTCCATAGCTAACGAATTTAATAATATTTTGAATATTAATCAATCATGAATCATTTGAAGCCATTTTGTGAGAATATGGACTTGAAACAAGTTAAATTTACCTAAAAAGAAATTTACCGAAAAAAAAACTGTAAATAACCGAACACATTCGTCAATAGACCAAAATTGCTCGTCCATAGACAAAACCACACTCGCCGAATCATTCGCCGGTAAGTGTGACGACCCTTTATACTAAATGGAATGCCGTGGCCGTGCGATACGGCACTTCTTGAATCGATGAATTGAATGGGGCACCACAGCAGGTGTCGATTCTTATGGCTCGTCCACATATATCGGCCAATGATTCGCCGAGTGTGTGTTTTGTCTATGGACGAACAATTTTTGTCTAGAGACGAATGTCTTCTGATAGGTATTTACGATTTTTTTCCGGTATACATTTTGGGCTCCGCAGCTAACGCCTTTAATTATATTTTGAATATTAATCAATCATGGATCATTTGAAGCCATTTTTCGTGAATAATTACTTGAAACTAGATAATTAAATTGTCTATATTTTTTTAATTTATATAATCTGTGCCCCAAGTGCATAATATGTATAATCTGTGCGCTCGGGCCAACGACTCGCCGAGTCATTCGAGGTCATCGAGGACATATCCAATAGAGGGGCAATAGACAAAGTTTTCCTTGAAATAAATTTTTTCACAATTTGACGACTCCGCCCACTTTTCCTATTGGCTACGCTGGTTTTAGTGATGGGCATTGAAAAAGTTTCAATTTAAAACTCGATTATGCCAAGTAATCGATTACAAAGCGATAATATAATATTTTTGACTAAGAGGCAGAACATACGCACGGTTGCAAATCTGATCTTTTGTTTTAAATGGTGTTAATGTCGGAAATCATAAAGGAAGACTTTTGCTTTCCAAAGACATTGATAGTTTCGATTTCATCTTATAGCAAAAATAGCGTTTTAGTTTTAAACAAGTCAAATATAAAATACTAGCTTATGCTCGCGGCTTTGCCCGCATGGCAAAATCCTTTCTTAGTGGAGGTCTACGTCACTAACCCTATTAATATTCCAAATTTCAACCCAATCCGTCCATCGGTTTATGCTGTGCGTTGATAGATCAGTCAGTCAATAAGTCAGTCACTCTTTCCATATATATATAAATTTAGATTCTTAAAGACATCCGATTTATACACATGCACATAGGCGGATTTAGGGGGGGGGGGGGGGGGGGCAGAGGGCCAAGGCCCCCCCCCCCCAGAAGCATTTTAGAGTTACGAATTTTGCACATATTTCATGGTCAAGACTATAATTTTTTTCTCGCCGCTCGCAGCAAGCTGCTCGCGCACTTATTATTAAGGATATTTGAACTTTCTAACTGTTCAGAGTGACCTAAATACTCTTTTTTGTTAGTAAAAATGATATTATTCTTGCCTTTCTGCACCTTGCCCCCCTCCCAGAACCAAATCCTGGATCCGCCTATGCACATGCATGCAAAGTTTAAGCTAAATTGAAAACTGGGAAGTAGATTAAATTTTACTTGCAAGATTTGATTATAGACAACAGGAAAGGCGAATGTAAAAAAAAGCTTGTGAATTAAATTAAAAAAAAATTGCCCCCTACGCAACGCTTTCAAAATTACCTATTTTGTGGATGGTGGCCATCTTTGATTTTATATTTATCATAATAATATAAACTACATACTACTACTAGTCAAGACCTTTCAACTTTCATTTGATGCCCACATTGACGGGATTATGGAGAAAATAATTAATCAGCTATTTTTAGCGGCGGCCATCTTGGATTTTAAATGTATTAAATGTAATGCATATATTTTACTAGTCAAGTCCTTTCATTTCATACCCTTACATTTGACGAGGTTGTGAAGAAAAAAAATAATCCGCCAAATTGTAGCGGCGGCCATCTTAGATCGATTTCCACCAAACACGGCTTAGAAAACTCTCGACTACCTTTCGACTCTACTTTCAAACAAAAAAAACAAGATCAAAATCCGTTCATCTGTACGGGACCCAGAAGTAAGACAAAGTACATGAGCAACGATGCCACAGACAGACAGACAGACACGTCAAACTTATAACACCCCGTCGTTTTTGCTTCGGGGTTAAAAAGAGGTAAGGTTTTTATGTTTTTGGTGAATAACTTTTAAAAAGAGTTTTCATTTCTTGTTCGGAACTTATTTTAGTCTATAACAAAAAATGACGTTTTCATGGTGTGGATGGTATATTCTCATCCGCTCATAAAAAAGAAAATATTAAATTTGTAGATATCTCGATTGAAAAAAAAAAACAGGGGAATGGCATCGGAGCATTTTTATATTTTAGCAAATTTTATGTTTTATAGTTGTATCAATACTGTAGGTTTTCACTAACCAACTCGCAGCGCCGCGTGATGCGACTAAACAAGAGGTTATATGATAATATTGTAAATTATTATAAATAATAGACATAATATTATAAACGTGTCTCCCTGTTGTATAGATAATGAATGATACGTAGCTTTTTGTGCGCAAGTCTGACTCGCATGCCATAGGTGTGGTCTGTCGCATTCGCCATAGATTTTATATACATCCTAAAATATCCGTGTACTTTTTATTTATGTTAAAATTTCGTTGAAATCAAATTTTTAGGGTAGTTCCCGCGTGCCCCACTATCCGCCCCACTGGTGGGGCAGGTGAAACTGTCAAATAATTTTTGTGTCTCACGCACCCCACTGATCGCTTTTTGGTGGGGCGGGTTTTTCCAAGACACCATCAGCCTAAGACTACGAGAACTTTCCGAGATATTGATATTTTAATTTTGATAGCTGTCATTTGAAATGAAGATTTCCTCAAGACCCTTCATTTCTTCCATCACTTTCACATATTTGCAAGGTAGATAACAAGAAAAAGGTACCAGGAGATCATAATTTAAATGAAGTCTTACATACGAGTATTCGTTGACTTGTACTGCTTTGCCTGTACCTGCGTCTATTAATGAAAAAAACACATGTTATCCCATTCATATAAATTACACAAAGGTACATGAACATAACAAATTACTGTACTTATAGATTTTTTTTTCAGATATTCTATTGGAACTTATTGACATTCAAATTATTTATTATTATTCATTCTTAAATTGACATTTTTAAATTGTATTACATTATTAATTTTTTTATTATTTATTTCAGCCGGAATCCAGAATAATCTCATTTACAATTTGCAAATATTTTTACAATCATTACATATTATTATTCTCCCTCTCTTCTAAACTAATGCAATGCCCGACAGGGTCCATACTGTAACTTTATATATTTTTTAACATCTTAAGTTTTAACTCATATGTATGGAACGCAATAAATAAATAAACATAAAAGTTCGAATTAATCAGGAAAGTGCGACTAAAATCACCGCAATACGAGATTTTAATAATATATTATCAGATGGGATGATTTTCTTATGTGTTGTTTGTCTACTAAATAGTACATAGTTCCTTATAATTTCTGATCTCCTAGTTCTTCGCAAAATATTTGCATTAATAACACCATTCATCATTTAGTCGTGCCCAATAAATTATATTTTTGCATGAGTTACAGCACCCTGATGGGGCGCGTGAAGTGTACTTTTTTAATATTATCACCCGCCACACTAAAACGCAATCAGTGGGGCGCGTGAGAAGCAAAAAATATTTGACAGTTCCACCTGCCCCACAAGTGGGACGAATAGTGGGGAACACGGGAACTACCCAATTTTTACAACACAAGTGAATTAAATTAAAAATTAAAAAAAAAACCCCAACGCATTCAAAATATGTAATTTTGTGGTTGCAACCATCTTTTAGTTTTTCAGATGTTAGTTTATTAAAATCTGTTTATTATAGTTTGTAGTTTTCTACTAATCAAACTTTTTCGTTTAATTCCCATGTTGAGGGAGTTGTGGAAAAAAATGTAATCACCATTTCATGGCGGCTAAGAACACTCTAGACTATTTCTACCTAAAAAAAAAAACAATCTCAAAAAATAAAATCCATAATACGGAGACAGTCAGACATGTCATACTTATAACACCCCGTATTTTTCCGTGGGGGGTTAAAAAATAAATTGTGACGCCACGATAAAATTTTATGAGAATAACCCACTATAAAAAATCATCTGCTCTAGTTGTCAACTTATAAATGACATGGACTTCAAGGCGACTGTCCATTATACCGTATCATACAATAATAATAATTGTCTTAGGAACATGCCAAACCGAAAAATAACATCAGGCCCTTTTTACACTAAACGATTCGTGAGTATTCACCTTTGTAAATAAACAGCATAAACTCACTTGTATTTACTTGGGCTTCGTGCCAACTGCAGCTACTCCTTAAAGAAAATCCTCGTACAGGATCGAACCGGTCGGCACAAAGCCGAAATAAATACAACTGAGTTTATGCCGTTTATTTACAAAGATTACCAGGGGTAGACTTCCTTTGCAGGAGGTCGTCTAGGTGGGTACCCCAACAGTGCCAGTTATTCTACCGCCTGAGCAGTGATGTGCAAACATTACTGTGCTCCGGTAGGAGGGCACTGTAGCTAGTGTATTTACTGGGCTAAAGAGTCTTAACATCTTATGACTCTTGAGTAAGAAGCGTTTGTGCAGTGCTCCTAGATTTTCACATAATTGTGAAATCCTAGGTAACACTGTACTGATTATGGGCAGCCGTTATCTCTTAACATCAGGAGAGCGTCTTGCTCGTCTTCTACTTCATCACATAAAAAAAAAAAAAAAAAAAAAGATAAACATCTGGCCCATGCCATTATGAACCTTATTTTCATTTATTTATTGCTCATAGCTTAAAATTAGGTTTTGGTAGATAACCGCATTATATATTATATATATATATATATATATATATATATATATATATATATATATACCACGGCAGTATTGTATGTATTAAAAAGTAAGAGAACATCGTTGCGAGCCTTGCACGGAGCGTTAACAATAAATATCGCTGAGAATATGTTGCTGATACTGACAGTCTATCCATGGCATGCGATGTTGCCAAACAACTGCGTGTAGGGACCAGAATGCAGTGAGTGTACGGGTTTATAGCCACGAATGATGACCGATAAAAAGATAATAATATAAACTTATTTTCATTATTAATAAAGAAAACTCATCTAAGTTCATCTGTTGCCAGTTCAACGAAAAAGGTTAACACGTAAAGATGCTTAAACATGTAAGCAACATATTATATTGATAGGCATGCAAAAATGAAATTGGTGAAATTGGTTCTCGTGATTAGATTCTGTTTTGAACACGGGCAAAATACGAGAGAAAGAAGAAATGCAAACGGGCATATGGTACGGTATAGTGGGCAAACCCCTTAAAACTCATTTCTTGCAATGTTATTTTGGAATATTTTTTAATGAACATACACATTAGCTATTTTTTTAACATATTTACAGCTTAACTAATCAAATTTGGTATAATAGGTAGCTTAGGCTCTATAAGTCTCTCTAGGCTCTTGACAATAGGTAACAGTAGGTACTTTTCAATGGGTAAAACTGTCGTCAACATGGGCCTACAAAACATATTATGCGCTAGTTGTACCTAAAGATAGCATGCAATTAGACCTGGTCGAAGATGTGGTATGCATTTATTTGTCCTCTAATCGATTATCATGCATCGATTCAATCGTCAAAATATTCACAACACTGGCTAAATACGAGTCACTAGACAAGGATAGCTATTTGGAGAAAACGCTTTATTAGAAAGAGAGGCAATTTGCCTGACCAGTATAACTTGATCCCTCGCTAGAACAAAAAATAATCATAATTTTGAGGATTATTTTACATTTCTGGGGATATTAAAATCGATTTAATAAATTCAGATATTTTATATGTATACTTTATTATATAATAATACGGTAAACAGTTTTATAAAAAAATAAGAAGTCGTGATTTTTTTGTTAAAGAGAATATTCCGTGAGGCCCGCGTAGTTCCTTAAACTGGCCGCTACTAAACGGCCCGTCACGTGGCGCTACGAGTGGGGTAGCAAATACAACCAGTGTTGATATACAAAAAATCCGCCGATGCCCTCCCCCTGTTCGAGGTGTTGCACTGGCAACACTGATTCAATGTCATTTCGGGGAATCACGGGAATTGGCAACGCTGACTCGGCGCGGGAAATCGTGTAATGAGTTTTTTTTATTGGCAGTATTGTCCATACTTCATTCATCATTCCAAAAAAATATTGTTACCGAGTTAAATACGAGTGTGATATTATTTTTTAAGTTTTTGCAAAGATACTTTAACGGGATTAATATAAGTGTAATGAGCATAATTTAAGTAAGTACCTATATTATAATTGAAGACGGGTGTTAAAGTAGGTACGGTCTTGGTGATAATATAACCTGACAAGGACAAGAATAATAATTGGTGAAACACTTTTTTTGAAATAATTTGTACATCAAAATAGAGTCTTGAGTTTGAGCAATTTTAAGGGAGTAAGTACGTGCATACTTAATTAATTTAAATTATTGCACATTAATATTATGTTTCTAATGTTGCGTGCGGTAACTACTGGCTTTCAAACTAAATACCTACCTACCTACTAAATGGAAGGCAGAGGCACGTTAAATATACCTAATACCACGGTACATGTTACAGTAGATATAGATAGACAACACTTTATTAAAACGCAGAAAAATAATACAATACAAATTTAATAATTAAAACACAATTATAATAATCTTACCTATTTCTCCTCCCCCTATTCATATCCTATCCTATGTATCTACTTATTTCGAATAATAATTATATTAACTTACAGATTTAAGTACCTACCTATCCAGAAAAGGAGTCAATCAATCAATCACTGGCTCTATATCATCAGTTTTTTATGTAAGTTCTTATTAATGTATAACAATGAAGGCATACCTAGCATTCACTATAGAGCTCAAATCATCATAAAATAGAAATATAACAAATCATCGAATACTTAGGTAGGTAATTGAAATGTTTAAGACAAAATACAATTAAAGAAAAAAACTTAACCTAAATAAACACAAAGTGAACGGATATAATATTTGAGAAAACAAAAATAAGGTTTATTTATTAATTCAAACTTAATATATCTGCAACCCCTCTGCTGATTGGGCTCAATTTTTCACTTACTGTCTGTGAAGTTTCATCGACATTGGTTTAACAATTCTCAAGTAAACTTTCACACCACAGGTTTACATAAAAGATATTAAGCTGATCTTGACTCTAAGACCTCCCTTTGGTTGGTCTATTAATTGAATGTGTAAGACCTCCCTTTGGTTGGTCTATCAATTGAATGTGCAGAATTTGTAGCAGAACTTGGTAAAAGGTACCAAGTTGGTATAATATAGTACTGTACTGTAGCTCTCCCTAGCAGTTTTACCCGCAGTAGCCTATGTGATATTCCAAGGTCTAAGCTATATCTGTATCAAATTTCAGCTCAATTGGTCCTGTTTAGGCGTGAAAGAATAACATACATTCATCCAGACATCTATTCTTACAAACTTTCATGTCTATAATATTAGTAAGATTAGGTACTGCCAAGCAATATATGAGTGCAGTTAATAGGCGCAAGTGATCAATGACTGTGAAGAGTAGGTACTGCCGATGATAGCTCAGTAATAATACCTACTGGAATTGTTGCACATCGTCAAGCTGGGTTAAAGGCAGAGGCTGAAGAACTAGGGTCTTTATAGCTTAACCCTTAAAATCACAAGCGGCACGATTGGGCGCAACCACTTCATTCGAATTTAAGCCTTAATTAAGAGATGCTAGAAGCTAATTCAATCCACAACAGACTCAAAACAAGAAGCGCTGGTATCTAAGGAAGGAGTCATCACGGGAGATTATGATCAAAGGCTAAACTATAACAAACGAAAACAAAAAGTTATCATCCCTGTTGCATAACTTAAACCAAAAATGGTGCCATCGGTGCAGGTGTGCCTTCCAAAAAATATATTACATTGCTATTTCACATTATTAAGTGTAGGTATAAATGTTTACTTCTGTTGCAGTTATAATCTTCACTCATTTATTGGTTGGGTAAACCAGAATCTTGATTCTGGAGAGTTTGGATCACCATCTCAAGATTTAAGGAAAACAGCTGTTTAACCATTAAAATGTAAGACATTTTATGATTACATACTCGTAATATGAGACTTTAATAAGTAGAAACTTATCAACTAGAGATCCAATGAGACTTATCACCCTAGTCTGCACACAAATCCTACTACAATATAATATGTACATCGGCAGTCCACACAGGAACATATTATAACAGGGCAATTCCCAGTCGCCATTAGGTGGCAAACATCGAGATATATAAATAGAGGTCACACGCCAAACTGAAGTATTGTCCCATTTGACATCTAAAGTTATCATAGATGAGAAAAAACAAACAGAACGTACTTATGCCATTTTTTTGCCTACTAAATAAAGGGGGAGGCAGCAGTGTTATTCACTTATCCGTGAAAGAACCAAACCGAAAACCAATTTGTCAAATATGTATGAAACGACGTATTATGTTGATACACCTTGACATGTCATGTCACGTCATTTCATACATTTTTGACAATCTAATCGGTTAAATATTTTTTAATTGTTAGATAAAATAAATAACCTATTTAATTTTGTAACTTATTATAAGAAATTATGAATGGTAAAAATGTTAAAGATAGTTTAACTTTAAAAATTCGCGATAGTAGCGCCCCGAAAAAAGGTCTCCTTTTTTAAAATCACTCTAACGAACCTAATATGATATATGGGTACTAAAACAGGTTTATTATGTTTAAACAAGGTGGGAATCAATTACAGTTTTAATGTAAATGTCTGATCTGTGGAAGTTTAATTTGAAAAAAAAATGTTTTTTCCATAAATTTCAACGAAAAACACCGAAATAGATTTAAAAAATACGATAAAATAAAATAATGTGTGTGAATGAAAAAATAATCAAATTACATATATTCAAATCGATTCAATGAAAATAATAATATTAAAATAAATGATATTTTTTACATAAGGTTTTACTAACGATTTTACTTTCTCTTAAGCCATCAATAGATAAACTTAAACTAGGCAAGTAAACACACAATGTCACATCTTTATATTTATTCTTTGACAAAACGAGAAAATGTCACAAAATATTAGCCGCTTTGTTTGAATAAAATTGTAAAATGTTTATCTAGTTACTTACCGATGAAAACTTATTACTTTGCACTTGGTGTGTTGCGTGAACAGTTGGTGCAATACCTCAACACATACCCCGGGATATTATTTGTGTTTATATGGGTTTTTTTTTGTATCAAATGTGAGCAGAGCTAGCTACTGACGCGCTCAAAAGCAGGTTAGCGACTAATTGCAAGCGGTACATTTTGCGGCAAGTATACCTATGCTTAAAGAGCGCAGTAGGGATGGGTGATGAGTAGGGCTTGGTGGCAAATAGGAATTTCATTCCCGATTGCCACCAACACGCAAAAAATGTGGGGTGAGTGGAAATATACCGTAGCAAGATAATCTGATTCTGGCTTTATAACAGAATATTTTGTTTCAGGAATACGCAGATAATCTCGCAGACAAACAATCAATTAAACTTGCATGTAGACTTAAGAAATATGCCTTCTTATCATATAGAAACATCACAGGAAATCACAATCAATTATGAGGTATTCTTTAAGGTCAAAATATTTTTTTGCTACGATAGGTACTAGGGGTCAAAGTAGGATCTGCTTGAACCATGTGTTCATAAGGTTTTTCAAGAAACAGCATGTTATTGAAGATCCTACTACATACGTCATAACCTTTACGTGCAAGGAATTCCAAATAGAAAACGAGCAAGTCACTTTCGACAGCGACATCTGGCATGTTATGCATCAGGAATCTTCTACAAGTTTTTCACAAATACATCGCATCGATGAGTTTACTGTTGATATCAGTATTGAAGAAATAAAGTCAACGGAGCTGACGTTTGCTCCTCTGCACGCGGACGAGGAGCTGACGGACTTCGAGTTGCGCGGCAGTGACGGCGGCGTGCGCGTGCACCGCGTCGTGCTCGCGGCCGCCAGCCCCGTGCTGCGCGCCATGCTCGCCGGCGCTTGGAAGGAAGCCACAGAAGGACATGTCGACATACCACACACCACTCAATCCACCTTACAGTCCTTCAAGGACTTCATCTACCTGAACACCCTCCCCGAGAAGGGTTTGGAGCAGCTGCTGCTGTTCGCGTCAGCGTACATGCCTGATCTAGAGCAGCAGTGTGCTGACAAGTTGGTGCGCAACTTGACGGTCGAGAACGCTTGTGACTTGCTGGGATTCGCCGCAAAAAATGCATTGAACCGTCTGCTTCTAAAACTAGTAGGTGCACTTCACGACGATAAAGTACCACTAAAGGATATTTGGAATCATGAATTTGGATCAAAAGATAAATTGTAATTAATATGTTGCCTCAGCACTCATCATTTTTTTATCTAACATTTGTATTTTCCTTATGTGACTTATGAAAATTGTTCCTCGAAGCTTATTATTTTTGTTGTAATTACCTGTATTTTCAATTATTGTTTTCTAAGGAAGAATTATTATTTAATTCTTTTTTTTTCTATTTTTGTTTAAATATTTCATAAGAGGAGAGCGGTGTGGGGTTCATATATGCGTAACCTTAAGGGACTTTGTATTAGTAGATCCCTGATTTTGCCGCCCGGAGCAATAGCCAAGGGTTTGCCCTTTCCTAAATCCGGTGCTGAATGTCACGCATATGGTTAACCAGGAAAGTGAGTGACAAGATTAGATTAAAATTCGTAGTCCAACCCTGTTCTGTGTATTTTACGACTTGTTATTATTCGTAGATTTTACCCTATATTATGACTATATGTAGTTACTATAAAGAGTAAAGAGAGTATCTTTACCGCCGTCAGAATAATATTACTATTGCGCATTATAAATTATAACGCTCCACAAACTAACTCAAACATTCTAGAAAACTTGCGATTTTTTGTAAAAAAGTTCTTTTAAAATAATGATTTTTGATCATTTCCATTTTGGGAAAGCGGAAAAAAAGTCTGGATCTGCCCTTGATGGTAAAAATTTCGACAAAAACTATTCAATCCTGTGGTTGGTATATTCTGAGTCCCCACATCAATTTCCCCAAGGTGGCAATTACTAAACGGCGACTTGGAAAGTTATTGTACCCACTTTTAAATTGCTTTATACTGTTGTGTTTGTTACTAACCCCCCTCATCTGCGACAACTTGCAATTTATTAGATATACGATTTAATTTATTTTTTTTAGTTTTGGAATTTATTCCCAAATGCCACCTGGGGGCTAATGAGAACATACCGTGGTGGTTGATACACAAAACACGGGAGAGAGTCAATAGTTTTGATTCGCTAATTTTGAGCGTCTAAGCAGTTATATAATTATTAAGTTTAATTTTTTGGAATACTTTTAAAATAATATGAGCCAGCCGTTTGTTAGGCATGGCAAGGAAAAATAAGGTTAGACGACCGAGGCCCCTTTTTTAAATAAATATTTTTTTAACCCTTCTATTTTTTTGTTGTAATTTTGTCCCTTCCTGTTCCTTACCTGTGTTCAGCTCTAATATCTAAATATTAAATAAAAGACAAAAATTATCTTTCAACACACTACCCAAATCACTGACTGGATTGGGTTTAAATTTTATAGGTAAACGCCCATTCGCCCCCAGGTGGCAATCGTTAATAAATTTCCATCAGCCACCAAGTGGCTACTGGAAACTTTATTCCCCACTTCGACAGACAAATTAATTAAACAGAGAGATAATATAAATTAAACCAAAAAAGTCAATGTATTCCCAGTTGCCACCAGCTTTATGATCTGTGCCACCTAGGGACGAATGAGTACCTTTTGGAACATGGAGATTTATGACGTAAAATAAGCGATAAGATTTCCGTGCGCTAGCATAAGCAAGTAGGTGAAATTTGTCCCTACGTTTTTCGTCCCCAGGTAGCAAATGGGAATAAATTCCCATTGGTCACCGGGTGACGAATGGGAACTTTTGCTACTAGATAAAATCGCTGTACATTGCTGCACGGATCGCCATATAGACCTACATTTTGATTGCAAAAATTAAATCTAATGTGGCAAAGATGTCATAAGATGTTTAATACTCTTCAGCCCAGTAATTTCACTAGCTATACAGTGCCCTCCTACCGAAGCACAGCAATTGATGACAACTTCAATTTAAACATTTACTGCGTTTGTTATATATTTATTATATATTCATATGCTAGCTTATGCTCGTGGCTTTGCCCGCGTGGCCAAATCCTTTCTTAGAGATCTACGTCATAAAACCTATATAAATTTCAACCCAATTGGTTCAGTGGTTTAGGCTGTGCGTTGATAGATCAGTCAGTCAGTCACTCTTTCCTTATAATATTATATTTATAATATTTAGAGGAGGTCTAGTGTTTTACATGTGGGTGGGCCATAGCCAATATCCCTGCTCATCATCAAAGTCAAACACATTTTCTAACAATATTAATTTGTTGTGGCTTATTAAAAATTATCATACAACATAATAGAGCCTATTCAGAAACACAATCAATACGTGTATTTACACAATTTTGATTCAAAATAAAAAAATTAAAACGCATTAAATAAATTTGATTCGAGTATTTGAATAGTGTTCGTGAAAAGTACGAACCCTCTAGCACAATTTAATAATATATAACTTAGATACATAATATTATTTTTAACCCTTTCAGTCGACACTATTGGCTAAAGCGTTTATTTCCAGTATTTTGTAGTTTTTTTTACATAGAATATGACTGCGTTTGACTACAGTCTCACCTTTTAAGTTGGTGAGTGATGGAAGTGGTCGAAGCTGATACACACATGCCTAGCAAATACCTATTAACCCTCGACTTGAACACCCAAGTTGTAAGTTCGAAAAAATTTAATTAGTTCCTTTGAACACAATAGTTCTTTTAACCTTTTGACCGCCAAAGTCACCTATACTTGACAAGTACTTGCGGGTCCTGTACGCCAACGACGTCTATAGACGACAAAAAACCCAGTCTTAATAAAGTGAAATAAAAACATTTATCGACTCTTGGCAATACTAGTTCTTTCGTAGGAGTTTTTTTTTAAATTGTGCCTTGGCGTACAGGGCACGGAAATGCGTTTGTGCCGTGGCGTTCAAAAGGTTAAACAGTTCCCTGCCTAAAAATCTACTGGGAATGAACAAGCCAAAGGTGTAGATAACGGTCGAAGAACCGATAAAATACAATGTTAAAGATAATAAACTCTTTATTTATCCACACAAAGTAAATTTTACAAAAAATACATTAAAAACTATTGGTGGTCTTATCGCTCAAAGCGATCTCTTCCAACCGTGCAGGGAGAAGAAATGTTACTTCGTAACACTGTTCAATGTTCTTAGACAGTTTAAAGAAGGGCGAAAAATTGTTTTTAATATATACATTTAGTTTTGACATAATTGTATTATCTAATAACATTGTATTTTGGTCGGCTTATGTTGATGTTTCGAGTTAGAAAAAACAATATTTTCCAAAATAAATTACGCGAATTGTATAGAATATATTACTCGTATCATTATACGACTTTCCGATCTTCGTGGCTATTAAGGGTTAAAAATAATTTAGATGAAACTGAGGTTTGACTTATATTTGGATGATACAACGGTAACTTACAAGAATGAAGTAAATCAGTCAATCATTTCAAAATGCATCAGGAATGTATGAAATAATTCAAATAATTTAAAATTTGTCATGGATTACTATACAAAATGTTACAAAAAGTCCAGTCCTTTTGTTAAAAATTAATACTTGAAATTCCTAAAATATATTTCACGTTCTATACAAAATGTGTATAGTTATAGAAAGCAAATATTTTTTCACGAATTTTGAAAAAAAAAGGTCAATTAATTTAAATCTTACTGACGATAATCTCGCTCGAACGGTATGACAACATTTTAAATATAAATTTTCATATATTTTTAACATATTTTTTAAGATAAGTCAATATATATTTTTAATGTACCTATTTCTACTTCGACAATTTAAAATTCGTAATATCGTGCGAACGAGAGTTAAGAACAAAAGCGTGACTACCAATTTTTGTAGCAAATTGTATAGCATGATGGATATAAAAAAAATGATATGATTTAAATAAATTGCATTAAAATTGGAATAATTGATTAGTTTTTATCAAATTATGCTTGTACTAAAATTAATCGGATGACAGATGGGGTGAAAATGGAGGAGAGATCTTTATATTGTTATACATGAAATAGATAATAACTATTAATTATTATTATACCAGTATAACATTGAGATTGTAAATAATTTTATTTACTTCTGCTCTGCCGAGTAGTCAATTTAAATAATAAAAAATTGGGCACGGCTATTAATAAAATCAAGAACCTGACGGTATTATAGTTCCATATTTCTCAAATTTACATATCACACTCCTAGATGAATACTCCAGTACTCAAAAATGACCTCTTTATAATATTAACCTTATATAAATAGAGATAAATTTATGATTGCAAAAATTTACTTTTTGAGTTAATCTAGTGTTTTATAGGTGTGCGATATTATCGTCGTTTAAGTTCTATCACTACGTAAGTCATTTTTAGGTACTTTTCAGGAGAGTCAAAAAACCGATTAACTTTGTATGGATAAAACTAAATTTACATAAAAAATATCAAAACCGCTAAAAATGAGTTATGTGGTGATAGAACTTAAAGAAGATATATTATGTACATTTGAGACACAGGAACAAAGTTTTGTGTAACCTATTTATGTAACTGAATATAATTCACCAAAACAGAATGCTAATTAAAATTTTGTGTTGTGAACGAAAAACAGCTGCAATAGCTAAAAATAGAAATGAAGCACCACAGTATGCCCACTATTTAATATTTTTGTATCCTAATAAATTACCAAAATTAATATTGATAATATTATTATTATTGATAATATTAAAATTACAAATTTAAATGCGCAAGTAATGCCGTCTCCAGCGCCTGTTTTGGGTCAAACATTCTACATGAGCATGACAACATCAAAAAAAATCTCGGCGATTTTATTCATTAAGTATTTCGACATCAGCATATGCCTTTTTTTTCGGCTGAGCATATGCCTTTTGCCTAATTAGTATCACATTTCTTTTAATACTATTCCTTAATTTTTCTTGGATAAGCTTAATGTAAATGTAAATTGTATTTTTTTTTTGGGCAATAAATCTATTTTTTTTTT
Source organism: Hemithea aestivaria (assembly GCA_947507615.1). Lineage (NCBI taxonomy): Eukaryota > Metazoa > Arthropoda > Insecta > Lepidoptera > Geometridae > Hemithea > Hemithea aestivaria. The sequence goes on from OX382339.1 coordinate 3,607,033, forward strand.
ATCACATTATAGAATTTATAAGTAGCATATTAACAATGCGATATTGATGAATATTGATATTGTTTGGTTGTACATGCTTTCCATTAGATATGGAAAGCAAAAAATATTGTCGAAGAAAACAAGAAGTCAAAATCGTCAATTTTTTTGGACGTTGTCATGCTCATGTTGAATATTTGACCCAAAACAGGAGCTGGAGACGCGACAATACTTGCGCATTAAAATTATCAATGTTAATTTCGGCAATTTATTAGAATACAAAAATATTAAATAAAGGGCATACTGCGGTGCTTCATTTTTATTTTTTATAGCTATTGCAAGATAATTAATGGAACTAGGCTTTACTTTGCAGAAATCAATCACAACAATTATTATTTAATATTTAGTGTTAATTCCGCGTGTAATATTTAGTGTAGTGAGTAATATTTAGTGTTAATTCCGCGTGTGTAAATTTAGTGTTAATTACGTTTGAATTCCTCGTCATCTCTTAAAACTTAGACTCACAAATTTAGAGCGGAATTAACACTAAACATTAAATAATAACTAATAATTATAGCTATTACAGTTGTTTTTCTTCGTTAAACACAGAACAAAAATGTGATAAACTCTCTCCAAGTTCACTGAACACACAACTATCACTATTGTACCACGAACCTTATTCAAGGTATCTCCGAGTAAACATTCACTTGTTCCCTGAACCAGTGGAAGTATGTTGAGACGTGGAACCTTGTCACGTTGAGAGCCGACTGGGTCTTGTTCTGGAGAATCTCTGGAGCCCATTCTCCTCTGAAAATTATTACAATTATGGATCAGTCAATATGCATTACGATTTTTAACCCCCAACGCAAAAACGACGGGGTGTTATAAGTTTGATGTGTCTGTCTGTGGCATTGTAGCTCCCGAACGGATGAACGGATTTCGATTTAGTTTTTTTTAGAAAAAAGTTTTTAGAAGTATCACGAGTGTTCTACATAACTGAAACAACAAAAACGGCACAACTCGCGTCCAATATTTATTATTTATTTATTTTATTCGGAAAACATTACAGTGTAAGTGTATCTTAGTGGGTAATATGTAAATTTCTAGTCACCATTTACAAGTTTTCGCATATTGAAGCTAAGTTACTTGTTTGCTTTATACAATAATAGGTAACAAACTAGTAAAAACTACATGGGAAAACAACACCATGGGAACCATGGGCGTCGGGTTCTGCAGGCGTGAACTCCAGCAGGGCTATTATCCGTTAGGGAACCGAAGACCAAATCGTCGAAAAAATTTATAAAATGACGTATTATTATATAAAATTATAGGTAGGTAGAATAGGTTCCTTTCTGGGCATCTTACTTGAATCATCGTCGACCGCATTTGCACTTTCCATCAGGTGGGATATTATGGTCAAACATAGTATTATAATTTAGTATTAAAAGAAGAAAAAAAATTGATCAAAGTAATACTTACACAAAAACTTTAGTCTTCAAGTAATCCGCCGTCAACTGATAGTAATTATTGGAATACGTTTTAACAGTTTCATAGCCTGCAACGGAATAACTCTTCACATTGTCGATGAGGCCCGGTGCATATTGGTCTATGGTTGCTGCCACAACGGGACTCTTTTCCACGGCATAGTCTTTTATGTTCTCATAGAAAACTACAATCTTCTTGCCAGCTATTATGATTAAATCTTTAGACAGCTGTGAGTACGGTGAGATGATTTCAACGGCCTGTGTGTAGTAGACTGGTGCGTTAGTTTCCATCCAAAGGTACCCTCGAGCAGATGTTGAGAGGGTCTTCTGCCAGGCTTTTTGGCTGTGCTCTAGTATGCCCAGGTCTTTGAACAGCTTGCCTGTTGTGCTCTCTGTAACGTTAAAAAAAGTTTTTATTGATAAGTGAGAAAATCATCAAATTCTACTGGGATAAGAGTGTAACATTTCAATTTGTTAAAAATATGTTATAAACTGCAAAACCGATTAAGTTGTAATTTTGTATGGAGAGATGGTTTGTTTTTTACGGTAGCGAAACAAAACTGCGTAGAAATACCCATCTCGATATCTTCACTACCCAGAGCGGGAGCAATTATTATAATAGCCATGGTTTAATAATATAACTTATCTCGCACTCACAAAGTCGCGGGGATGGAAATACAATCACAGTCTAAACAAACATCGCAGACTAAATGACAGCACCAAATTTTCGCTTTATTAATTGACTGTCACGCGCAACTAAATGCGCGCGGGTCAGCTAGTCTAAATATATAAAAGTGACAGAATGACTGATCTATCAACACACAGCACAAACCGCTGAACAGATTCGCTAGAAATTTGGAATGTAGATAGGTTTTATGATCTAGACCTCTGCTAAGAAAGGATTTTACCACGCGGGCAATTTCGCGCGCTTCAACAATTGCGTTTGGGCCCGGCCGCTGCGCCTTTTGGATTCACGTTGCTATATAGACGGCGTTCAATATTACGTTTTACATTGCACGCATACCGCCAATACGAAAACCAATGTTTATTGTTTTCAAATGTTACACCATTACAACATTCCATTCCCTAGCATTTACATCACGCTTATAAATCAAAAATCGAATCAAATGTTTATTACAGACAAAAGTTTGAGTGTATTTTTCTGGTTCCTTTCGTTAGGTCAGACAGAATAACATATTTTATATGCTATTTTTCAGGGGTTAAAACCATGATAACCTTTCATTTAAAAAGGGTGGGGCCCGGTGAAATGGGCGTTATTGTACAGTGGGAACTCTGTAATAAGGGCTAGTCGTTCTGGCGCTTCGCCGGTCGCAGACACGGCAGGTAAAAGCGAACGATTGTGGAGAAACGAAGGATTGTGGAGAAAACTAAATATATAAAAGGAAAGAATTACTGACTGATCTATCAACGCACAGCCCAAACTGCTGAACGGATTGGTTTAAAATTTCTAACACAGATAGGATTTATGACGTAAACCTCCGCTAAGGGTTTTGCCACGCGGGCAAAGCCGCGAGCGTAAGCTAGTTATTACTAATTGACAAAAAAAGAAACAAAATGTTGACTGATATGATGATGAGTTGTACTTACTGGGGAAGTTGCCATTGACCCTGGAGACATCATACGCCACAAGACCACCGATGGCAACCAGGAGGAAGAAGCTCGCCCACAGCCAAGGGAACCTTCTAGAACTCGTCATTCTGTCTAGAATATCCTGGAAATAAATACCATTTTTATAATAAATAAAAGTCATAAACTCACATGTATTTACTTCGGCTTCGTGCCGACCGTTTCGATCCTGTACGAGATGAATCTAAATACTCACGAATCGTTTAGTGTAAAAAAACTACAATTTTTATTAAATTTAAGCCACATGGAGGTTCTTAACTCATTATCTTCGGGCCGCTTTATAGAACTATCTCCATTAAACATTGTTTTGGCTCTGCAATAGTATTTTCTATATCACTAAACCCAAGTGCTTATTGCCCATACATTTGGCTCAGTGTCAACATTTGAAAAGCAGTAGAATTCTTTTAAAAGTACATTATTACTAAGTCTATTTCAGTAAGCTTTAGCAGGGATTTGAAATGTTATACAAAGTAAGAAGATGAGCAAGACACTCTCCTGACGTTAAGAGATAATACTGCCCATAATCAATACAGTGCTACCCAGGATTTTTCAATGATATATGATTCTAGGTGCAATATGCCAACACTTCTTACACAAGAGTCAGAAGATTTAAACTAAGCCCAGTAATTTCACTAGCTACAATGGTGGTAGTAGGAGTGCTACTGCTTAGTAATGTTTGCACATCACTGCTTGACTTCCTGCAAAAGAAATCTCCCCGGAAATACTTGTTTAATAAAAAATGCATCACATCTTTAAAATTCCAAACTCGTTACTAGAAGTGAATTCAATTGTATTATAAATAATAAAATGAAAAAAAAAAACAAAAAATATGTAAAAAAAATAAAAATAAATAAAATGTAAAAAAAATAAAAAATGAATTGTATACCTAATATAATGTAAATTGAAAAAATTTTTGACATCTAAAGCATATTGACGACTTTCTTAAGGATAAATTAAATAATGTGATAATTTGAACAATAAATTAATCATATTTTATAATTTTTAGTGCACAAAAATAAAATAAAATATTGTACTACTGCATGTTCATCAGGACGAAACTGTTGTAACTCTATAATCTATAATATTATGTAACACCTTTCTCTGTACAGTTTATGCAATAAATAAAATTGAATTGAATTCTTATGCATAGATAATATTATCTAACTCTAGTGTGTTGATAATAAGGGTTCTCAATTTGACAGGAAGTATAAAAAGGAAGGATAAAATAAGGCCTGTATCACACTAAAGGAAAAATGGAAATGATTGCAGTTTATATCAGTGAGTGACAATTATTTTAACTGGATACTACTGTGGTTAAGAAGGCACATAACACTGTAGGTTCCGAGTGTTTGTTATAAGAAATGTAACAGGCTGTTATTAGTTTAACACATTCGGTGCCACCGACTCGCCATGCGAGTTCACTTTCATTTTGTTCACGAGTTGGTGGTACCGAATGTGTTAAGTTGCAGATCTTACAGTGACCTAGGTAACCTGAAATTGCAGCAAATAGGTTAGCCACACAACTTAGAACTAGAATTTTGAGATTGTGATTTGATTCTGACAGTGTAGGTATGTAGGGTAACCTGTTCTGTTGGAATATAAACCCCAACTATTATACATAAGCACAACATTCTAGTAGAATAAGGGCACAAATGCAGTTTATGCATTTGGACAATTGTGCCCTTGTTCTGCCGAAGGTGTGATATATAGTTAGACAGATACTTTTTACAGAATCATAAAATTATTTTAAAAAACACATTATTGTGATAATTAATGAGTTATAATTGGCAGTTTTATCACTAATAGCAACCTCTTCCAGACAACCGAGCAGGAAGAGGAGAATATTGATATATCAGTAGCATAGTTTTGTTTTATAAAATGCTCTGGTCACTACACTAGCAATAGAGTCTATTGTTATCTCAAAGTTAATGTTTTTGAGTCATTTGTTAGCATAAGAGTTGATAATTTTAACGTTAATTAACTGCAGGTGTTTTTCCGTTTAAAATATAACTACTGACTGAATAACAAGATTGATTCACAAGTTTTATTTGAATAACCATCATTATTACATTATAATGAAATGTTTGAAAACAGGAAGGATTTATCCCGCCCGCTAGGTTAAGTCGGTTACCATCTACGACCACATTGTCACTTAACATATGCAAGATCAAAGGCCTATAAAGAAATAAAAGATCTAATCTAAGTGTAACAATTGTTGGCAGTCTTATTGCTTAATTACTTAATTGTTCATATTTCAACAATCAAAACTCTTTATTAATTAAAATAATTCATTTGAAGAGCACAAATTTAAAGTCTTAATGTGAAAAGAATTAAGTACATTGCTTTGCAGTTAAAAAATTCTACAAATTAGCTTTTATAAGCTTCATCCTATTTGTAAGTTTCATGAAAATATGCTAGTTGTCAGTAATATTGAAACAATGGGAAATGCACTGAGGAAAACCATTATAAAACCTTGCCAACCAACAATGCTTAATTACGCATTGAACATCATTACATACATTACCTTTAACTACGAAGCGAGTTGACTTTTATTTCCTTTTACCAACACACGAAGTAATACACGAAATAACTTATTTTTTCACAAAACTATCACCAACACCTCCCGCAAAGTAACGGGCGTAACACATTAATATTTTACTGTTAACCCCGCCCGCGTCTCGGCCACGCACGGAATAAAAAGTAGTTTTTCTAGTTTCACTGGCAAAATCAAATAGAGAATCAGCATCAAATCATCGTGACTCCATTTGCGCTTCACGGCTTTGCAAAGCTGCCGCCCATTTCGTACAAAAAATAACAATCCGTAGTCACGAACACACGATAATTAAAGAATCTAAACGATATTTACCTTTTTCAACACAAATGCACAACTATTAAATGGATTTAACGTAATTTATGGCGTGTTTTCGTGAAATTAAAATAGTTTTTTTTCGTATCGACGTCAAGTCAAGCCGTGTCGATTTTTCGGAATGTCAAATCTGTGTTGCCCTTTAACACAGGTCAATTATCTACTAAAAATAAATGTTGCGTGTGGCTAAAGTTCGCGGTTAATGTCAATGTCAAACGTCGATGGTTTTCGCAAGTTAAAAATTCTTTGGGATTTTTTGTATAAAATGTTTTTTTATATTTAAAATTTACTAAAGAAATTATAATGCCATACAATCAGTCCCCTCCGATACCTGTTATTATCAGACCAAAATATTTCAATTGCGCATCATTTCTTTATTACTAAATAGGTAGTTTTTTAAAATTATGTGAACATGGCAATAAAAAAGTTTTATACAGGATGGGTTTTATACAAAATATTATTGTACAGGCAAGTCCTTATGCCAATTTGGACGTATGGTATACAGTTGTGGGGGTGTACCAAAAAGATTAATGTAGATATCATACAGAGATTCCAAAATAAAGTACTTAGAGGTATTGTAAATGCTCCATGGTACATCAGAAACGAGGATCTTCACCGGGATCTGAACATAGACCTCGTTACCACTGTAATCAGAAAATTTGCAGAAGCCCATGAACAAAGGCTTCATCACCACGTAAATGTTGAGGCCATCCAGCTCCTCGACAATACGGACATAGTGAGAAGACTTAAAAGAACAAAACCTTTTGAGTTAGTGCAGTGACAGTGACAGTAAAATTATGTAGTGTTACTTTAAGTGTAGTGTTACTTATTGAGTACACAAGAACAAAGTGCCTCATTTTAATAGAGACTATAAGAATCAGTGTTAATGGACACCTTCTTAGTTTATAATATTTTTACGTAGCAATTTAAGTCAGATCTAAATTACTCATTAGCCTATTTATATATTTATAATTGAAAGTTAGGCTAGATTGTAATACAATGCCATAGGGCATGTACGAAAAAAAAAAAAAAAATACAGGATGGGGATTCATTTTGCCGCGCTTTTGGAAAGCGGATGAAATTTTTTACATTCTTGGATAATAATTTTGCAATAAGTGCTAAACGCGTATTAATAGTGGGTTTAATAAACGTTGAGTGTTTGTGATAGTGGAGTCACTAAGCGACAAAAATGGGTCAAACCTGTTTTTTTCATGCAGAAGCATGAAACTTGGCACATTGATTTCTAATGTAAAAATAGGCTAATTTCGATCGGTAGCCCTCGGTAGCACCCCCTCTGGCAGCGAGGAGGGGGGTTGGAAGGGGCGCTCCACCCGGCTTCATTTTAAAAATTCTGGGAGACCACACATAGCTAATAGGTCAAGTTTGGTATCAATTTCGGATAAATCGAGGACGTAGATTTCATTTCTGGAATAAAAAAATGACATTGATGATGATTTGTTTAACAAAAAAATTAAAAATTAGAATTACGTAACTTTGTTTTTATTGTTCAAATTACTGTAAATTCAAAAATACTAGTTTTTTTAATAAACAAAAAATATTTTAATAAAGTCTAGTTTATGTAGATTAAAAAATAAATAATTTTATATTACTTTTCTTAATAACAAACCGCATAAAAAAATCTTTTGCTGTCCCGGGCCGCAATTTTCTTTTAACCGCCATGAAAAGGGTTGTTAGTAAAAACTTACTATTTCATGCTGAAGTTTAAAACTTGCTACAATTACAATTCCTTACGTTAAAATAAGCCGTTTAGAATCAGTAGCCGTCGGTAACCAGCCTTCTGACAGCGGGGAGGGGGGTGAAAGGGGCGCACCACCCAGCTTCACTTAAAAAAATCTGGAAGACCACGTATAGCTAATACGTCATGTTTGGTATCGATTTCGAATAAATCAAGAACGTAGATTTCATTTCTGATAATAAAAAACGCATTTTATGGGTTTTTAACCAAATTATAACACAAAATTAGTTCTTAGTTTTTTTTATTTAGAGGCACTTTAATTCTAAATTATAGTAATATTTTGTGATAAACATAAATATTTTTTAAAAGTTTATTTCAAGGAAAATAAATAAAATAGAACTGTTATATTATTTTTATAAACATTTACTCGTACAATTTTTTTTAAGACACTAGAGTCGCTATTTTCTTCTCACCGCTGCGCTGCGTTGTAAACCCCAATCAACTATAAAATACGACTATGTTACATTCATTTAACATGTTATTGATATAAGAACTTGATATTGTCAAACATAAAATTCAGAAAAATCCTATGGCACATCATAATTTACTCTCCCTGAGACAAACTTTTAAAAAATAGGCCCGAAAGTCGTATCTCTTTAATAATAAACGGCTAACCAAAGTTATGCATCTATTTTTCAATTAAATGTAATGTGGCAAAATTATAAATACTACTGGCACCTACCTACAGCTTATTTATATCGTTATATTGTTTTCCAAGACGGATGCTCCATATATAATATAATAATAATATAGTTCAAAACATTTTATGACGAATTATGATAAGCCTTGCATTTATTTATTTAATCAGTCCCATGCACAATATTCTGACAACTGAAAGGTTTTCAGACAAAGGAATGGTCTGGTTCTTGCTTCCTAAACCAAAAGAGAGGATGGGTTAGACTTAACCAAGAAATTATGCCTAGCCTCTCTCAAACAAAGTTCCTTGTAAAATGCGTGTAACAAATGCTGGTATACAGACATATCATGGAAGTAGAAGTATATTTTCCAAATAGTGTTTTTTTTGTGATAAGGTGTTTCCTACATAGTTATTGATTGTCGAGCAGTAATTACTGCTTGATCTGCAGTTTCATTGACCGCAAAACATCATATCAAAACCATATAGGTAGAGTTAAGTTTGTGTGCGGTACTTCTATGCTAGTCGAAGGATACGAGTCTTGCTATTTTCCAGCCTCCTGCTTGGTTCTAGAAGCAATAAGCAAACAAAGGGACACCTTATTTATCTAACACCGTTTTGGTGGCCAGTATATTATGCACGAAACTGATTTAATTTATAAATAAAGGGCGGATTGCTGAGATTGATGCAAAACTGCATGAAGACGGTCTTAAAATGTAATGAGCTATAATAACAATATTTTCTTTGAAGAATCAGTCTTGGAATGTAACATACTGATATAAAAAAGCTTTAAGCCTGGAGTATTTATAATTTTGCTAGATTACATTTTGTTGAAACAGTTTGATTCATAACAATGTTAAACAGTTTCCGTTCCGCGATTTGATCGCGTTTTATCGCACCTATTTTTTAAAAGTTTGTCTCAGGGAGAGTAAATTATGATGTGCCATAGGATTTTTCTGAATTTTATGTTTGACAATATCAAGTTCTTATATCAATAACATGTTAAATGAATGTACATAGTCGTATTTTACAGTTGATTGGGGTTTACAACGCAGCGCAGCGGTGAGAAGAAAATAGCGACTCTAGTGTCTTAAAAAAAATTGTACGAGTAAATGTTTATAAAAATAATATAACAGTTCTATTTTATTTATTTTCCTTGAAATAAACTTTTAAAAAATATTTATGTTTATCACAAAATATTACTATAATTTAGTATTAAAGTGCCTCTAAATAAAAAAAACTAAGAACTAATTTTGTGTTATAATTTGGTTAAAAACCCATAAAATGTGTTTTTTATTATCAGAAATGAAATCTACGTTCTTGATTTATTCGAAATCGATACCAAACATGACGTATTAGCTATACGTGGTCTTCCAGATTTTTTTAAGTGAAGCTGGGTGGTGCGCCCCTTTCACCCCCCCTCCCCGCTGTCAGAAGGCTGGTTACCAACGGCTACTGATTCTAAACGGCTTATTTTAACGTAAGGAATTGTAATTGTGGCAAGTTTTAAACTTCAGCATGAAATAGTAAGTTTTTTACTAACAACCCTTTTCATGGCGGTTAAAAGAAAATTGCGGCCCGGGACAGCAAAAGATTTTTTTATGCGGTTTGTTATTAAGAAAAGTAATATAAAATTATATATTTTTTAATCTACATAAACTAGACTTTATTAAAATATTTTTTGTTTATTAAAAAAACTAGTATTTTTGAATTTACAGTAATTTGAACAATAAAAACGAAGTTACGTAATTCTAATTTTTAATTTTTTTGTTAAACAAATCATCACAAATGTCATTTTTTCATACTAGAAATGAAATCTACGTCCTCGATTTATCCGAAATTGATACCAAACTTGACGTATTAGTTATGCGTGGTCTTCCAGAATTTTTAAAACAAAGCCGGGTGGAACGCACCCTCCACACCCCCTCCCCGCTACCAGAGGGCCCCTTCCATTAGGCTACCGATCGAAATCAGCTTATTTTGACATATGGAATCAATGTGCCAAGTTTCATGCTTCTGCAAGAAAAAAACAGGTTTTGCACTAAAGTCCCCCACTATGAATGTGATTTACTTGTCGAAGAATGGAAAAAAGTTCCACAGTCTGCTGTTTTCAAGAATCGTCACAAAATGAATCTATGTGATTCGATAAACGCCCACTCTTTATCGAATATTGGAGGGAATATCCTCTCCAATAAACAATGAACTAAAATTATAATAAAGATTTCGACTGAAGGACTTGTATCCATGGTCAGAATAAATTAATAAAATAAAATATACAGGATGGCGCAAAATAATTATGTAGATATTATAATATACAGGATGTTTGGTCTAACGATAGACAAACTGAAAGAGCCGGTAGGTACATCCATTTACAACATACAATTTGACCAAAAAAAATCCTGGGGCCCGCATTTTTTAAAAATATTTTTTTCAGAAATAGGCAAATCGTCCAATAGTTTAAGCAACCGTAGCTCAATCGACCGTAGCTGAGTTAACCGTAGGCGAATCGTCCAATAGTGATTTGGACCAATAGTTATTATGAACGTAGGCGAAACGTCCAATAGACATTTTGAACAGTAAGCGATTCGACCATAGTTATGTCGACCGTAGTTGAAACGACCGTAGGTATTATGATACGTAACCAAAATATAGAGGGGACACTGTCCCATCTCAAGTGTCCAATTTGACGTAAAAAAATCACCAAAGATTAATTTATGAATAGAACAGACAGTTTGGCCTATTTATTGGCAACTAGGAAAATTTTACTATCGTACATGTTATAGTAAAATTTAGTTACATTTCAACACATTGTGGACAAATATGTAATAAATAATTGAGGTTTATACTACAAAACAGATTACCCTACTTACACTGTCAGAGTCAAATCACATAATCATAGGTTGTGTGGCCAACCTATATGTTGCAGTTTCAGGTAGCCAAGATTTCTATAAGTCCTGCAATATGACCTGACGATTGCCTCCTACATAATATCTTATAGGAAACTAATAATCATATGTAATAATCCATCATCTCAGCCGTAAGACGTCCACTGCTGAACATAGGCCTCCCCTTTGGACTTCCATATGTACCGGTTGGAAGCGACCTGCATCCAGCGTCTTCCGGCGACCTTTATAAGGTCGTCTGTCCACCTCGTGGGTGGACATCCTACGCTGCGTTTGCTAGTCCGTGGTCTCCACTCGAGCACTTTAAGTAATAATCATAATTTGGGCTAAATGACTAACCTGGCATATTTTATTCGTTTTATCCACCGTTTCATCCTTCTTTTTGCCTTTGAGTGCTTCTAATCCAACCTCCTTGTATTCCAGCACGGTCGCCTTCAATGACTTCAGTTTTAGCTTCGTACTTACTTCAGACCAGTTGCTGTCTAAAATACAAAAAATTAATTAAAGAATATATCAAAATCAGACTACTCTGTAAAAAGATGTGTGTTCACACATTTTAAGAAACTCTTATTTGTGAAGGCAGGAAGGTCATGTGGCAAGAAAGGCCATGAATATGGTGGTTAGTGGTAATGGGACACCCTTAAAAGGCTTGGAAGAACTGTGTGAAAGAAGATAAGCAGTGAATTAAGATATGGCGGATGATAGAGTGGAATGGAGGAGAAAGACGTTTTGTGCTGACCTCACCTAGTGGAAAGAGGAATAAGATAATGATAGCTTACCAATATAGTCTAGCAGAGTACCAGATTGCTTGCTACACCTATGGAACAGCTGTCTCCACGTGGCGTTGCAAGAGTCATCTCAATCTATAGCTATGATGATGATGATGACTTACCAATATAGTCTAGCAGAGTGGCAGATTGCTTGCTACACCTATTGAACAGCTGTCTCCACGTGGCGTTGCAAGAGTCATCTCAATCTATAGCTATGATGATGATGATGATGACTTACCAATATAGTCTAGCAGAGTGGCAGATTGCTTGCTGCACCTATTGAACAGCTGTCTCCACATGGCGTTGCAAGAGTCATCTCAATCTATAGCTATGATGATGATGATGATGACTTACCAATATAGTCTAGCAGAGTGGCAGATTGCTTGCTGCACCTATTGAACAGCTGTCTCCACATGGCGTTGCAAGAGTCATCTCAATCTATAGCTATGATGATGATGATGATGACTTACCAATATAGTCTAGCAGAGTGGCAGATTGCTTGCTGCACCTATTGAACAGCTGTCTCCACGTGGCGTTGCAAGAGTCATCTCAATCTATAGCTATGATGATGATAATGATGACTTACCAATATAGTCTAGCAGAGTGGCAGATTGCTTGCTGCACCTATTGAACAGCTGTCTCCACGTGGCGTTGCAAGAGTCATCTCAATCTATAGCTATGATGATGATGATGATGACTTACCAATATAGTCTAGCAGAGTGGCAGATTGCTTGCTGCACCTATTGAACAGCTGTCTCCACATGGCGTTGCAAGAGTCATCTCAATCTATAGCTATGATGATGATGATGATGACTTACCAATATAGTCTAGCAGAGTGGCAGATTGCTTGCTGCACCTATTGAACAGCTGTCTCCACATGGCGTTGCAAGAGTCATCTCAATCTATAGCTATGATGATGATGATGATGACTTACCAATATAGTCTAGCAGAGTGGCAGATTGCTTGCTGCACCTATTGAACAGCTGTCTCCACGTGGCGTTGCAAGAGTCATCTCAATCTATAGCTATGATGATGATGATGATGACTTACCAATATAGTCTAGCAGAGTGGCAGATTGCTTGCTGCACCTATTGAACAGCTGTCTCCACGTGGCGTTGCAAGAGTCATCTCAATCTATAGCTATGATGATGATGATGATGACTTACCAATATAGTCTAGCAGAGTGGCAGATTGCTTGCTGCACCTATTGAACAGCTGTCTCCACGTGGCGTTGCAAGAGTCATCTCAATCTATAGCTATGATGATGATGATGATGACTTACCAATATAGTCTAGCAGAGTGGCAGATTGCTTGCTGCACCTATTGAACAGCTGTCTCCACATGGCGTTGCAAGAGTCATCTCAATCTATAGCTATGATGATGATGATGATGACTTACCAATATAGTCTAGCAGAGTGGCAGATTGCTTGCTGCACCTATTGAACAGCTGTCTCCACATGGCGTTGCAAGAGTCATCTCAATCTATAGCTATGATGATGATGATGATGACTTACCAATATAGTCTAGCAGAGTGGCAGATTGCTTGCTGCACCTATTGAACAGCTGTCTCCACGTGGCGTTGCAAGAGTCATCTCAATCTATAGCTATGATGATGATAATGATGACTTACCAATATAGTCTAGCAGAGTGGCAGATTGCTTGCTGCACCTATTGAACAGCTGTCTCCACGTGGCGTTGCAAGAGTCATCTCAATCTATAGCTATGATGATGATGATGATGACTTACCAATATAGTCTAGCAGAGTGGCAGATTGCTTGCTGCACCTATTGAACAGCTGTCTCCACGTGGCGTTGCAAGAGTCATCTCTCGCCAGACAATCGACCAGACAGTCTACCAACACCGAATGGTAGGCATCTAGTGTGGGACCAGTCAGGTATTGGTTGGGCAACTTCTTCATTATCTGGTTGAATGTCACTTGCAGTTTGTTGCCGCATTTCTTGAAGTAAATATCCTGTGACAAGAAAAACCAAATTGGGTCATCCAGCATTTCCACTTACCATATTCAGAACTTTTTTAATGCATAGAATTAAGAAGACGGGATGCTCTCCTGATTTTAAGAGATAATGCTGCCCATAATTTGTACTAATTCTCTTAAAATGGGTACAGTCAACAGTCCCACGTCCCACAATGATGAAAAATTCTAAGTGCACTGGACCAACGCTTCTTACTCAAGAGTCAATATTCATAAGATGTTAAGACTCGTCAGCCCAGTAATTTCACTAACAGCAGTACCAAAGCACATCATAGCACATTACTGCTTAGGAGTAGAATAACTGGCACTGTTGGGGTACCAACCTAGTCAACCTCCTGGAAAGAAAGTCTACTTATAGTAAAATAGTTACCTTACCTTATATTTCCTCATCTGATCCACAAGCTCGTTAGCCAGATCCTTGGGCAGTCCGTTCTTTTTGCTGTTCACCGTATCGAACATAGCAAACAGCTGATCTTGGCTCACTTTAGCATCCATTTTGCCGTGTCTATCCAACAATTTCGACAGGTATGTTACTACGTATTTTGTGTAGTTCTTCAATTCTATTACTGGCAGGAAAAGGTCTTGCCAGGCTGAAAAAAAAGCTTACTGTAGTTTACGAAACTACCTGGAGGGCCTATTGGCCGCCGCCGCCAAACGATATGTAAAACACTAGAATCCATAGACAAAATTGTGTGATTTTTGGTACGTCTCTCAATCGACTCCAGATGTGCCTGAAGCTGGTATTTGGCAGTACTATCCCAAAGATGAGAACAGTACTCCATACACGACCGGACTTGTGCTTGGTACAGCGAAAGCAGCTGTCCTGGTGTGAAGTATTGCCTCACCTTTGCCAAAATACCCAGCTTCCTGTCAGCCAATTGAGCATTAGATTCGATGTAATTCCCGAAATTAAGGTCAGACGTGAGAGTAGTAGCTCAAGCTGGTTAGTTATCGGTAAAGAAATATTTTGGAAAAAAGGAGCTTCATTGAATGGACTCCTTTTAGCGGTAAATAGACACGCCTGGGTTTTTGTAGCATTAAACTTAACCAAATTAGCTACTCCCCAATCGGAAACATCATTTAAGGCCAAGCTCATACGCTCAACCATGGCCTCTCTGCATGACTGGATTTCAACTCCGCTGGCTCTGGCGCTAGATGTATATCGCTCAACTACTATTCCAGGGTCTAAGCAATATTTCGGCTCAATAGCTAACCAGTTTAGGTGTAACATACATTGATAGAAACTTTGCGTTTATAATATTAGTAGAACAATAAATAGAGCCTTGTCAATATCCATATCTAAAGTTTTTAAAAAATTTAATTTATTCTTTTCTTCATTTTGTGATTTGGTAAAGTGCAATATTTAGCACCACAGTTTTGCCAATGACTCGTGGAAAGATAAATCACCAAACGATGGAAAACAGAACATTAAGATTTTAGAATTTTGATATAATATTGAAAGTACCTTTAGCCAAAACAAGTAAGCAGGTGTCAAGTGTGATTCAGTAACTGATAGATAACCTGTAGATATCTAGGTTATCAAAACAGTTATGTCACTGATAAGAAATTTTGTATGGTGATCTTTTGAGATGACTGTGATAAGCAATATTGTAAGATCTCAAAACAATTGAGAACATCACTGACTTCAGGGTCTCTTGTGAAGTACTGAAGTCAATTCTACTTCTTTTTTTATACAAAGAAGTTAGGAGACAAGACTTTCCTGATGGTAAGAGATAACGCTGCCCATAATTAGTACAGTGCTACCCAGTATTTTACAAAGGTAAAACTCTGGGTGCGTCATAAGATGTTTAGACTCTTCAGCATTGGCGGATTTAGGGGGGCAGCAGGGGGCCAAGCCCCCCCCCCCAGAAGCATTGTAGAGTTACGAATTTTGCACATATTTCATGATCAAGATTATATTTTTATCTGGGCGCTCGCAGCAAGCTGCTCGCGCACTTAGGACCAAGTTCTGGATCCGCCCTTGCTCTTCAGCCCAGTAAAAGTTCAAACTAGTGGGAAACAATCTGCGGTCTTATCGCATAAAGCAATGCCTTATAGACAACCTCCTGTCCTTATTGAGGCAGTCGTAAGCAAAATGTTTCATACCTTTCATTCCCACAGTAAAATCAGTCAAGCCACCCTGTCCGAATGCCCAAAGCAGAGTCAGTCCTATAGGTGGACGGTTTTGATACGAGTTGCGGAGACTTGCACTTTTCTGCACGGACGCTGTGCAGAACTCTGGGTATTCATGTGCTAACATTTGCAGGAGGATCCTGTGACCGTTTACATTTTGACCTGAAACAAAGAGAAAATATATTGCATGCCATATATGTACAGATGCAATATATGCACAGATACACCGGCTCCCAGCACACGGGTTCTTACAAATTATTGTTATTGTATATTGACTTGTTGGAACGAAGTTCCTTATCGCGCGTTGTGAAAGGCGGCTAGACGGAAAAAATTCTTACGAAAAGTTGTCACGACACTTTTTGCTATAGTAAGCTATTGTAAGCTGTGCGGCGTGCGCATGTTTCTCTGTCTGTCTCTCTCTCTTATAGAAAGCAAGCCAGATCTTTTCATTTCTATAGGTACTTCATTCCATCCGGGTGTCCCTTGACACCTCTCAAGTTTTTTTTTATTGTGTTTTGTAATATTTTGGTTCTAATTTTATGTTGTTACTGTGTGTTGGTGGTTCGGTTTCCACTTTAGGTAATATGTGTTGTCAAATAAATGTTTTTTCTTTCTTTCTATTTATTTATTGTTGGCCATGGTCGTCCCACTACAGGACAAAGGTCTCTCTACCTTCCTTCCACTTTTTGCGGTTTTGGGCTATTGCTGACCAAAATAAAATATAAAATTTTACAAGACAGAAGGCGTCGTTGAGGCCGACTGAGAACAAGTAAAATTTAAAAAGAAACTACTATTATACCATCCAGCACCAAAGTACTCGTCAAGACAAATCAAATGAGCCCAAACTCGATGAGGTTACGTCGTTTAATTACGGAGTTCCCATGGCCACCTTCCAGCTCGATCAAATCAGCTCGATGTCATAATAATATTGCATTGTCATCCGATTTATACATGCATGCAAAATTTCAGCTCATTAAGTGGGTCAAATTAAACTTGCAAGATTTGATTACAGATAGACCAACACACAGACAACAGATAGGTGAAAGTAAATAAAAGCTTGTAAAAAAACAACTTAAAAAATAAAATAATGTAAAAACTAAGTGTCACAACTGTTTTGATGCTGTTTCTTATAATAATAGATATTTTTTTAATAGATAACGTAAAAGAAAGTCAGAAAAACAAAACTAATACATTGATGGAGTGAATCAGGAGGAAGGTTTAAATATGTGTAATATGTGTTATTTATAATAATAATACCGCAGGGCAGCTTATGGCGAGCCACCGCAGGGCAGCTTATGGCGAGCTGTTGGGGAGTAGCGACCCCACGGACCCGAGTGCTCCCGGGGGAGGATTCTGTTCCTCATCTCCGGCTTGCCTTCACCGGCCGGCCGGAGTGAACACTGACGAGGAACAGTCCCCCACCTCTGTGCTTGCCTTCATTGGCCGGCCAGAGTGGAGTCGCGAGAGCTGCACGCTCGGAGGGAGGATGTGAAGCATAAGTGGCGAGTTGGCCTACGTGTTTAAAGTCCAGGGACACCTCTCCCTCTCCAGCCACTTACACCAACGTTGCCCTTCTCGTCGGCTATGTAATGCCGGCCTTTATGGGGGCCCGTTTAGTGAGTGGCGAGTCATCACCTGCCTATATATTTCCTAATGGGATGGAAGTGGCAGGTGCCGTAGTCCTAGCAATAGCCTCATTAACGATCCATTTAGAATGCACATCTATAGCCTAGTTCAAGTAGATTCCATTAATTAGCAATAGTCCTGTCACTTGGCGGAGACTGTCTTTGAGCCCATTTTCTATGGATGGACTCACAGACAGACTCCAATAAGTGTCACCCATTACATTTATATTAAAAGCTCTAAAGGGCCTCTGCGCGTTGGACTTTTTGTCTCCGTGTACGCCTATAAAAAGGCCCGGGCTTAGCCCGTGTTAAAGAGCGACATATTTGTATAATGTATGTATTATAAACTTTCTCATATAAATATTCTGTAACTAGTCTATGTATTTAGATACTGCACACCGCCGTCTATTATTGTATTTTCAGTCATGTTCCATTCCCAGGTTGTCTGTAAGAAATTGCCTAGTGCGATAAGACCGCCAATTGTTTACCTAGCATTAAGATATCTAGTTCATTAAGCTACTTTGTAATTGTTTGGTTTGCAATAAAGAATTATTCTATTCTATAGTAGCCAAACACTGTAAATTTTCTGTAGTTTAATTTAATAAAAAGAAAGTAATTTTACATAACAAGTACATTATGTAATTGTAAAATGAAAGGAAAAGTGAGCTTCATGCTTCATATTACAACAAATTAGTTGAATTAATTAAAAATGATAAATAAGATATATAAATTCCAAGACCAATGAGTTTTTCTTTGTGAAAGTGTTGTGTAGTTTACAAATAAAAAAATATACTAGCTGCACCCAGCGGTTTTACCCACTGTACTTGTAGCCTATGTGTTATTCCAGGGTCTAAGCTATCTCTATACCAAATTTCAGCTCAATCAGTTAACCCGTTTAGGCGTGAAAGAGTAACAAACATACATCCTGACATCCATACATTCTTACAAACTTTCCCGTTTATAATATTAGTAAGATTGAACTGAATTCAAGCAGGCATCAAAAAACGAGGGTGACAAGAACATTTTGAATTATTATTAATAACTACAATTATTAGTTATTATTTAATATTTAGTGTTAATTCCGCTCTAAATTTGTGAGTCTAACTAAGTTTTAAGAGACGGCGAGGAATTCAAACGTTACCAAAATAGTAATTAGTATTAATTCCACCACCGAGTGCACCACCCGCCCTCCCGCATATGCATGCATTAAGGGTTATAACTATTTGTTAGTGTTAGTTATGTGGTTACGCGAAACTTAGCTAACCATTCCATTAATTATTTTATTAATAACTAGAAAACTACTTGCCCAATTTGTTGTAAAGTAAATAGTGAAGTGTACATAGCTACATAATGGAATATTGAAAGAAGAGAGAAGATAAGAAAGACCATTAAAAATTTTCGTATTTTAATAATAATAAAATATCAAATATGTATTTTTTTGTTCGTGAATAAAATAAAAAATGGCCGATTTATAATGCTATTAATAAGTTTTTGGGTAGGGAGTAGGGTCAAGTGACTACACTAATCAGTACAAAATATATGTATCTGAGACCTAAGTCAAAGAATAGATACTATTACTACGTATAATACTACGTATTACGCCTGAGTTGAGCCAGTGACAACCATAGATTTACGAAATTTGTCTATCAAGAAACTTTAGCGAGCTGTTATTATCTTTGATATTTTTATCAAATTTAGAGAAAAAAAAAGTTTATACGTAGAATATATATAAATATTTTTTTTTTCTCTAAATTGACAAAAAAATTCTAGTTCCCCATTAACCCTTAACCTCCCAAGAGGCTTGATTGGGCCGCAACCACCTCATTCAAATTTAAGGATGCTAGAAAATAATTCAATACACCTCCACTTCAAAACAATTGAAGCGCTAGTAGCTAAGGAGTTAAAGAAACAAAAATGGCTACATACCTCTGCTCATATCATTAGCAACAGCAGTAAGAGTTACATCGAAGAACAGCTGAGTGTTTGCCTTTCCCGAATCCTGTAGCACCCCTTCAAGTATAGTTTTTATATCTATGGGTACTGCCGACATGGGGTATGTAGCAGGGTAGTGAGGAAACGTAGGATCCTCCACATCTATTACTGTCTTTGAATTGAGAAATGCGGCAACCTCCTTGAGCCAAACTAGAGGTGCGTTGGAGAAACGCACTTTGTTCGTTGTGATTATGCTTGCCAATTCTGTGGGGTCGATCTGAAAGAATAGATTATAAATTGGACTTTTTTTTTCGTTTTATCTGCCTCCACTCTGCCTTTTTTCTATCTTTTTATTTTTATATTTTTGTCTCTTGATTAGAAGTGGATTTGCTAAAGATTTCTTAAATATTTGACCAATTTGGTATAAAAATTAACTATTCAGTAACATAAATTATATCTTAGTACTTAGTATGATTCATATTGAAAAGCATCTGCACTTTGCATCAGGTGGGATGTGGTCAAATGTAGGCCTATTTAGTATAAAAAACTCCATGTTGTATAATTTTTCAAAAAAAATGTAAAGTAAAGGAAACACTGTCCAAATTTCAGCTCTATCGGTCCAGCGATTTTGTCTCTATGATGATGAGTCAGATTACCTCTTTATATTATAATAAAAGTATAGATAAATATTTTTATAACTTACTGCTTGTAAGGCCCCTTCAATAGTTGTCGGAGGTTTGGGTTTAGGGTCATTTTTTTTATTTTGCTGTTTATTTTTATTTTTCTTTTCACCTTCTTTTTTCTTGCCTTTTTTGTCATCATCTATTTCCATGCCAGCATAGAAAGACTTGATTTGGGAATGGGGCACTGGAAAATAGTAAAAATGAAAAAAATATTCGGTTTTTCCTTCAGTACACACTACACACTAAATGCTATTTATTTTTCAACGGCGTATATTACATGTACGGGGCAATATGGAATACTCATACAGGGAAATAATTTATTAAAAATATTTATTCCAAATAATATAGGAGGTACATAGTTCAAGCATTTTCTATAACAATAAAATTATTATAATTATTCAGTGAATGTCTACTTGTTCAAGTTATTCCTGTAAATATGTTATAAAACATTACAATATTGCGGGTACAAAATGAAAGTAGAGCAACTTACCGACGTCTTCAAGTTTCGGTCCATTTTTCACTGACTTTTTCTCCTCTTCCTTACTTTTAACTTTCCCATTCTGAGACTTCTTGTTCTTACCAACAACTTCCCATTGACCGCTCGACATTTTGCCGGTTATTTCAATAGATTTTCAACGATTTCTTTGTAAATAAAGCGAAAGCTATAGGTTACACGTCAAACTCAAATAAATATAGCAAAAAATGTTACGGAAAAAGGGAACTTTTATAAAAATAAAATGCCTATGAAGAGGAAAATAGATGCAAAAACGCTGAAGTTAGAGTGAGAGAGAATTAAAAGATAATCAAACTTAGCATTACTCATTGGTTCAAAAGTGTACACATCGCTTATTTCTGATTGGTCAAAAAATTCCACAGTGGAACAAACGTGGCATCCTACCATTTTGTGTTGCATCTTGCATCCACATTAAATGCATCAGTTGCAGACAATATCTTGAGAAGTGAAAATTTATTTATGAATATTGCTGATAGCAATCAAAAGTTTACACCAAATTCCTAGTGTAATAAAATGGTATATAATTTCGTAATATTGTAAATATTTGAACACAAAAAACGGAAAATTTCGGTTTTCGACGAAGTTCATCTCTATATTATTTTAATAGCAACACTGTGTAGCTGTCAGGTTTAATTGAATGTCATAGTCAACATTTCTGTAATGTCAATGTCATTCTGCCTTTGACAGGTTGACAGGTGACAGGAGTCCTTTCAGTTTTTCGCTTTTCTCTCCATTCACAAAAAGTGATTGCCCTTGCGACAGCTGAATATTGTTGTGAAATTAATTCTTCACACAAAGAACCGTGCTCCTTGACTCCTTACAAACGGGACCGTGTTGTATTAAATTATTATCGATCAGTGAAATTATGGAATACAAGTTAAACTTGGACGACGTGAGCAGCACCCTTAGAGAAAGGGTGTTTTTCTCTGCAAGGGATGGAATGTCCCTTACCCTTTACGCCTTGTTATATGAGAAATCTACTGATGAAGTGGACGATATACTGAACAGCGTAAGTACATTGAACATGTTGGTCTCTTGTGATAATTTTGTCTGTCATCTTTTACAAGAAGTCGCGATAATGGTCTATTTTTATCGTACAAATCAGTGTGCGTTACGTTTTGCGCGTTAGATGCTAACGTGTCCTATTAATTGGTCCGTGCGTCGTGAAATTGTAACATTTATTGTAACCTTGGTATAGTTCTTGAGCCGTCTTGATGTTTTGAACCATGACTGGTATTTTTATTATCATTCATAAGCCACACACTCAACCATGATAAGTTATTGTTGATATTCAAATTGTAGCTAACTTCGCTTCCCCCATAGATAACCTCATAGGTATTTACCAAGTTTTAGTTTAAAAATGGACCAATAAAATAAACATCAGATTTAACAACTTTTTTTTTAACTTTTTGGCTCTACCATCAGATACGAAACTTTTAAATAAATAGGTACCTAAATCGATGTTTTATTGCCAAAATAATGAAACAATACAATTTCAAATATCTTACAATGAAACTAGCCTAGTTTCTGGTAAATCTTACTAAAATTATAAATGTGAAAGTTTGTTGGAATGTATGTTTGTTACCTACTCTTTCATGCCTAAACAGGTGGACAGATTGAGCTGAAATTTGGTATAGAGATAGCTTAGACCCTGGAATAACAAAGGCTACAGTACAGCAGGTAAAACTGCTGGGCACAACTAGTATCTTATACAATGAAAATTAATTTTTACCATGAATATTTACCTACCTATTAACTCCTTAGCTACTAGTACTTCAATTGTTTGGAAGTGGATTGAATAAGTTCCTAGCATTCTTAAATTAAAGGTTAAAT
The DNA here is from genome assembly GCA_947507615.1 of Hemithea aestivaria. NCBI lineage: Eukaryota > Metazoa > Arthropoda > Insecta > Lepidoptera > Geometridae > Hemithea > Hemithea aestivaria. The sequence continues at coordinate 3,629,782 of OX382339.1, forward strand.
TTGAAGGGGGTGGTTGCGGCCAGATCGAGCCGCTTGGGAGTTTAAGGGTTAATGTAGGCAAAAGGCATATGCTCAGCTTTTTTTATAATAACACAGCAGCCTAGGGTTATTTCTGGCCAGTAGAATATAAATTTTAAATAGTAGTATATTGTGGCAAGAACAACAGATCACAACAATGTAGTCAGTATAACAATGATATTATGTTATCAGCTGTGAAAGGTTATCAAGCACTTTATGGGAAAAATAATCTTTAAATTTATCACAATTGACTTTAAAATACAACCACATTATTGTACTGAGAAGATCAGATAGATGTATATACCTAATTCAACTAAAAGATATTATGAATGCAAAAGTTTGTATGGGGAGGGGTGTTAGTTACCCTTTCCTAAAATAAATAAAAAATAGTTTTATTGCCAAAAATAAAATACAATTTCAAATGACATTAAGCTAATAGTACAAGAATATGAAGGAAATGTAATAAAAGAAATGTGGTATTATTAAATTAGGCAAAATGCATATGCTCAGCTTTATGCCTGGCTAAACTATCAGACTGCTTGACCTCAAATTTTGTATGTAGCTTAAGACCTATTATAATATAATAAATATTATGACACCCACCTCATAAAGAGTAAGGTTTTGGAGTTATTACGGGTCAAAGTAGGCCATAAGAACTCTGTAATTAAACAACACAATCCCATCGAGTTTGGGCTCATTTTTTTTTGTGTTTCAATTTTATTTGCCATCAGCCTCCCGGCTATAATCAAATTTGTTGTCAGAAGAATGATCTGCAGTGCCATGCTCCAGCGAGCATGAGTCACAAAATGAGTAGCCAACTTCAGCAGTTTCACTCCAAAATATGATGTCTCTTGAGACGCTTGTTGGGATTCAGTTGTAGCAGCTGTACGGCAAGCTGGTTTGGATGAGTTGCCAATCTTTTTCTGTATGTTTGGGCTCATTTGATTCGTCTTGACGAATACTTTGGTGCTAGATGGCAATAAGGTAATAATAATAATAGCTTGTGTTTAATTTTTTTTATTTCACTTGTTCACAGCGCAGAGTAGGCATTACATATTACGCATAGTAAAAGCCTTGCTTTTACCTGTATTTAGTTTGATAATATAATGTACATACATTATACATACATAATATAATCACGCCTGGTTCCCGTTGGGGTAGGCAGAGACTATTTCTCTCCACTTGGTACGACATACATCTTTCGCTTCCTCAACTTTCATCACGTTCTTCATACACACTCTCTGGTTCTTGGTACTCTTGACCTTTTTTTTTTTTTTACCCAGGAAAAATGCGTTACGCATCATCACCCCACGCCGGGGGGCGCGGGGCGGTATGTGGGACTTCCCCGCCAAAGATGGGAGTGGCGGGGATACCCACTAAAAAACCTGGGGGTGTCCTGCGGGACGCCATAATGCCGGGGCAGCGGGTACGCCGAAGCATTCATCCGCTGCCCCGAAAAAAGTTCTTCTTAGCGCGGATTTGAACCAGGGTCAACCAATCTCAAGTCGACACTGTAAACCACTAGGCTGCGGCGACTTTGGTACTCTTGACCTGGCCTTACCTTAAAACGACATTTATTGTGATAATATACCAAATACATTATACCTGATACCTAATAAATATTCTCTAATACAATGTCATCACAAAGAAACATTGTGTTTATTTCTTTTGAGGTGACTGACAGGTCATTAACCTGAATGAAATATATTTATCTCTGCATTTTCCATGTATATTTGCCAATGACGAAACACAAGAAAACATAGAAAAACAATAGCACCTGAGAGATCAGCTCAATCGGATACCGGGAAGGAGGTCAAATTAAATTGTTGTATTTGTAAAATTTTCTTTGTATGTGGATTAATAAACATTTTCTTATCTTATTAAACTTGCTAGATTTGGTTACAGACAACAGACAAGTGAAAGTAATTAAAAGCTTGTAATAATTATCTAATGTGTCTCTTATCCCTTTTTCTCATGGAGCTACTTTATGAATGGGCGATTTCTGAAATTTGACTGGTTAGTAGTCAGTACCTATAGAAATTTTAATGGTAGTTTTTGGTGGAAATTTAACAAAGTATTGTCTAATCTCAACAAAGCATAATTATTTATTGTATCTTTTTTTTTATTTTTTTTTTATGTGGTGATGAAGTAGAAGACGAGCAAGACGCTCTCCTGATGTTAAAAGATAACGGCTGCCCATAATCAGTACAGTGTTACCTAGGATTTCACAATTATGTGAAATTCTAGGAGCACTGCACCAACGCTTCTTACTCAAGAGTCATAAGATGTTAAGACTCTTTAGCCCAGTAATTTCACTAGCTACAGTATCTTTAAGGTTTGCAATTTTATTTCGAAAGTATTTTGTAGCGGGTAACACCGCGGGGCGCAGCGAGTAATGTATAAAGGCACTGTCCCGTAGCATTATTCACAAAGACTGTCCTGTTTTGTTACTCATAACTGTCCTGTATCTTAAAATGTTTTGAGCCAAACAGTCTCCTCTCACACGCATACCTATCGTCTTTTACGCGGTTCTATCTTTAATTTTTATCTCAGTTTTTTAAGAGACTTTTTCTGTACTTTTACAAAAAGAGGTTCACTATTCGTGATCATTTTTTTGTAGGTACATGATAATAATGTTCACAGATTATTCTGAAACGAAAATTCTTGTTTCATTCTTTCCAGAGGGCCTATTGGCTAATTCTCAACCACTACAATTGATGACAACTTCAATGTACATTGCTGCGTTTGTTATATTACTCATATTAATGAGGAGGTTTAAGGAAGTGATGTACGCAATTTTGTCTATGGATTCTAGTGTTTTACATGTCGTACAATAGGCACTCTGAGGGCCTATTGGCTATCGCAAAACGATATATAAAACACTATAATCCATAGACAAAATTGCGTACATTACTTGCTTAAACCTCCTCATTAATATGAGTAATATAACAAACGCCGCAATGTACATTGAAGTTGTCATCAATCGTAGTGGGTGAGAATTAGCCAATAGCCCCTCAGGTATTCCCATTATCCCATAGCGATTTTAACACCTTTAATCGTCAGTTATATTTGTCAGGATGTACGGGTAGAAGGAGTACAATGCACGCCGCTCATCGCAGCAGCCCGCCACGGCAGGGAGGCAGCCGTCAGGATACTCCTGGAGAAGTTCCGACCGCCCGTCCGGCTTGAAACTGAAGGCACTGTCAAATTTGATGAATATGTCATTGAAGGTAACAACTTGTACTACGTTATTGGTAGGTACCCACTTTTTATTATATATTTTTTAGTTTTAGTTTTTTAACCCCCTTGATCCAGGAAACACTTACGGTTCAAATCAAAATTGACATCTATTATTTCTAGCTTCTTAATTTTTTTTTTTGTAACACTTATTTCTGTGTAATCTTAATCTAAGCTATATTATTGTATTTTTGTGTGAGCAATAAAGAGTTTTCTATTTTATTCTATAAGGGTCAAATTTGCATGCATGGGTGCGGCCCGATTGAGCCTCGGGGACTTACGGGTTAAAGCGTTTTCTATTAGGACGTTCACACAATACCGTGATGCGATACGACGCGTTCTTGCGATGCAATCGTGCGAGCTCGTAGTTATTGGCGATGCGATGCGAATTCGCAGTTATATGTGGAGCTCTTATCGATCTACACAGTAATAGGTTTAGTCAAGTTGTGTGGCCAACCAATCCTCTTACATACATATCTTAAAGAAAACTGTCGAAATCCACAGTTTTACGCATAAAGTAGATCTAGTTTATCTTACTTCTTACTATTATAAACTTGAAAGTTTGTAAGAATGGATTTCTGGATGTCAGGATGTTTGTTACTCTTTCACGCCTAAACGGGTGGACCGATTGAGCCGATTGAGCTGAAATTTTGTATAGATATAGCTTAGACCCTGGAATAACACATAGGCTGTAGGCTACATTTTTTTTATTTGCTTTTTGTGGCTTTTCGTATCACTGCGGCCAGAAATGTCCTATTGTGATCGCCACTTTGAGGGTGAGAAAACCCCCGTTTGCGCGGCGTTATATTTATTTATTTTGCAGACAATTCTTACAAACCTGTCAACCAAAAACGGTTACAGTTATAAATTTACGTGCCTTTTCCAAACACTGAAGAGTTGACGAGAAAATTTTGCCGCATGCTACTGAAGTTTGAACCCAGGACCTTTTGATGCCGGAATTACGACCACTGGGCCTCGCGAACGATAATATTAGTCCACCTAATTATCAATTTTAGATTTAATTAATTCATTTATAATGACAAAGCTCTTCATGCTGAGTACTTAATTAGGTTAATCCGATACGTAACAAAAGCGTGCGAATAAACGCAATACACCACGTTTTCGATACGTAAATAAAAACGCTGCGTACGTGAACTCGACTAATTTAACCGCACACGTACCCACAAAACTTTTGGAACATTTGCCTCGAGGCACAGGTCTAATTTAAAAATGGACGCTGTAGCGAATGTCTGCCAACACGACACGCAGAATTATTTCCGTAAATATAAGTCGGAATTATTCTTGATACTGGGGAAATACTTGTTGGTGTATATTTAGTTAGTCTTTTAGCGCTTATTAAACGTTGCGGTACAGAATACTGCATTCATTCAGTTGTAAAAGATGTTTTGCAATGATCCGTCCTCATTGTGCTCGTATCAAAATTGTACCTACCTACATGTTACTTCTTTTTGGATCTCTGTCTGTTAATGGAAACAGCACTAATTGTTCTCTCTTCTTTGCGAAGTTTAAAAAATAATTCGTGGAGAACTCTACGAAGTCCTGTATAGTATATTTTGATTGGTACAGAGAAAATAAAATAGAGTTTTCTTTGCCTTTCACCAAAATTAATAATCGAAAAACCATTTCGTAGGGCACTTAACCATCAGGGAACCGAACCGAAGACCAAATCGATTTGATATGTCAAAAATGTATGAAATGACGTATTATATCGTAGACCTGCTGACTGCTGATCTCTCTATTTGGTTCATGAATTGAGATAACAAAAATAAGCTTATACAAATCCCCCCGAGAAAATCCTTTACGGCGCGGCGTATATGAGCACATATTATTATGTCCAAAATTCTCCCGCGCTTTGCGGGTAGAGTATTTTTAAAAGTCTTCAGATTTCCCGGACTAATACATTCAAAAATAGAATTAAATTTTCCGTTTTTAAAGTCTTGTAATAAAGTCTTCCAAAGTACATTGTCGAGGTGTAGGACCGTGTGAAACTGCAACCAAAACAAACATTTCTCAAAAGCACGTTGACTCAGTTTTTTTCGTCAATTTATTTATAGATTAAAAAGTTCCGTTTGCATACAAAGGAGAGCCACTCAATGAGATATTGGCGCGCTTCCAGAAGCTTCTTTGTTTCCTTTATGATTTATCATAATTGCACGAAGATGCTTGTAAATTTGTTTGGCATGGATTTATATGGCCTTACAAGAGCAATCGGCTGAGTTACGAGTAGTTTTTGTGTGGACAGGTAATAAACACCTTGTAGACTGAAGATATAAACTGCAATTACCGATGAGGGCTGCCAGAATACCAGCGCTGTGTGTTTCACTGTACATACGCAGCACAACGCTGAGGCAGTTCCCATTCGGCGGCTTAATGGATGCTCTATGCATTAGTATTATTGTGATTGTCTTGTTCTTTTAAGCTGTTTTCATTAGACGTCGAATAAATGACTTTTCTTTCTTTCTTTCTTTCAATTATTTAATGTGTGCATAGCGTCCGTGGCCCAGTAGTCGATGGTCCGGCTTGTAAGCCGGAGGTTCTGGTTTCAAATCTCAATGTGGCATAAATTTTCGTCTGGACGCTACCGTGTTTCGGAAGGCACGTAATACTGTGGGTCCCGGCTGTTTCCTATAAGATATGTAGGAGGCAGTCGTTAGGTCAAGTTGCAGGCCCTGTAGTAATCTCGGCGATCTGAAACTGCAACATATAGGTTAGCCACACGGCACACGACCTATATATTGTGATTTGACTCTGACAGTGTAAGTAGGGTAACTTGTTCTGTTGGAGTATAAACCCCAATAATTATTATTGTGGCTTATATTATTATGATGTAGTTTTTATGCTTGAACCTCTTCTCTCGTGTTAATCGGTTCATAGTGTATGTATGTATATCTATTTCAATATTATCTAGACACGCGGTAGCGTGACAAGCCAAGTTCTAGCAAAAGAACTGGCGACCGCATCGTGTGTTATATTACATTTATTATACCCAAGCCGTTCAGAAGTTGAGCGGTTTTTGAGATTAAATAAAAATCTTTGTTAAATAGAGATATCACAATAATTTAAATAGTCAAATAGTCATGATTTTCTTTATAAAACAGACTAGCTTATTTTCGCTTTGCCCGCGTGGAGATATCCTTTCTTAGCGGATGTCTACATTATAAAACTTATCCGTGTTCCAAATTTCAGCTCAATCCGTCCAGCGGTTTGGGCTGTGCGTTAATAGACCAGTCAGTCAGTAACACTTTCCTTTTATATATTTAGAAGAATAAACAAGATGTAAAATTAAACTTGTGAATAGTCTTTTAAAATCGTTGGAAATGTGCTATTACTCATTAGAAATAGTTTGTTGATTCATAATTATTTTATTTCTAAATGTGTGTCACTATTATAGTGGGTGTCGGAAAATTAAACATTGTTAAGAACGATACGGTTTTTTAATACGTAATCCGAATGTAATGCACTTGTTATGTAGGTCGAAATATATTGTGCAAGAAATCTTGCAACTCTTAGTCAATGACATACTATATTATTTGACTACCGGTGGGCTAATACCCGCTTGCAACGCAGAAGGTTGCGGGTTCGATTCCCGCATGGGACAAATGTTTGTGTGATCCACAGATATTTGTTTCTGGTCTGGGTGGCTTTCAATATCTATTATAAGTATGTATTTACGAAAGAAAAGTATATAAGTATTATATCCGTTATCCTAGTCACCATAATACAAGCATAAGGTTGCTTAGTTTGGGGTTAGGTGGCGCTGTGTGAAATGTTCTGAAATATTTATTATTTATTTATTATTTATATTATGTAACACATACTAGCTGCGCCCAGCGGTTTTACCCGCTGTACTGTAGCCTATGTGTTATTCCAGGGTCCAAGCTATCTCTTTACCAAATTTTAGCTCAATATATTCACCCGTTTAGGCGTTAAAGAGTAAAAAACATACATCCAGACATCCATATATTCCTACAAACTTTATATTAGTAGGTATATAGTATATTAGGTACTAGGTGGATAAATGTTTCTGGTTCCATCTGGTAGATCTAGAAGAAATCGAAAAAAAAATATTAGGGTAGTTCCCGCCTGCCCCACTATCCGCCCCACTGGTTATTATTATTCTATTTATTTTATTCATTTTATATTTTTCTTAGGTGCCACAGCGCTTTGGTGCGCGGCGGGTGCCGGCCACCTAAGCATAGTGAAACGACTAGTAAGAGCGGGTGCAAACGTGAACCACGCGACCAAAACATTAAGTACGCCTCTCAGAGCCGCCTGCTTCGACGGACGGCTGGACATTGTCAAGTATTTAGTCAGACACGGCGCTGATATACACAAGGCTAACAAATACAATAATACTTGTTTGATGATCGCCGCTTATAAGGGACATTTGGATGTGGTAAGTTTCTTTTTAATAGACTTTTAGAGGAATTTATCAATTTGTCGTGATTGTAGTGTCTAGAGTATTTACGCTGTCTACATACCAAATTTCAGCCCAATCGATTCAGTCGTTTACATATTAAGATCGGACATACATACACACAAATACACATTTCGCCTGCCACCTCATTATGACATTTGGATGTGGTAAGTTTCTTTTAACCAAGGAAGTTATCAATTTGTCGTAACTGTGGTGTTCTAGAGTATATAAGCTGGTTACATACCAAATTACAGCTCAATCGGCTCACCTGTTTAGATATTACGATCGGACAAACACACACACAAACACACATTTCACCTGCGACCGTATTATAGTGAAACGACTAGTAAGAGCGGGTGCAAACGTGAACCACGCGACCAAAATACTAAGCACGCCTCTCAGAGCGGTATCTAAGAAGGTTATCAATTCGACGTGTGTGTGTTATTCTAGAGGATACAAGCTACCTACATACCAAATTTCAGCTCAATCGGTTCAGCGGTTCGGATGTTAGGACGGGACAAACATCCATACAATCTTTATTGTGATAGTTCCAAATTAGTCCACACGCCAAAAGATCCTTGTAACCCACAACAAGCTGTTAATTCCAGGTACAATTCCTACTGGACAGCGGCGCTCGAGTCGACGAGCGGGCGTTATGTGGCGCCACTGCCTTACACTTCGCCGCTGAGTGTGGTCACGGAACTGTTGTTATTGCACTGCTAGAACAAAACGCCAAAATACTCACTAATGAAAACGGTAAGAATCAAACGGTAAAAATAAAAAAAAAGTGAAAGTTTGCAACAAAAATTGTTACAAAATGGCAACTAAAATATATAACAAACTACCAATGGAATATCATAAATTAAAGGCAAATGAATTTTATACAAAAATATTTAAATGGCTTAGTGACAGATGTTTTTACTCATTAGATGATTTTTTAAATTTTAAATTTTAATTTTATAAATATTAAGTTATTTCAATTCAATTTTAATTTTGTATTTAATGTTATATACTTGTAATGAAAAATGTAAAACTAGATTTATGTAGACATAACTAAATATTTGCACGACAGATTATGTCAAATACAGTAAGAACTATTTATATCTATCATAAGAACTTGTTATTAACCTGTATTTAAGCAAATAAACTATTCATTCATTCATTCATTCATTCATTCAACATATGGGTATCTGGATACAATTATTGACGTGGAAAAGTGCTATTTATATGCCTTATTTGTATTTGAATTGTTGAATTTTTTGCGATGTATGGATGTCTGGATCTGGATGTATGTTTGTTACTCTTTCATGCTTAAACGCGTCTACCGATTGGGCTGAAATTTGGTATTGAGATTAGACCCTGGAATAACGCAAAGGCTACATACAGTACAGCGAATAAAACCGCTGGGCGCAGTTAGTTTACTAATATTTACTGGTCCGAAGAGTCTTAACATCTTATGACTCTTAATTAAGTAGGAAGCGTTGGTGCAGTTCACTCAGAATTTTACATCATTGAAGTCCTGAGTAGCACTGTACCGATTATGAGCATGGTTATCTCTTACCAACAAGAGAGCGTCTTGCTCGTCTTTTTGCATAAAAAAAATTACTTTCACCTGTCTATCTGTAATCAAATCTTGCAAGTTAAATTTGACCCACTTCCCGGTTTCCGATTGATCTGAAATTTTGCATGCATGTAAATCGAATGACAATGCAATATTATTATGATATCGAGCTGATCTGATGATGGAGCGGGAAGGTGGCTATAGGAACTACGTAGTTAAACGACGCATTCCCAACGAGTTTGGGCTCATTTGATTCGTCTTGACGAGTACTATACTTCGATTTAAAAATAAAGATAATTTTTGCGGGGTTCGAAGGTTATATATCTATGAAAATATCATAAATATATTCACAAAAACTGTTACATCCGATATATCTTATGATATATTATGAAAAATATCCGATATAATATATCCAATTTATTAAGATATTGATCCTTTGAACCCTGCAAATTAGCTAGAAAAATATCTTTGTTTTTGAAACGTAGTATAGATGGTAATGATAATAAAAGCTTGTTTTTAAAAAGTTTTTCTTAAAATTTCACTTGTTCTTTTTTATTTTCAGGTATGACTCCCTTACAATGTGCAGCGGAAAGGGCGCGAGCCAGTGTCGTAGAGATATTAGCGGCCAGACCTGACATCACTCGGGCCGAGAAAGTTGAGGCGTTCGAACTGTTGGGCGCCTCCTTTGCTAACGATAAGGAATACTATTGTTTAAGGGTAAGGATAAAATAGAATAACAATAAAAAAATAAATAATAATAACTTTTTTTTGGACCAACTTAGGGCATAGTATAAGTTGCATCAAAATCGATTCAGTGGTTTTTGAGTTATGAATAATTAAAATGTGTCGAAATCAGGAATATTTCATAGGAAACGTAGTTCCAGGCAACGATAAGGAATACTATTGTTTAAGGGTAAAATGTTTTTTTAGTACCTTTGGTTGTTATATAGTTAGATTTAGTTTAAAATAAATTCATTTTTCATTAAAATTAGTTTTTTTATTTACATTTAGTAACTCTTTTAAGGGATAAAAACAAAAAAAATGTACAATAATTACTCATCAACAGAGAAATCAGCTCTTAAAAATAGCGGTCTGTGTGACCGCATGTCCATAAGAGTGTCACAAAAATGGAACGTCGGTAGTTAAAGGTTAACATTATGGCACTCAAATATTAATTACATTTTGGAGAAGAGTAAAATACTAATAAAAAAAATTACACTGCTTATCGCAAGTCTTAGGAGTTCTAAGGGGTCTTAGGAGTTATCTTCGCGATAAGTCTAGAATAATCAATTAATATGATAATCCTCCCTTGCAGACGGCGTACCAATACCTTCACAGAGCGATGGCAATGCGGTACGATACAAGATACGGTTTATTGTTGAAAAAACCTGCGGAACCCATACCGGCATATGACAATTGGAGGGAAAGCACTACGCTAGAGGTTTGTATGATTTTCTTAATTGAATCCAGTGTTGCCCAGTACCCAATATTGTTCGGACTTCATGATTTTATCCGGACTTCAATGATATTGTCCGAGCTTTCATGATATTGTCCGAACTTTCATGATAATGTCCGAACTTTCACGATATTGACCGGACTTTCATGATATTCTTAGGACTTGTTTTATTTATTTTCTTATCTATTTATAATATTATATTATTATTGTTTGTTAGGAGTTAGGAGTATTGTTAGTGGGGAGTTTTCACAACTCTCACGGGCAACACATGGAAGGCTTGATATTGTTCGGACTTTCATTATATTGTCCAATCTGTCATGACATTGTCCGAACTTTTTTGATATTGTCCATACTTATATGATTCCGTTAGAACTTGCATTATTTATTTATATCTTTATTATTTACTAAAAAAGGAAGGAAGGTCTGACGATGCGCGAGCGAGTGTTAGGAATGACTTGTCCGGACTAGCATGATATTATCCGAACTTTCATGATATTGTCCGAACTTTCACGATACTGCCCGGACTTTTATGAATTAGTTAGGAATTATATAATTTATATATTGTTTATTAGGAAGTAGAGCGTCTTCACAATAATTCCCACGGGTTACACATGGAGGGACTAACTATAAGGGAGAGAGTCTTAGGCACAACGTGTCCAGACTTGCCGCATCCGATCGTATTTAGAGGCGCCGTGTTTGCTGACGAAGCACGGTTTGATCGGTGCTTGGCTCTGTGGAGGAGAGCGTTACAATTGAGGCAGCAGAACTCGGTAAGTTTTTACAAGCTTTTATTTTTTTCACCCGTCTGTTTGTCTGTAATCAAATCTTGGAAGTTTAATTTGATCCACTTCCCGATTTATTATTGAGGCTTGCATGTATAAATAGGATGACAATGCAATATTATTATGACATGGAGCTGATCTGATGATGGAGCAGGAAGGTGGCCATAAGAATTTCGCATTGAGCGATGCAACCCCATCGAGTTTGGGCTCATTTGATTCGTCTTGACGAGTACTTTAGTGCTAGATGGTAATAATAAAATCTTGTTATTAAAAAGGTTTTTTTTTTAAATTACACTTGTTAAGAATATACTTGGATTATATTATTAAATTCCTCTTGTAAGTGGATTGGGCTGGGTATTGAGAATTAGCCTGCCAATCAGACATTGTTATTCCTTCTATATACTCCTAGCTTATGCTTCCAAGCTTCTAGCTATGCCCGTGGGGAGAAGTCCTTTGTTAGTGGAAAACTACGTTGTAAAATCTCTACGTTAGACCCATTGGGTTGGATGTCCGATTCCTTTAACGATCAACATCGAACCTTATGTTTGACTTATAAGGTCCGAAGTCGATAGCCGAAAAAATCAGACATCTGACCCAATGGCTCTGATGTCAACAAGTTTATCCATATTTCAATCCGTTCAGCGGTTTAGGCTATGCACTATGCATTGATTCTTTGATTGTTCAGTCTCAGAATCAGTCTCTTTCCTTTTGTGTATTCAAACTAGCTTATGCACATAATATTTATTTTCAGATATTTTAATATTGATTACCCTTATTTTCCCCAGGTTTCAGTGGTAAAGGACCTGCTAAGGTTTGCTCAAGTTTTCTCACAAATGATACACATTGGCGGGATCCAGTTACCATTATCTCAGGTGAGTTTCAATTCAAAATCGTTCAGTTTTTGTGCGATGCGATGTGCGGTCAAGATAGTTACAAAAATAATTTTTATGACATTTTCTACTTCAGTATAATAATTTTGAAATATTTAAAACAAATATTGTAGAATTTGACCGATTTTGATTTAGTTTTTTAACACTTTAAACTTCAGCGATTTTAACTTTGTAAGATCGTAAGAGATAACGCTGCCCATAATTAGTACAGTGCTACCCATGATTTTACAAAGGTAACATTCTGGGTGCACTGCGCCAACGCTTCTTACTTGAGAGTCATAAGTTGTTAAGACTCTTCAGGCCAGTAATTTCACTAGCTACCGTGCCCTCCTACCGAAGCACAGTAATTTTTGCAAATCACTGCTAGTCGACCTCCTGCATAGGAAGTCTACCCCCGATAGAATTTTGAATTTGACCGATTTTGATTTAGCTTTTTTAAGACTAAACTTCCGCGATTGAACTCGTGTTTATTTCATTAATCGGGACTTATTTCGTTATTATTTTAAGTTAGTTTTACAAAACATTATAAAACCAACCTCGACGTTTTGGCACAGTTATATGCATCGTGGTCACGAGCAAACTGAGTCGTGAACGTGGAATTTGTTTTATAATGATTTTGTGAAACTAACATCAAATTGTTTTTTTTGTTTGAAAGGTGAATAAGACCGCCGGTTGCAACATCTTTGTTTTGTTTGTTAATTACTGATGTAAATTTTTAATTTTCATGTGGTGTTACAATAAAGTATTAATAAATAAATAAATAAGTCGGGAGTGTTCTTAGCTACGTTTGGTGGAAATCTTTCCAAGATGGCCGCCACAAAACAAACGAATAATTTTTTTTTTTTTTTTATGTGGAGAAGTACGAAGACGAGCAAGACGCTCTCCTGATGTTAAGAGATAACGCTGCCCATAATCAGTACAGTGCTACCCAGAATTTCACAATGATGTGCAATTCTAGGTGCACTGCACCAACGCTTCTTACTTAAGAGTCATAAGATGTTAAGACTCTTTAGCCCAGTAATTTCACTAGCTACAGTGCCCTGCTACCGGAGCACAGTAATGTTTGCACATTACTGCTCAGGCGGTAGAATAACTGGCACTGTTGGGGTACCCACCTAGACGACCTCCTGCAAAGGAAGTCTACCCCCGGTATTTTCAAGGGTTTCTTAAAATTTACTCGTAATGTTCCTAGGTTTGTTACGTGCTAGAAGCGTGTGCAGAAGAATTAAGTAGAGGAACGAATCGATTGGAGAAACCACAAGCCAACCACGACCCGGAGTCTCTAGTAGTAAGTTATTGTTTAATATTATAACTATACTACGTTTTAGCTAATTTGCAGGGTTCAAAGGATCAATATCTTAATAAATTGGATATATATCGGATATTTTTCATAATATATCTGATATATATCATAAGATATATCGGATATAACAGTTTTTGTGAATATATCTATGATATTTTCATAGATATATAACCTTCGAAACCCGCAAAAATTATCTTTGTTTTTGAAAAGAAGTATAGCTGCGTCCAGCGGTTTTACCCGCTCTAAGTTTCCAAAGCTCTGGCATCGATGGCACTGGCCTATGTCCTCTCCAAGCCTCAACGAAAACTCCCACAAAACTCAGAATTTCCGAAATATTGTCAATTTTTGTTGCAACGCAGAAGGTTGCGGGTTCGATTCCCGCATGGGACAAATGTTTGTGTGATCCACAGATAGTTGTTTCTGGTCTGGGTGGTTTTCAATATCTATTATAAGTATGTATTTACGAAAGAAAAGTATATAAGTATTATATCCGTTATCCTAACCACCATAACTCAAGCATTAAGTTGCTTAGCTTGAGGTTAGGTGGCGCTGTGTGTAATGTCCTGAAATATTTATATTTTTATTTATTTTAAGTTTGATGACATGAAGATCTCAAAAGCTTTCATTTCTTCCAAAACAGCGTCAGGCTAGGATGAGTTCTTGTAGCCTTTATGTTATTCTAGGGTCTAAGCTTTCTACCTATAGGGTAAATCTAAAGGGTATATAGGGTCTCCATGCCATATTTCAGCTCAATCGGTCCACTCGTTTAGGCGTGAAAGAGTAATATGTATATGTATATATACAGGCATCCAGACATTCATACATCTATACATTCTTACAAACTCACGTTATATAATAAACTAGCTGCACCCAGCGGTTTTACCCGCTGTACTGTAGCCTATGTTATTCCAGGGACTAAGCTATCTCTACCAAATTTCAGCTCAATCGGTCCACCCGTTTAGTCGTGAAAGAGTCACAAACAGATATCCAATCCATCCAGATATCCATACATTCTTAGAAAGAAGAAAGAAAGAAAGAAAAATATTTATTTGTGCCAAAAACAGACCAGACTAAAAACATCATAAACTTAACTTACATATAATATAGTTTGACACAAAAGGGTATCAGCTCAGCTTAATGTAGGCTAGGTTTAGCCTACGCTGGTCTTCCGCTGATACCTTATTGCAGACTACAACAACTTACAAACTTTTACGTATATAATAAACTAGCTGCACCCAGCGGTTTTACCCGCCGTACTGTAGTGTTATTCCAGGGTCTAAGCTATCTCTATACCAAATTTCAGCTCAATTGGTCCACTCGTTTAGGCGTGAAAGAGTAATGAACATACATACAGACATTCATACAAACTTTAACGTTTATAATATTAGTAAGATTATATCCGAGCCGATTATGACTCGGGTTCGATTCCCAGGAAACGCAATATTTTTGCATGTTGTAATATTATCATATAATCGAGTGGTGTGCGCTTATTGCTAACAATGCTAGATAACTACATATTGTGTGTGCATTAAACATTTCCATCTGCTAAGTGTAAATATTAGGGATTGAAAAGTTGGCTGTGGATGAGTGCTTATGAGTGTATGTGTGTGTATGAGAACTGGTCGCATTTGGAACACCTTGCCGTCATCCGTGTTTCCCGAACGGTACAACTTGGGTATCTATAGGCGTACCCAGGGGGGGGCAGGGGGGGGCAGCTGCCCCCCCCTGGAAATCGATTTTCTTGAATTAAATCTATAGAGTATAACAAAAAAAAATTCTTGGCGCTCGCAATAAGCTGGTCACACGTTTCATAGTCAGATATATATATATATTTTTAGCTTTTAGTAAGAATATTTAATTTTTTTTTTCAAAAAAATGAACAGTTTTTGTAAACATATATTCAAAATTGGCACTTGCGGAAAGTTTGTAAGTAGTAGTAGTTATAGCATATCTCTTATAAGTAACGATCGTAGTCAGAAATATAGAATTTTCTAGCCGTTAAGTAGTTCCTACTCTTCATAATCAAGATTTTGATGTTTTCTCGGCTCACAGCAAACTACTCGCGCCTCGCGCACTTATTAGTAAGAACGTTTAAGTTTCTTGCAGCTCGGAACGAACTTAGCTCACCTTTCGAAGTCAGAAATATTAAAAATACTCGGCGCTTGCAGCAAGCTGTACGCGCTCTTATAAGTGAGAATATTTAAATTTCTAACCGCTCAGACAAAGACAGCCGCACTCTTTTCGATGTCCAAAATATAAAATTTTCTCGGCGCTCGAAGCAAGCTGCTCGCGCTATAATAATGAAGGATATTTTCATTTTCTTAACGCTCGAAACAAGTTAACTGGACTCTTTTCTTTGTCAAAAATATAAATTTTTTTCGGCGCTCGCAGCAGGCTGCTCGCGCTATTTTAAGGAATAGTAATTATCCTACCGCTCGGGGCAACTTAACGCACGTTTTTCGTTGTCAAAAATATTTTTTTCTTGGCGCTCGTAGAATGCTGTTCGCACTATTTTAAGAGAGGATAAGTATTTTAATTTTCCTACCGCTCGAAGCAAGTTTTTAACTGGACTCTTTTCGCTGACGAAAATATAAATTTTTTTCGGCGCTCACAGCAAGCTGCTCGCGCTATTTTAAGGAACAATATTTTAATTTACTTACCGCTCGGAGCAAATTAATCGCACCTTTCTTGTCAAAAATATAAAATTTTCTTGGCGCTCGCAGCAAGCTGCTCGCGCTTTTTTAAAGAAGTATATTTCTGTGTGAGTTGAAAGCCCTTATAAATAGGTAACATATACACATATAGTCCAGTAAAAGAAGAAATGTGGATCGAAAAGTCGAAAGCAGAAAAACTAACTTAGTAACTTTGTTTGGACTAGTTAGGAGATAAACATACTAAAAGTCCCCAACCCCCAGGCCGAAGAATGTCCCATTTTTAGGTTTTTTGCTTATATGTCAAAAACTGTGCGTTGTACGATATTTTGTTGTACTACATTATTAAACCTCATAAAATTTTCTACAACTTCGGCCTTGCCACTTTTCATCTATCTTCAATCGTTGTCCAGCTATGAGCTTCCAAACATGGTCTATTTTGAAGACGCTTAAATTAGTTTTCCATACAAAGTCGGTAAAAAAATCTTACAAATAAAATTTGACCAACTTCTGGTTGTCGTATCATAATGAAACTTTGCAAATATCTAGAAATCTGATGACAGTTTAATAATCTGGTACCACTGATCTGATCTGATGATGGAGCCAGGAGGTGTCTAATGAAACTCTTCAATGGCTATTAGTAAACCCGGCGAGTTTAGGCTCATTACATTCGGATTGATGAGACGTATACACCTCCTGGTCCATTATCAGACCCTCGACAGCAAGTGTTATGAAAATGTCTCATCGATTCGAATGTAATGTGCCCAAACTCGACGGGTTTACTAATAGCCATTGAAGAGTTTCATTAGACACCTCCTGGCTCCATCATCAGATCAGATCAGTGGTACCAGATTATTAAACTGTCATCAGATTTCTAGATATTTGCAAAGTTTCATTATGATACGACAACCAGAAGTTGGTCAAATTTTATTTGTAAGATTTTTTTACCGACTTTGTATGGAAAACTAATTTAAGCGTCTTCAAAATAGACCATGTTTGGAAGCTCATAGCTGGACAACGATTGAAGATAGATGAAAAGTGGCAAGGCCGAAGTTGTAGAAAATTTTATGAGGTTTAATAATGTAGTACAACAAAATATCGTACAACGCACAATTTTTGACATATAAGCAAAAAACCTAAAAATGGGACCTTCTTCGGCCTCCCCCCCCTCGGGCTCACCTCGGAGGGTTGGGGACTTTTAGTATGTTTATCTCCTTACTAGTCCAAACAAAGTTACAAAGTTAGTTTTTCTGCTTTCGACTTTTCGATCCACATACCCTTTTTGGGCACTCATTGACTGGGCTAATACAGGCATAAAGTTCAAGTTTGGTAAAAAAAAAATTCGTCCTTGCTTGCCCCCCCCTGGGTCCGAAGCTGGGTACGCCCATGTGGGTATCTTATATCTTCAAGGCACGAGTGAATAGGTACCTTTCTAGGCATCTTACGTGATCCATCGTCGACCGCATTTTCACTTTCCATCAGGTGGGATGTGGTCAAACGTAGGCCTATTTAGTATGAAAAAAATGTACCCGCTGCCCCGGCATTATGGCGTCCCGCAGGAACACCCCCAGGTTTTTAGTGGGTATCCCCGCCGCAACCATCTTCGGCGGGGGAGACCCACATACTGCTCGGTGCCCCTCGGTGTGGGGTGATGATGCATCACGCATTTTTCCTGCGTCAAGAAAAGGGGTTGAAAAGTTGTATGAAACTTAATAATATTTACATTAGATGACTAAGTCGGTGTATAGAACAGTGATCTTGAAATAATAATAAGGAAGGATAATAAAGGTATAAATCTATATACCTACATGTTTTCAAAATTAAATTGACGGAGACTGGATTTTCGTTTTGGATGATACTTTTAAACTTGAGTATGTATTAGGGATAGAATGAGTTTAATTTCAACGCGCAGGTGAAATAATATAAGGAAAGTGACATATTTTGTGGTACATATTTTGTGACCCACGATAAAAGAGGTAAAATTCTGTAATATAATAAAGATCCAACGCAATACGTGCTAGGGTTTAAGACACCTATCTGAACTTAAGTTCATAAATCAATCGCTAGTGCTTCCAACCCGCTAACAATTAATTTAACGCACACATACGTAGCGCGCACGCACACTAACCCGTACTTGTGTAACGGTGTACTATTGATGCGTAGAGTTTGGCTCGGTCCTGCGTTTTCCAGGAGGAGTACGAGAGCAATGTGAGAACGGCGCTGTATCTCGTCGCTGTCGCTGCGAGATTGTTGGAGAATAGCGGTAATGAAGAGGTGAGGAATTTTACCTTTTATACATATAATCAATAAGCACGCCTGGTTCCCGTTGGGGTTTTTTTTATACAACGAAGTTAGAAGACGTGCAAGACGTTCTCCTGATGGTAAGAGATAACGCTGCCCATAATTAGTACAGTGCTACCCAGTGCACTGCGCCAACGCTTCTTACTTAAAAGTCATAAGATTTAACACTCTTCAGCCCAGTAATTTCACTAGCTACAGTGCCCTCCTACCGAAGCACAGTAATTTCACTAGCCACAGTGCCCTCCTACCGAAGCACAGTAATTTCACTAGCTACAGTGCCCTCCTACCGAAGCACAGTAATTTCACTAGCTACAGTGCCCTCCTACCGAAGCACAGTAATTTCACTAGCCACAGTGCCCTCCTACCGAAGCACAGTAATTTCATTAGCCACAGTGCCCTCCTACCGGAGCACAGTAATTTCACTAGCCCCAGTGCCCTCCTACCGAAGCACAGTAATTTCACTAGCTCCAGTGCCCTCCTACCGAAGCACAGTAATTTCACTAGCTACAGTGCCCTCCTACCGAAGCACAGTAATTTCACTAGCTACAGTGCCCTCCTACCGAAGCACAGTAATTTCACTAGCTACAGTGCCCTCCTACCGAAGCACAGTAATTTCACTAGCTACAGTGCCCTCCTACCGAAGCACAGAAATTTCACTAGCTACAGTGCCCTCCTACTGAAGCACAGTAATTTCACTAGCTACAGTGCCCTCCTACTGAAGCACAGTAATTTCACTAGCCACAGTGCCCTCCTACCGAAGCACAGTAATTTCACTAGCTCCAGTGCCCTCCTACCGAAGCACAGTAATTTCACTAGCTACAGTGCCCTCCTACCGAAGCACAGTAATTTCACTAGCTACAGTGCCCTCCTACCGAAGCACAGTAATTTCACTAGCTACAGTGCCCTCCTACCGAAGCACAGTAATTTCACTAGCTACAGTGCCCTCCTACCGAAGCACAGAAATTTCACTAGCTACAGTGCCCTCCTACTGAAGCACAGTAATTTCACTAGCTACAGTGCCCTCCTACCGAAGCACAGTAATTTCACTAGCCGCAGTGCCCTCCTACCGAAGCACAGTAATTTCACTAGCCGCAGTGCCCTCCTACCGAAGCACAGTAATTTCACTAGCCACAGTGCCCTCCTACCGAAGCACAGTAATTTCACTAGCCACAGTGCCCTCCTACCGAAGCACAGTAATTTCACTAGCCACAGTGCCCTCCTACCGAAGCACAGTAATTTCACTAGCTACAGTGCCCTCCTACCGAAGCACAGTAATTTCACTAGCTACAGTGCCCTCCTACCGAAGCACAGTAATTTCACTAGCTACAGTGCCCTCCTACCGAAGCACAGTAATTTCACTAGCTACAGTGCCCTCCTACCGAAGCACAGTAATTTCACTAGCTACAGTGCCCTCCTACCGAAGCACAGTAATTTCTTTAGCTACAGTGCCCTCCTAGCACAGTAATGTTTGCACATCACTGCTCAGGCGGTAGAATAACTGGCACTGTTGGGGACCCACCTAGTCGACCTCCTGCAAAGGAAGTCTCCCCCGGTACTAGAAAAAAGAAGAAGTTGTTAAAATGTGGTATATTTTATCAGGAGACGATATTATCAGTCCGTCGCGCGGTGTTCCGGCTAAGAAACGCTAGGTTACGCTGCGGACAGACGCTCTTACACCTGGCAGCCGACCGAGGGACGCCCGTCGACGACTTCCACACCAGCGACGTTTGTCAGTGAGTTATACTCTTCTTCTTCCTGCCCTCTTTTTTTTTACGAACCTCTGACATTGGCAGAGTCTATTTTCTCTACCGAAACGTGGTCCTTCACCATTGGCCTCATCTCGAAGCTCAAAGTCGCACAGGGTGCTATGGAAAGGGCTATGCTCGGGGTTTCTCTACGTGATCGAATCAGAAATGAAGAAATCCGTAGACGAACTGAAGACACCGACATAGCTCGGCGGATTAGCAAGCTGAAGTGGCAATGGGCAGGCCACATAGCGCACAGAGCGGATGGCCGATGGGGTCGAAAAGTGCTCGAGTGGAGACCACGGACTAGCAAACAAAGCGTAGGACGTCCACCCACAAGGTGGACAGACGACCTTATAAAGGTCGCCGGAAGACGCTGGATCCAGGTCGCTTCCAACCGGTACATATGGAAGTCCAAAGGGGAGGCCTATGTTCAGCAGTGGACGTCCAATGGCTGAGATGATGATGATGATGATTTTCTCTACGCATTCATTCCAGTTCTATCTTGTATGCTTCTCGTACTTCCGCGCTTCATCTGTTCCTTTCAAACATCTTAACATTTTTGCTATGCACTATACTTACTACTATTAATTTTGGGGATGAGTTTAGGGTTCAGGTAGGGCTTTGTTTATTTCTGTTCTTTTGTTACTTATATCTTGCTAATGGTAATACATTAATATTTTGCATAATATTATGTTACCATTTTTTCTTATGCTATTTTAATACTAATTATCTATTTATTACTATCTTACTTATTTCTATACAGTATTCTAACAGTTTGTCTCGACGTTTTGTATCAAGCTTCCCAGGTTTTCAAGTATCATTCGGGAGTTCAGGGCTTGTTCAATGTCGTATCTTTGCCGGTCGAACACAGGGAACTCAAACAACTTCCTGCCCTTATCCCACACTAGGTAGGGTTGGCACAACACGTCTTTCTCCTCCATTCTGAGGGGCTATTGACTAATTCTCACCCACTACGATTGATGACAACTTCAATGTACATTGCTGCTTTTGTTACTTTACTCATATTAATAAGGAGGTTTAAGCACGTATTGTTTATTTTGTCTATGGATTCTAGTGTTTTGCGATAGCCAATAGGTCCTCTGCTCAATCATCCGTCATATCTGCATCCACTCCCCTAGCACGCATATCCCTGCACACACAGTTCATCCAAACCTTTTTCACGCGCCCCCTTTCTGGATTACCACCTATCACCATATTCGTGAACTTATTGGTCACATGATTTTCATCCCTCCGCATAGTATGTCCATACCAGGACAATGTTCCACTCTTTAATTTCTCTGTCACTGGTGCAACTTTCAGTTCGATATATAAAAAAAATGCCAAGATGAGAATATTTGAAACAATTTTTTTTTTAAATATTGTTCCCCTTGCCATTTTTTTATATATCAAACTGAAAATACTTCTAAAATGTGTGCAATAATTTTATGCAGGGCTGGTCTTAAGGAATTTTTAATAAATTAATTTTATGAATTTATATTTCAAAATTTGTCACTCGATATATACGCTCTTAAGGCTACTTGGTCCGCGGGAGGCTCTCTCGCTCGCACTATTTGACACATTTTGAAATATAAATTGATGACTTTTTGAAAATGCCTCAAGAGGGTCGGTGCACAATATTATTACACACATTTTAAAAGTTTTAAGTTTGATAATATGTTAAAATATCACAAAAAGAGATTTTTAAAATTTTTCAATTAAAGAGATTACTACAGGGTCTGCAACATGACCTAACGACTGCCTCCTACATATCTTGTAGGAAACAGCCGGGACCCACAGTTTTACGTGCTTTCCGAAACACGGTAGCGTCCAGGCGAAAATCTTTTCAACACTGAGATTTGAACCCAGGACCTCCGGCTTACAAGGACGAAGACCACTGGGCCACAGACGCTACAACGCCTATGTATTTAGGTTTTTTTTATTTGATGAAGTAGAAGACGAGCAAGACGCTCTCCTGATGTTAAGAGATAAAGCTGGCCATAACAGTACAGTGCTACTTAAGATTTCACTATGATGTGAAATTCTAAAAGCACTGCACCAACGCTTCTTACTCAAAGAGTCATAAGATGTTAAGATTCTTTAGCCCAGTAATTTCACTAGCTACAGTGCCCTCCTACCGAAGCACAGTAATGTTTGCTTGCACATTACTGCTCACGCGGTAGAATAACTGGCATTGTTGGGGTACCCACCTAGACGACCTCCTGCAAAGGAAGTCAACACTACAGCCCGTCTGGCAAGAGTTCACTTGCGGAGTTGAATGTGTATGCCTAGGAGGGCTTTGGTCTTTCTTTGCTTAGCTGGCGTTTTTCTTCTAGCGTTTGGAGGCGATTTCTCTCAAACATCTCTTTTTTTTCTTACTAATCTCTTCTTCTTAGTCGTACACTCTTGTCAGAGTGGTCGTGGTTGCTCTGATGCTCGGTCTTCTGTTTAGATTTTCCCGATGGATTCAGCGATGTGACGCCATTTTTGTCTGTTAATGGCGTTGCGAGAGCACTGGGTCATAGATGCCTCCGTGGCCTTCTTGATGAGGTCTGTCCAGCGAGTTGGAGAACGACCTCGAGCTCTCTTTCCTTCAATGGGACCCTGCACAACAAGTCTCTCCATAGAGTCTTCTTTCCTAGAGATGTGACCAAAAAACTTCAAATCAATCAATCTTACTAATCTAAACCTTACTAAATACAAACCCGGTCAGAATATCTGTGCACCTCGCTGGAATGCGGCGCCTCTCCCGCTTCCCCTGTCACCTCTCCGCGCACTCCCCGGTGCGACAGTACGGTTAGCATCTTCGTTGCCGATCTACGTCCCGATAATTTTGATATTTTCGCTTTGTTTTTGTTTTGTTTTTTAATATTTATTGTTAAGTTTAAATAATATGACGTCACGAGGTCAGGTGCACAGATATTGTGACCGGGTTGTAGGTTGTAATATAACCTGTTTGTTATAGGTTCCCGTGTCCTAGAACAACGAAGCTCCTGTTAGAGTGTGGAGTGGACGTTAACGCAGTGGACGAACGACGGAGGATGGCGCTTCACGTCGCGCTCATATCGTATCAACTCGCTCCCAGTACGTATCTTTAACTCAACTCTAACTTAAATATCATTTTTCAACGGGGTAGACTTCTTTTGCAGGAGGTCGTATCAACTCCCCCCAGTACGTATCTTCAACTCAAACTTAAAATTCATTTTTCAACGGGGTAGACTTCCTTTGCAGGAGGTCGTCTAAGTGGGTACCCCAACAGTGCCAGTTATTCTACCGCCTGAGCAGTGATCTTTTGCAAGTCAATTTCACAATTTTGGTACTATTTTGTATCTACCGCTAATCGCAAAGCACAGCAGTAATTTTTTTTTAAATACAATTAGTCCGTAATTTTAATGATAAAAAAATATTCGATACTTATTTTTTCTTGCAAATGAAATAAAAAATGGCTGAGATATCATGCTTATAAGATTCCGCGTGATGACACACCACTAAACAAAAATATACTGGATTTAGTGGTGTGACGTCACGATCAAGCAACTTTAGTACGTTGTATCTCCTACGTTTATTATCAGATTTACAAATAAAAAAATACGTGTCCAATATTTTTCAATTATCTACATTATGGACAAAAATTTTTTTTAGTCAACATCCCAATTTGAGAAGGGGTGGGACAAGGCGACTCTGTGAGCCAACGCCTGCCCTCTGGTGGTAAATAGTGGATGATAGGCAGTCAGAATAGAAGGCTCGGGACTGTTCCCTGACCCCTCCCTAATGAAAGGGTCGTGAATGGCCGCCTTTATAAAGGCAGGCGGTCGTCGATGTGGGACTGGATGCTAATGCTCTGCTGCTCTGATTTGCAGTCCTCCGTCACAAAGAGTGGAAAAAAATTACCCAACCTTATCAAACCACATACTTCCAGCAGAGAAGCTGCCACCGGGTGGTGATCTGCCCTGGCCGGTCTGGAGGTCTTTAAACAGACTTCGAGCCGGTGTTGGTAGATGCGAAGATAACCGGGTTAGGTGGGGTTTCTCTGGGAACGACAAGGGTGACTGCGGCGCTGTCCAGACAATGGAGCACCTTTTTAAATGTCCTAACTGTCCCACAACCTTTACAGTTGACGACCTTTTTGCCAACGAAAGAGCCGTAGAACTGGGTCAAACAACTTTAAGACTTAAATTTAAAAAAAAAAACATAAAATGCAATATGACCCGAATAGAAGAAATTTTGTGACTTGAGTGGGAGTGTCGCGGAGTAGTTTTAGTGGAACTCCTCGCGCAGGAGGACTGCGTAGAATGCGTTTTTACTCGGAGTGAAACAAGTCACATAATATCACGAAAAATCATTTCTTTTAAAAAGAGCATTAATTAAAAATATGATTTCTATGTTTTGCTTCAACTTTTTAGACCAGCGGGGCTATGATGCGCACGTCGACATAATGTCGCGTGAAATTTGATTTAATGTGAATAATACTCTATGTGGCTGTCATAAAGTCGAGATTTACGCACCAGTGAAATGATTTTGTCGTTAAAACTCCTATGTCAAAATGATCTCACTGGTGTGTAATTTTCGACTTTATGACAGCCACATAGAGTATTATTCACATTTAATCAAATTTCACGCGACATTATGTCGACGTGCGCATCATAGCCCTGCTGGAAGTAAAACATATTGTGTTCCATGGCCAAATGCCGTTATACAGTGGCGGATTTGCCCTAAGGCCCAGTAGGCCCGGGCCTAGGGCGGCCAGATATTAGGGGCGGCCAATCGTGACAAAAAAATCACTGATGACAAGAAATAACTAAAAGTACGTAAATATTTTAAAGGTTTAGGGCCATGGGTTTTTCTCGGCGGCTCTGCTCTATAATAAGAATATTTATTTTCTCACCGCTCAGAACACATCTTTAGTAGCCTGAAATATAAAATTTTCTCGGCACTCGCAGCTAGCTGCTCGCGCAATTATAAATAGAATATTATGTATTTTGTTCATCACTCATAACGAGCTCATTGCACATTTTTTAGGGTTCCGTACCTCAAAAGGAAAAAACGGAACCCTTATAGGATCACTTTGTTGTCCGTCCGTCTGTCTGTCTGTCTGTCTGTCAAGACCCTTTTTCTCAGGAACGCGTGCAGGTAACAAATTGAAATTTATAGTAAATACTAAGGTCCATTGCCTCTTAGAGCTGTGAAAATTTCAAACTTCTAGGCCAACGCAATCAAAAGATATAGTCGAATATGTCACAAATTTCAGCAAATTTTCGACATTACCAAATAAATCAAAACCTACGGGGCACTTCCCGTGAACTCAGAATCTTGAAATTTGGCACGAAGTAACTCCTTAGAGCACAGATAAAGGAAAAATTGCGAAAACCATAAATTTTTATTTGCATCATATGAAAAAAATATTTTGAATAATTTTATACTTACTACCCCTTTTCTCATGAACGCGTAGACGTATTAAATTGAAATTCATATCAAATACTTAAGTCTATAATACCTTTAAACTGTAATAAAATCAAACCTCTATGTCAACGCATTCAAAAGAAACAGCAATTTTAGTCGCAATTTTAAACTCGCAACTACTCTCAAAAAATCAAAACCTACAGGGTACTTGCTGTGAACTTAGAATCTTGAAAATTGGCTCGAAGCAACTCCTTAGAGCACAGATAAAGGAAAAATTACGAAATCTGTACATTTTTAGTTACATCATATAAAAAAATATTTTTAATAATTTCATACTTACTACCTTATTTCTCATGAACGCGTAAACGTATTAAATTGAAATTCATATCAAATACTCAAGACTATAATACCTTTAAACTGTAATAAAATCAAACCTCTATCTCAACGCATTCAAAAGAAACAGTAATTATAGCCGTATTTTTTAACTCGCGACTACTCTCAAGGGAATCAAAACCTACAGGGTACTTGCCGTTAACTCAGAATCTTGAAATTTGGTACGCAGCAACGTCTTAAATTATAGGCACAGGAAAAATTGCGAAAACTGTAAATATTTAGTTACATCATTTAAAAAAATATTTTTAATAATTTTGTTTTACTACCCCTTTCCTCAAGAACGCGTACAGGTATTAAATTTAAATTCATACCAAATACTCAGCTTTATAATAACTTTAAGCTGTAAAAAAATCAAACCTCTATTTCAACGCAATCAAAAGAAACAGCAATTTTAGCCGCATATTTTCAAACTCACAAGTACTCGCAAGGGAATCAAAACCTTCAGTACATAATATTATACCCACTTTTCCTTAGGGTTCCGTAGAAACCCGTAGGTTTGTACGGAACCCTCGGTGCTCGAGTCCTACTCGTACTTGACCGGTTTTTATTGTAGTCTGAAATGTAAAATTTTCTCATTACAAGGTCTTTAAAATTTCATTCTACTCGGAATAAGTTTAACGCACACGTTCTTGTCAGAGATATATAACATTTCCTATTTTAGAGATTCAAAATTGTAGATAAATGTTGAAATGTACAAACCTACCTTGTTCCTAAGAAAAAAAATTCTGGATCCGCCACTGTTTAAGGAGTAAGTAGGAGTAGACATGTTATATACGAGGTAGGTGCAGGTATTAGGTACATGGACTGGGGCCTAGGGCGGCCTAGACAGTAAATCCGCCACTGCCGTTATACCATTTTCAAGGCGATCTTATAGCTAAATGTTCGTTTGTTCCAGGTGAAGAGCGTCAGTTGATGTGTGAATCGCTAACGGGCGTGGTTTGCGAGCTGTTATGTCGCGGTTCGCACGCGGACGCAGCTGATACTGAGGGAATAACACCACTCACTGCCTCGCTTAGAGGTATGATATATTAGGAATGTTGACAAAATCAATAAATAGAAACAGAAAGAAATAGCTAAAAACAAAAACGGTACTACTCACGTCTAATATTGTCGAGAATATCTCGACCACGGTTTCGGACAATTACGATGTCCTTCATCAGGAGTTCACGCCTGCAGTAACCAACGCTCAATGGCGCGCGCCCGCGCCGCTGCACGGATGAAGGACATCGTAATTGTCCGAAACCGTGGTCGAGATATTCTCGACAATATTAGACGTGAGTTGTGCCGTTTTTGTTTTTAGTTATGGAGAACACTCGCGATAGTTTTAAAAATCGTATAGAAAGAAATAGAATAGAAAAGAAGATTTCATCTTGTACCGATTTCCACCAAACATAGCTAAGAACGCGCTCGACTTACTTACTACCTTTCAAACAAAAAAGTCGAGAAACTTAACACCCTGTTGTTGTTTATGATGGCAATGATAAAGTAGTTAATGGTGATGTAATTAAAGTTGACGTAGTTGAAGATGCTATTAAAAGCCGTGCAGACATTTATAATTTTATTTAACAAAACGACAACCCGCCATTATACAAATCAAATTCTCTCTCCATAGACAATGACCACAGATTAAATATGGTCGCATGTCAAAAGAGGTCCTATTCTGAGGTCGAAAACTTGTTGCTGCCAACACTATATTTAACGATAATGTTTTTAATGATGATCAATTACAAGCTTTCTTTGATACTGAAATAAAGAAATTGAAATTATGATTGTAGATTTTTAGGCTTTCGTAGCAGGTGTACGTAATTGCTAACAAATTCCACCGAAAAAGTGGCTCATCGAGAAATCACGTGACTTAAATTTAAAAAACGAATCTTATCAAAATGTGGTCTTGATTGGTTAAAAAATAAATTGTGCGGCATTTTCATTGGGAACTGTAGTACGCATGCTCTGAATTTGTCAACACTCCATTTTGATTTTGACAATTATCCATTTTGACAAGTTTTAAGGGTTAATGACGTCTTTGAAAATTTATGTAACAATATTATATTTTCATATTTTTGCGCTTATTTAACAGCAAAAAGTGATCCCTTAACACACTTCAGTTATGTGTGGCTCCTGCACCATATCATAACACATCCTGGTATGATCAATAAGACATAAAACGAAAATATTTTCACATAGATTTGACGTTTTCACTTGAAAGGTAAATAACAGACTGAAGCCCGAAATTATAACATTTTAAGCTACCACCTTCTCCGGCAACATTTCTTATATGTCTTATATGGATCGCAGTTACTCTTCCTGACTTATTATTTATTCGTAGTTTCGTAGTCAACAAGGAAGCCTTATAGTTTCGCTTTGTTCGTCCGTCGGCGGCTTTGCGGAGAAACTATAAGTCCTAGATTATTTTGCATAGAGGTAAATAATGATCAGGGTAAGAGAACTGGAATCAAAATAATTTTTAATTTAGGGTACCTCCTATATACGTAACATGGTGATGATTTTTTTTCTGGCTGATCCCACCATGTGGGATATCGTTGAATAGGTATTACAAAATGAGGGATGGGTTAGGTACTTAGAAACTTTTCCGATTTAGCGTTCCGTTTGAAAGATATTCAAGTTTTAAGTAAAGACATCTTTATTAGTTTTAACGATATCGTTGATGAATGATGAAAACAATAATTGGGGTTTATACTCCAACAGAACAGGTTTCCCTACTTACACTGTCAGAGTCAAATCACAATTTTTATAGGTTGTGTGGCGAACCTATATGTTGCAGTTTCAGGTTGCCGAGATTACTACAGGGCCTGCAACATGACCTAACGACTGCCTCCTACATATCTTATAAGAAACAGCCGGGATCCACAGTTTTACGTGTCTTCCGAAACACGGTAGCGTCCAGGCGAAAATCTTTGCCACACTGAGATTTGAACCCAGGACCTCCGACTTACAAGCCGGACGTACGACCACTGGGCTTCGGACGCTACAAAATGAATGAATATGAAAGTTAAGGCTGTTTATATTCGAGTTGCCAGTGCTATGGAAGCCTACATTGCGCGTAACTAGCGCATGGCCGGGGGCATTTTACCGGGGGTAGACTTCCTTTGCAGGAGGTCGACTAGGTGGGTACCCCAACAGTGCCAGTTATTCTACCGCCTGAGCAGTGATGTGCAAACATGCTTCGGTAGGAGGGCACTGTAGCTAGTGAAATTACTGGGCTGATGAGTCTTAACATCTTATGACTCTCAAGTAGGAAGCGTTGGCGCAGTGCACTTGGTAGCACTGTACTAATTATGGGCAGCGTTATCTCTTACCATCAGGAGAGCGTCTTGCTCGTCTTCTTACTTCGTTGTATAAAAAAAAAAATGGCCCATTTATTATGGTTTTTTTTCCCCAGGTCCAGCAGAAAGTCTGATCCGTTGCGCCCTGTCCGATCGCAAGTTATCTTGTTTGGCGGCGGCGACTCTAGCACAAAACCGAGGCACTTTCCGACCGAGACACGTGCCTACCGATCTACACAATTTCCTCATTATGCATGGCGTTAAACCTAAGCATCATTAGGTACTTACGTTTTAAACGTGAAAGTTTGTAAGAATGGATGTCTGGATGTCTGGATGTTTGTTACTCTTTCACGCCTAAACGGGTGGACCTATTGAGCTGATATTTTGTATAGAGATAGCTTAGACCCTGGAATAACACATAGGTTACATAAGTAAAACCGCTGGGTAAAGCTAGTATTACTTAATTTATAGCTAAAACAACCAAAAACGGCACAGAGTCTAATATTGTCGAGAATATCGAGAAATCGTCTAGTTTTGTCGAATATCGAGTTGTGCCGTTTTTGTTGTTTTAGTTATGGAGAAAACTCGCGATAGTTTTAAAAATCGTATATATAATTTATGTTTAAAGCCTACAAATATTTTGCCTCATCTGGGCGGTTAGAATAGCAAGCGAGATTTTTCGAAAAAAAAAATCTAATACCCGCCTGCAACGCAGAAGGCTGCGGGTTCGATTCCCGCATGGGACAAATGTTTGTGTGATTCACAGATATTTGTTACTCGTCTGGGTGGTTTCTGTATCTATTATAAGTATGTATTTACAAAAGAAAGTATAAATATATTATATCCGTTCTCCTATAACCACCATAACACAACATTAAGTTGCTTAGCTTGGGGTTAGGTGGCGCTGTGTGAAATTTCCTGAAATATTTATATTATATACGCTCTTAACGGTATTTGTATTCTAACATTACAAAAAAAAACAACCGCTTTTTTACCGTCTCTGTGTGGCATCGGCTTTAACGATCGTAACTTGATTACTTTGTTAATTAACCCCAAACCGGATACAACCAATAAATATTAATATCTCTTAAGTAATAATATAATTTGTATTCTCATTATAACTCATCATACATTTCCAGGTCGAATAATATTATATCATAATAAAATATTATATAACTTTTGTTATTAAATATGTCCCGCAATTTATGTTTTGAGATGAAAATGCAAATTAAAAAAAAATATTACAAGTCCGATTTGTAAATGGGGTTCCGTACCTAAATAAACGCTGTTTTTTATTTAATCTAATGAAATATTTATTTCAAGTAAATTAAATATACAAAAATAAACTTAAAAATAAAAACACAAAATTTCTTAATCTAAACATATAATAAAAGGATTGTTTTAAAATCTAAACATATAAAAAAAGGAAAACGTGAGTGACTAACTGATCTATCAACGCACAGCTGCAACTACTGAACTGATTGGTTTGATATTTGGTACATAGATAGGTTTAATGACGTAAACCTCCATTATGAAATTTTTAAAGCATATGCTAGTATGCTATAAATGTCAACTAGGAATCACTAAAAATATATTGGTTATATATGACACGGAACCCTTAACAAAAATATATCAAAATATTATTACATAAAAAATATTACATTGGTCTTCTTCCGCAAAATAACTAAAAGCAATTTTACCAAATCAAAATATCCTATTAGAGACTTTTACAATAATAAAAAAAAAATAGTTAACTACTTAACCTGCATATCTCAATAATAATAATTAAATTCTACTAGGCAACTATTAAATTAATCTTTGGATTAGAATAATCAATGTGTTTGTACCATTAATTGAGCTATAAATTTAAAATTTTATGTTAATTTAATTTCAAAAAGAAATGGAAAGGACTTTTAACTAAAAATCTTGAATACCGCTAATAATTAAAACTGTGACGCAAATCAAAGATGTAGGTTACATCAATTTTAATATTATGATTAATGTTCGATAAACTGAGAGTTTGAGAGAATTAAAATTTATGAAATAGTATCTCCTTAAAGAGTCTGCCACATCACTGCACACTGTATCGCAGTGTCAAATTCTTAAAGTAAGTGTCAAATGCACAAACTACATCGTAACAAAAAGTGTAACGTGATATGGTTTATAGCCCAGCGCCACTTGTGACACTGTTTCGCAGTGTCAAATTCTCAAGAAAAGTGTCAAAAGCACTATATTCGTAACAAAAAGTGTAACGTGATATGGCTTACCGGCCAGCTCTCACTTGTGACACTCTCGCAGTGTCAAATTCTAAAAAAAAAATAAGCAAAGGCTATAGGATATACTAACGCTAGTTTTTCCTTATAATGTGAAAATCTCGGATAATAATAGTAATTGTATCTTTTTTTGTTTTAATAATTATACAAATTAATTGCACGGAACTCGGTCAAGCCTTTTTTTATACGAATAAGTAAGAAGACGCGCAAGGAGCTCTCCTGATGTTAAGAGATAACGCAAATAATCAGTACAAAGCCACCCAGAATTTCACAATGATGTGAAATTCTAGGTGCATAGCACCAACGCTTTACTCGAAAGTCATAAGATGTTAAGACTCTCCAGCCCAGTCATTTCACTAGCTACAGAGCCCTCCTACCGAAGCACAGTAATGTTTGCACATCACTGCTCAGGCGGTAGAATAACTGACACTTTGACTTTTATAAACGTGTGTCTAGTCGGTATTTTTAAATAGTTAAAGGAGAAGTTATTTTCGTATGAGGATTTGATACTGCGCGCGAATATTTGCGCGAGGAGGAGCGTGGGTTTTATGATTATGAGTTACATATATTATGTAACACTTAGAACACAGGGTATGTGTTTGCACACATGTGTGTTCAAATATTTGTCCAAACGGCTCAAATGTATATATTTTAACAAGTACGCGATGTATGTGATACATAGATATAAATATATAATTTTAGAATTAGTCGCTAGTTTTGCAAATGCAAAATGTATAGCAGTGTCTAAAAATGGTTGCCGGAAATTTATAAAATTGTCTTTGTAAAACCACTCCCTATGTAAAATAGCTCACAACGCGTTGTGGCTTTTGTAAAACATCTCACATCACAACGCGTTCTGGTCTTTGCAAAACATCTTGCAACGCGTAGCGGTCTTCGTACAATATCTTACAACGCGTTGTAGTCTTTTTAAAGACAAGCCCTTGTTATGGTTTTTAATCTACACTACGACCACATGCGTTGTGGCAGTGAAAAATGACGATATACATAAAATAGTTAAAGTGTTATGTAGAACAAATGCCAATTATATACTTTTCCGGCAAATATATTTTAAATGAAAAGATATTATATTATGTAATGTTAAGATAAGTCAATTCTATATGTTATTAATAAAGATAATTTTATTTTTGCTCGTCTACAGACGATGGTATGGCTCACCATCAGGCAAGCCGGCTTATGAGTCTAATAAACTAACATTTCTCTTCGTAATAGAATTTTGCACACAAAAAGAAAAGAAAAATTGCAAAAAAGATTAATAAATGGCTTTATCGCATGCAAATTACAGATATATACAATAAAATTAGTTAATACCAAAGTTCATAAAAATATCTAAATTAAAAATTTAAAAAAAATGACAACACATCAAAATTCTATCTAAAACTAGCAACGATGTGTTCACATCTATACGTAACTAGCAAACCCGGCGAACTCCGTTTCGCCACCAGATGGCTTCGTTTTATGTAACATTTCGTTTGGTGATTAAAAAATGAAGAATTGTTTTTTGTTTTATATTTGAAAAAAAAAACTTGAATTTTTTTTGCTATAAACCTCACGGAGCCCGAAACCTTTCCAATGAATGCAAAACCGTGGAATTCGGTTCGTGCGTTCTGGAGTTATAGCGTCAGGAAGGAAAATCCGACTTATTTTTATATAGTAAGATTGTAAATTTTACTAAATTGTAAAGGTTGACGCACATTACGACTCAGACTGTTTGAACGATTATTATTATTATAGATTAAAGACAACGCAACGGTCCGAATGTCATTAAGGGCGACGAGTCGACGAAGTAGTTTTGTACTCCTAAAGTTACAAAAAGAAGATAATTTAAAGAATTTGAATTATTTTAAAAAAATAATAATAATTTTAATTATTTATTTCATGTGGCAATGGATACCGGGGAAAGGCCAAAAATATTTGTCAGATATGTTGATGAAAAGTCATACGGTATCCGTGGCTAGAATTGGGTGTGTTGTTTAGGTGGGATCAGTTTCCAAATTAATCTGATACCGGATCCGTTGCGCATACTGATCTGATTCCGGATTTTTGGCAACGGATACATAATCTCATTTCAACCCTTATCATATTTCGTGATTGATGCGATCCTTTCTCTTTCCTCTATGTAACTATTTAAACCTATTAAATCAGCAGACTATTACTTACTTTTAACGCACACATAGACAAATAATATTAGTATAATCGACCTTTAGGGATTATACGTATCAATTAAAAATGTACCTGATTTAAGGTATCTCGAATAATGTCTTATGAGCCTATAATATGTTAACAATGATATTTTAATAGACATGTTTATTTTAAAACCTAGGGACTATTGACTTATTCAAAAAATTATAAGTCTACAAAATTAAGTTGTTCATCAGCATGTTGAAGCTAAAGGGGTTTCTTAATTTTGTCGTATAATATTATGATACAAAAATGAGAAGTGGACATTTTTTTGACATTTGAAGAGACTTCTTTGACAGATAAAGAGAATAAAAAAAAACGATTATTTTGCTTTAATGTAGTCAAACATGTCTTATTAAAATTTCATTGTAAATAATAAATTTAATGTAATAAATAATGTAATATTGTCGAATTCTAGTCATTGCCCGTTCGATTGTAATATTTCGGTAGTTTTCTATTAAGACTATTATATTTTTTTAAGTTTGTAATAATTTAGTCTAAACCGTTATAATATTATAATACTGAGGAAATACCTTCCCAAAATCCCTTATTTAATGTCTGTTAGACATATTTATGTTACATATAGTGCGATTGATTTTTTACGATTGAAATAATGAAGTATTAAGATCATACGACTTGCCGTTTTCGAGTCGTTCGAGTTTCGAAATTTTAAAGATACAAAAAAAAACTTCCTTTTTGTTTCATAATAATATTTTTTCAATATCTCGTCAGTACAGTATAGACTATAGACTAAATAAAAAAGTTGATTTTAATTTTATCAAGAAGTTTCTATGTTTTGTATAAATTCTAAATTAAAAATCATGATATATATTACAAATATTGTTTAAGAATTAGATGTTAATGTAAATCGGTGTAATGTCCTAAAAGTCTATTTTTCATATTTATCATAAAAAGTTATGTAAATTAATGTCATTATGTAAAAATATAAAATAAATACTTATGCGGAATATTATTGTAATATACAATTTATATTAACATATGAAAGTGGGTTACTTAGGACCAAGTCAAAAAAAACAAAATAAATTATGCAGTATTTATAGTCCTACCAATATAATATTATCTTCTGAGGCAAGAGCGGATATTCATGCCCCCCTCTATTAAAATCCTATTTACGCCCCCCCCAGCCCCCCCCCCCCCCCCCCCGATTGCTACCTTAAGAGGGGGTCTGGGTCCTTTACCTTGCTACCTTTCAAAGTCTTCATTAAAAATCTAGTTTCTATAAGTCTTAGGCTACTACTTCGCTTTTAGTAAGCAAGTGCGAAACGCACCTTTAAACTCATAAATCGAATTCCGCTCAAGCGATTTCAATAAAATTGCTCTTTCAAACACAGAGTTTGTATTACTTTCAAACAAAAAATAGACAAGTTATGTCGCGTCTGTTCACCAAAACAAAATATACCTAAAAAAATATAGATATTAGTAAAAAACATTAAATACCTACATATTATGTGCCAAATTTTCACTTCGCTAAAATAGATTTAGAAACTTTTAATATGGGTTAGGTATGTTGCATTATTTTTATCAAAATGCTCAGAGCGGTGTTAAAGTCCTAGGTAACAATTGTAGTGTTCATTTTGTATTAAAAAAATGCATTTGAAATGTTGAAGATTGAAAAATAATTAAATATGTAGATATTATTACTGTATATAAGATTGTTACGTATTATAGAGATATTTTTGTCAACGAATCGATCAAATAAAATGTTCGAAATTATGAAATCTTTTATTTTTATTAACGCCTAGTCGTTTAACCGTCTGATAAGTAACTTATTCCTTCATTTAAAGCTACCTCTGTATAAAATTTTAGCTCATCTGTTTACAACATTTCTGCGTACTTTGGTATATTTTAAATTTATATTAACTATGCTGAGTATCTATTTTATTATTAAACTTATTTTTGAAATTTGAAACTGAAAACACCTAAAATATATTTTTCAGGGTTGATCTTGAGGAATTTTCAATAAATTAATTCTATGAATTTATATTTCAAAATTTGTCAAATAGTGCGAACGAGAGAGCGTCACTCGATATATAAGCCTAATTTCAGTTAAATTGGTTCAGCAGTTTAGGCGTAAAGAGGTCAGAAACACGTTCATACTTTCGCATTTACAATGCAAATTTTAACTTTATTACACGCCTGGGTTCCCGGAAATAAACACATTAGGGACATTTATTAGTTTCGCCAATAAGTGCAATTTAATTCTGGACGGACTGTAATACATAATATTATGACCACAATGACTAGCCGAATAATGTGTGTTTACCATTCAATAAACCGTTTTATAATTGCACTTGTGCCAAAACCAAAAGTTTCTGATGTTTATGAGAATGTTCTGCAATTTAAAAATGGTCGTAGTCTACATATTGGCGTGACTTTGGGCACGTATCTTGTTACCATGGACTGAAAAACTACCTACTGGATTGAGCGTATTGATTAGGTACCTACTAAATGAGGCACCCATTGTAAGCCCACTTCATCAGCCAACGTTCGTCCACTGCTGGACTTAGGCCACCTCCATTCTCCATGCGACTCAACTCGGTCCTCCGTCTTCCTTTTTTTTCCAACCACCTCCAGAGACCCTCTGGCTATCGTCGCCCCATTTCGCCCAAGGACGCCCTATAGGTACTGCGTTACTACGTTCACACAAAGTTCAAGTATAACACATTTTTACAAGCTTTTATTTACTTTCACTTGTCTGTCTGTCTGTCTGTAATCAAATCTTGCAAGTTTAATTTGACCCACTTCCCGGTTTCCGATTGCGCTGAAATTTGCATGCCTGTATAAATCGGATGACAATGCAATATTTTTATGACATCGAGCTGATCTGATGATGGAGCTGGAAGGTGGCCATAGGAACTCCGTTATTAAACGACGCAACCCCATCGAGTTTGGGCTCATTTGATTCGTCTTGAGTACTACCATAAGGTGCTAGACTAGATGGTAATAATAATAAAAGCTTGATTTTAAAAAGTTTTTTAAAATTTCACTTGTTTAATATAGAGAGGGATTTATCCCCCGCCTTCTAGGTTTAGTCTACAACCATCCACGGCCGCATTTCTGCTCAACATCACACGAGATTGCGGTCAAAGCCTGCCCGTAGACCTGCAATAATATTGTCAATACATACAAAATTGTGCGGGTAGGCAAAGGCTAACCTGCAATTAAAAAAAATAAGTAGCTACGCTAATTTAAGCTAGGCTTTATAATTAAAAACAAAGGACGATCGTAAATACCAAAGTTATCCAAAACATAACGTATTGGAAGACGGTCCAAGCACTTTCAGTTTCTACCAGTCTGCCGAGTCGCGAACACGCTTAGTTACGCAACTCGCAAACCCGCATCTCGCTTGACACACTTATCACACAATAAAAAAAAAACTAAGAAAATAACTTAATTTTTTAAAATTTGTTTTTTTTTTTTAAATTCGATTCTTGTGCAGCGTCAAGTGTCGTAGTGCGAGCAGTTATTTGCGAGTTTTCCGCCGGTTTTCGCCTGTTGTTCTTTTGTTTTTATTAAATTAAAAATGTGCAGAACACAGTGTGTATTATTTCAGTGCGATAGTGAATGTGATGTGTTTTTTCTGTGAAGTGTTCTACAAGAAAGCACCATCTGTCGAAAAGTAAGTTAACATAAAAATAGGTTTAAAATTGGAATAGCGGTTAATCTTTTTACAAATAGCAACTTTTTGGCAAATGCACAGACGTGCGGTGCCAAACTCCGATCTAGAGTTGAAGAAATAAAAGTCCCATTTTTTTAAACTCTATACACATAGGGACCCAAAGAAACATGGACCCACATGTTAAGTGTAATTGCCAGTATCAAGTTTTAAATTTTTATGGTATTATAATAAACAGTCAGTCAGGTCAAAGACTTGACCTTTTTATGTTTTATATTTTCTCGTTAGTCCTATTGTTATGCTGAATAATAAAATAAGTAGCCGTGATCCACAAGGGTCATAAAAGTCATAATACACCTAGGTACAAATAAACTTCAAAATACACTATTTTTATAAAAATATCTTTAATAATAAATCTGAAATTAACTATGGTTCTTTACAATAAGTAAGTAGGTCAAAGATTACGCGAAACCATGCGGGTCTTTATCCTACACGCTTCGATGCCATGCGTATACAAGTATAGGTACTTAGTTAGATACGAAGTAATTTTTATATTAAGAGCGTATCCTCTCCATCTGCTGCGCTCTAAAACGGGCATAATGGACGTCGGCATCAAGGCTGCCAAACTTAAATGGAATTGGGCGGGTCACGTTGTCCGCATGCATCCCGACCGCTGGGCAAAGGTCGCCACAGAATGGGCACCTGAAGAGGGACGGCGTCGCCGAGGCCGGCCCCGGAAACGATGGCGTGACGATTTGATCTTGTATCTGGAGTCTGGAGGGCTGGCAAGAGGCGGCGCTAGATCGAAAGGAATGGAGGAATTTGGGGGAGGCCTTTGCCCAGCAGTGGGACATTCTAGGCTAAATATAATATATAAGAGCGTATAATATATCGAGTGACGCTCTCTCGCTCGCACTATTTGACAAATTTGAAATATAAATTCATAGAATTAATTTATTGAAAATTCCTTAAGAACAGCCCTCCATAATATTATTGCACACATTTTAAAAGTGTTTTCAGTTTGATATATTAAAAAAAGGCAAGTCACTCAATATTCAATATATACGCTCGTAAACGATGAAATCCATTCAGTTGTTTTTGCGTGAAAGAGTAACAAACACACATCCAGGCACCCAGACATCTTGAAATATTTATATTTATTATTATATTATTATTAATGTTTTTGGGTCAAGTTATGATGCGTCGGTGCGTCAAGGTATACACTTAGTAGGAAAATAAATAATAAAAATAGGCCAAGCGCTATTCGGGCTACGCGCAATGTAGGCTTCCGTAGTACTGGCAATTCAAATAGAGCCATCTTAATCGCTATAGTTTTCCTGGAAAGTTCATGGATGAAACCATATTCTTGATTTTTTTCAGATATTTTAAGATGAAAAACGGTTTTAAACTTGAATATCTTTAAATTGGATCACTAAATCGAAAAAGTTTCTTAGAAAACCGTCCCAAATTTACCCCACATGGTGGGATCAGCTAGAAAAAAATCATCCCCATCTTACAAGTTCGGGAGGTACTCTAAATTAATTAATATTGAATTATATTTTTGTACCGATCTCTTACCCTTACAATTGACCTTATCTTTGCAAAATTACAGCTTTCTAGGACTTATAGTTCCTCTGCAAAGCCGCGGACGGACAGACGGACAAAGTGAAACCATAAAGCTTCCTTGTTGACGCCTAAAAAAATTACGTAATGATAATTGTCCGTTTTTGCTTGTAATTTGAATTATGAATTTCTAAACTGTTAATAAAAGGCTGTGGATTTTAAAACATACGAGTAGTTTAGTAGAGACAAGTAAACGGTAGAGTCGTATATATAGGTACATATACGAGTAGGTACCTACAAGGTATAATAAATATGCTATACCTAGTATTCTTTTATCTGTGTTTATACCGATCCTTTCCAATGTGGAACATGAAACATGAAACGTAGGCAAAAGCATTCACTGGAACATAGTATCTATCCATTGCAAATAAAATACCGTGAACCTTGGACTTGTTCCGGGCCGGCACGATATTCAGTGAAGCAAGTTAGAGAGGTGTTATAACACCTCCTTCTTGACCGACCGCTGTTGTAGAATCGTAATCTCTCACCTGTAGAAGCGCTGTCAACTTGTATCTGTAACATCCACCATCAGACCTTGGTAACCATCTAGCGTCTAGCACCAAAGAACTTGTCAAGACGAATCAAACGAGCCCAAACTCGATGGGGTTGTGTCGTTTAATTACCGAGTTCTCATGGCTACCTCCCGGTTCCTTCATCACATTTTTTTTTACTCCATTCCTTATTGTGGGTTGAATGAGACGTTTTTTATCGGCTTTCCTATCCTACAATTTTGTTTTTTTATATTTTGCGCTACTGTGCGCTATTCGCTATCATCGTTTTACTTCGTCTTAAATTTATCTAGATATTGCTCTTCATACACACCATTATTTTATTACTTTTCTTTTTATCTATGTTTTATTTATATATCGGCTATCACATAGGCTCCGTCTCATAATAATTTTGCATTATCATCCGATATACACCTACACATTATACATGCATGCAAAATTACAGCTCAATCCGTAATCGGGAAGTGGATTAAATCTTACTTTCAAGATTTAAATTACAGACACAAACATCGGGACATGTGTGAGACTAAATAAAATCTTGGAAAATAAAAAATTTGGGATCAGATTAAATGCGAACCTCTCTTTCTCAAAGACCAGTTATAAATTATGACCCGCGTGCACTTCGTAGCGCGTGACAGTCAATTCATAAAGTGATGAATTTGGTGTTGAAATTTAGTATACAGGTATACCAAATTTCAACTTAATCATTTCACTGGTTTAAGCTCTGAGTTGATTTTCCTTACTTGACTTTGGGCCCCCCTTTTCCTCACTTAGGAGTTGAATTTTCAAAAATTCTTTCTTAGCGGATGTCTACGCCTTAAAACCTACCTGTATGCAAGATTTCAACTCAATGCATCCAGCGGTTTGGGCTGTGCGTTGATAGATTAGTCAGTCAATCTGTCACACTTTCCTTTTATAGATATATTTAGATAAATAATGTGAACTGCCTATTATACATGTCGTGTATAAATAAAATTCAATAAAAACATTTTATTATTAAAAGAGGTCAAACATTTTAAAATCACCCGTTTACCCACACACCCACCTACGTAAGCAACAAATTCATTTTAAAATGGACAAGCTATTTAGTGAAATATATCTGTACATTTCAAAGCTTGATTTTGGCCACATTTCCATGGTCATATCAATTATGCAAGTATTTATCAATTGAAGTGTATAATTATTGTATTTACATAAATAACTTGAATGTGGAATTTTAACTCGCACTTAATTTGGAAAGCTTTAAGATTATCTGCATCATTAATTTTAATGGACTTTACCAATTTTATAACTTGAAGGTATGATAAGTTCTAGAAAAAGTACGCTGTTGTCGTTATTTTTAATTTAAATCAAATAGGCTACAATTGGGCAATTTAAAGCAATTAATTTATTTTATTTCAGGGCTTCTGTGAGTACCCATTCTTCTTGTATTAGGTTATCCAGGTATTTGTTTTTTTGTTAGAGCTGTTAATTACATTTAAATTTATGTACACCTACTCTTACTGTCAATAATATAAATAGTAAATTTGAACAAAATATTGAAAAAAAACTTAAAATTCCATACCTATTTCGTTCTGGAAATCAGTACGAAATCAAATACAACTTCATTTTTAGGTTCGGTAGTCAACAAGGAAGCCTTATAGTCTCGCTTTGTCCATCTGTCCGTCTATCCGTCCGAGGCTTTACGGAGAAACTATAAGTCCTAAAAAGCTGTAATTTTGCACATATAAGGGCAATAGTAAGGGTAAGAAAATGGTATAAAAAATAATCCAAAATTAATTTATTTAGGGTAGGTAGCTCCCAAACATGTAAGATGGGGATGATTTTTTTTCTGGCTGATGCCATCATTAGGGGTATCGTTAAATAGGTAATTTAAAATGGGAACAGTTTTTCGATTTAGTGATCCATTAGTAAGATCTTCAAATTTTAAACTTTTTGAGCGCTTTTGCTTTTTTTGGATTGGCTTTTAAACACTACATAAAATAACGAATCAACCATGAACTTTCAAGAAAACTATAGCGGGTTAGCTTATTAACCCTAGATAGCTAACGTTATTGGACTACCTTGATAAGCTAACTATTCGACTTTTTTACGAACATTTTTGAAAGCATGTTTTTTAATCAATTTTATAAAAATTTTGGTATTTTTTGATGTGATATGGTAAAATGGTATATTTATAATATAATTAATAAATAAATAGTGAAATACATTTATTAATTACACATAAATCTGAAAATATGTCGAAGCATTCCATTTTTTGAATAAAATCGACCTTTACGTTTC
Organism: Hemithea aestivaria; assembly: GCA_947507615.1. NCBI lineage: Eukaryota > Metazoa > Arthropoda > Insecta > Lepidoptera > Geometridae > Hemithea > Hemithea aestivaria. Next base: position 3,671,765 of record OX382339.1, read on the forward strand.
AAATATCTAATTTGTGAACTTTTTATATAAAATCAGTATATTATTCATTAAATCATAAAAAATAAAGGAAAATCACTTTCTAAATAACATTAAAAAAACATACATGATTTGGAAAAAAATTGGCAAAATTTAACTTTATTTCCGCCATAAATTGAAATCCTGCAGATGCTCATAAAATATTTTATATTTTTTTAGGAAAAAAAATGAAACCATTTTTATTCATTTAAGGCCTTGGACAGCTTCTAGAATGGAGTGGTTTAAAATCTGACCTTCATATTTGGTATAGATACCTCATCTAGCCACTATAGTAGGTAGGTAGGTATCGAATATCTTTTAAATTGTTCTTCAAAGCCCTTATAATGTTGAAAAACGATTTTTTATTACTGTTTCTATTATAATTATTGTTCATGCAACTACTATATAATTATTATTATCTCAGAAACCAGAAAATAAGAAGGTATGGCCTTTAAGACCTAATCACAAATTCATACTGAGGCATAATTGAACCACGAAACTAGAACATGAAGAAGAATGTTCTAGTTACTTGCCGAAAGGTAGAAATCTGGCTGTTATAACTTTTATTGTATGTTAATTTGTATTTACACCCCTTCCACGACAAAAACGAGCTTCCTTCACTTTGCATAATTCTCTGAATAAATGAGTTACCTCAACCATAAATATCAATCATTTTCGCCATTATTATATGTCTTCAGCATTTTAAAATCATTTTTTTTCTGCATTCGAAAACGTTTTTATTAATTTTTTACGTTTTATATAACAAACAAAACAAAACAACAACGAATCTAAAGAAAATCAAACAATATTAAAAATCAACACATTTGGAAAAATCACACATAAGCTAACTATTCGACAAAATTACGCACATGTTGTTAATATCTCAAAAATGCAATTACTTATCAACTAAACTGGAATGCTATTTGATGCGTTTTGGGGGCTTATAAATTGGCCTGAAAATACAAGTCTGTAAATAAAATAGGAAAAAAGTTACACTCAAAAATTCATTGGGTGTTCGACTTTTTTACGCACATTAGCTTTCTAGGGTTAAGATATCGTTGATGCAACTTAAGGCCGGTACGATTTTCCAGTAGGTACTAGGTACAGAAGCCTATATAATATTATTGCGCGGAGTCAAAATAGCGCTTGGTCTATTTATTTTAAAATTGGATCTTTTGATAGCTCCAAGGTGCAAGGGCATTATGAGTGCACATCAACCACTGCTGGGCATAGGGCAATCCCACACTCAAATGAACTCGGTCCACTGCTTTCCTCCTCCAAATATTCCAACGACCTTCAGTACAGTGATATAATATGAAGATAGTCATATTATATCACCAAAAGCTCACAAAGATCGTCCTATTACGATTGAAAGATTAGTAAAAGTTCTTTTAAGAACAAATTTGAATTTCTCACGAGTGAATTATTCAACAATATTTATTTAGCTTCAAACTCGGCCCAATGTTGCAAAAAACACTTTCTTAGCTTTAATTACGTTGCGCAATCATGGACAATACGCCGGAGATGCGCCGGCTTCGATACGCATCACGGCGTACCAAATTATACTTGGAATTGTGTCGAATTATGCCTATATACAGCTGGTGGCCGAGTCCGCTGCGATATACTTAATCCCACAGTCTATGCTAAAGGGGACTGGATACAAGGCTCTGCTAATTCTCAGTCCTCCGTCACAAAGACGATACGGGATTGATTGGGATTGTTTTAGTGAGTATATACCGTGCAGTCGCTCTGCACGGGGAGTCCCACATAACCCTCCCATACCCTCGTATGGGAGAGTATGCGTAATGCATTTTTTCCCGGTGAAAACAAAAATATGCTAGAGACTGGATGCTTAGCGTACCTGTTGAGGTAACCACCTAGTCGATCTCCCTTGGTATAAGGATAGCTTAGACCCTGGAATAACACATAGGCTACACACACACATTACACATAGGCTTACAGTATACAGCGGGTAAAACCGCTGGGCGCAGCTAGAAGCTAGATATTTGCTAGTCGTGCTCTCATGTGACTTGTGACAGTCCGCCCGAGGCGTTGCTGGATTATCAACAAAAATAACACGTAGGTACATAAAGATTTTCGCTATCCAATGGCCTTGGAAATATCGAGTTTAAGCCCGGCTTTGCAGATGTTTCGCAAGAACGGCTAACTTGCAACCCGACTCAAGCACACGCTATATGTAGATAAATTGTTATAAATATTTATTTGCTTTATTTAAATTGAATTATTTTTAAGATATTCGTGTTGCAAAAGTGTTAATAGGTAGGTATTTAGGGGGTAAATGTTGTACCTATATGTAATATGTACCCCTCAAACTGGAACATTTAGTACTTACCTACGTAGAAGAAAATAATATTATCTAGGTGGAATTACAGTAGGTTCTTATTTTACGCGATGTTATTTTATTAGAAAGTTTGAGAGATATAATATAAGTAGGTACTGTTATAATGGTACAGGGTAGGTATTAGGATAATATGGTACATAGTAGAATTTCCGAAACATGATAAAAATTGATTAATGTTTGGTCTCATTCACACAGTAAAATTATCATTACCTATCTATCATAACTTACCATCAAAGAAAACTATTTATGGAAAAAACTTTGATATAGAATTTATGTTAAACTGGTCTTCCATAAATGTGTTTTTATTGTTGAAAATGAGCGATATAATATTTTGCTAACCAACCGCTTACAACAAAGTACATAGTACTCAGTAACTAAGCAAAACAAGTTTCCATCAAAGATGCAGCGATGCACCGCAGTTGCGTAACTTGTTGCACAGATCTTTGACTCCACGATTTTGCCGCACGGAGTTGACGTTTCAAGCACTAACTAGGGTATCTTTATTCACTACTAGCTGCGCCCAGGGCCGGTTTTAATATTACCAGCGCCCTGGGCGAGATTTCTACGGCGCCCCCTAAAAAGCAATTCAAACCCATACTAAAAACGAAAAAGGAAAAAATTCCAGAGCTCCGAGAAAATTTTGAATTTTTCAGCACGAATGATGTGCGTTTAGCTTGCTTCGAATGGCAAAGAAAGTAAAGTTTCTCATTTATAAAAGCGCGAGCAGCTCGCTGCGAGCTCCGAGAAAATTTTGAATTTTTCAGCACGAATTATGTGCGTTTATCTTCCTTCGAGTGACAAAGAAACTAAATGTTCTTATAAAAGCGCGAGCAGCTCGCTACGAGCACCGAGAAATATTGAATTTTTCAGAACGAATGAGGCGCCACGGGCGCCCCATTATAGAGCCTGTGGCGCCCCTTTTATCCGGCGCCCTGGGCGGTCGCCCAACCGCGCCCTACCCTAACGCCGGCCTATATACATAATACACATTATTTTAGGCGCTAAGCTATCTCTATACGAGATTTCAGCTCAATCGGTCCACCCGTTTAGGCGTGAAGAAGTAACAAACATACATACACACTCACAAAATTTCGCCTTTATAAGATTAGTGTGACTATAAAGCCCCGAATTTACACTAGAGGCATTCGGGGTGAGCGCTAGGGCTGTAAATTTACAGGGGGCGGCAAAATTCGACCATAATAATTCCTTGGCCACCACCGCACCGCTTCAAAAATACTTATTCAAAAAGAAATCTTTATTTAATCTTTTTTTTGTTAGATCAAATTACATAATCGTTAGACAAGTTATCAAACATTATAAAACGTGAATCATAATAAAACTTTCAACAAAGATCATGTTATCGTGTTTAAGGAAAGTCTACGCGTCTTCGGTTACCTTAGGAAACACTTTTATGTTATTAAACGATTCATACTCTGTTTAGAATATGTAATGAGATATACATATAAGATAACACCACATTTTAAATGTTTGACTTCACTCAAGTTTTTTTTATGCATAGCAGTAATAAGAAGAGCAAGACTCTCTCGTGATGGTAAGAGATAACGCTGCCCATAATCAGTATAGTGCCACACAGGACTTCGTTATTATTATGTGCAATTTTAGGTGCACTGCATTAACTTTTCTTACTCAAGAAGCAAGAGCCATAAGACGTTAAGACTCTACAGCCCAGTGATTTCACTAGCTACGAGTACATCAACGTTAGTGGGTGTGAATTAGCCCTGCTGATCAGCGTTTTTGGGAATTTTATTGAGTTGTCACTTCGACTGGGTGGTTAGGGGAGTTTTTTAATTGCTGTCACATGTAGGTATACTACCCACCCCATGATCTAAAGACCAGTAGAAGCGTAGGTATCGGAGATCGTCTACAAGCATCGGACACCGCCGGCGCCAGCCACCGGACAAGGTCGATGTTGAAATGGTCTACCATTTCACGTAGAATATTTTACATGTTGATTTTATTAGTAGATACTAGTAATTCGATTTGTTGGTGCTTGACAAATTTAATGAAACTTTGTGATGATAAGTGAAATTTAGAAAGAATCATTTGGGCGTCCTCCGTCCTCTATTTTTATGAGGTACATTTTGAAAATTACTGAACAGATTTTGATGAAACTCATATAGTTTTAATTAAACTTTCCTCCTAAAAAAGTAAATGTTTTTGTATTAGGTAGGTGCTCATAGTATCGATATAATTTCGACTATCGGATCGGTTTAACTAGTTCAGGAGCCTATGGCTTCAATAATTACAAGCTTTTATTAACTTTCACTTGTCTGTCTGTCTGTCTGTCTGTCTGTCTGTAATCAAATCTTGCAACTTAAATTTGACCCACTTCCCGGTGTCCGATTGAGCAGAAATTTTGCATGCATGCATAAATCAGATGACAATGCAATATTATTATGACATGGAGCTGATCTGATGATGGAGCTGGGAGGTGGTCATAGGAACTCCGTAATAAAACGACGTAACCCCATCGAGTTTGGGCTCATTTAATTCGTCTTGACGAGTACTTTATGGTAATAATAATAAAAGCTTGTTTTTAAAAGTTTTTTTAAAATTTCACTTATAATATGGATTCAATGAATATTATGTTCATGTTATGTCTATTAATTTTTTCATTATTAATTTGGTGGCATCTCGTATCCCATGTATGTCATTATTTTCCATTAACCTAACGTTATTCGTTATTATAACCATGTTATGTTTGAGAAACAAAGATGTTACGAAGGAAAAAATGTCAAGAATCGCCTCAAGGCCTCAAAAGGTCGGCACATAATATCTACCCCACAACAATAGTCATGAGTTATGTGAAAGTGATATAAGCTGTATGACCCGCGGACCTCTTTACTAAGGAGGTCATATTTCATAACGAGCAAATAACTTAGTCAACTGCCCATTGACTAATGATATTCCTAAATGCTAGCCGCGAGCGTGGTTTGCGTGGAAAAATACTTGAAGGAGATATTTTAATTTTAATCTTCAACGCGTTTTTTCGTTGCATTTTATAAACAACATTTTTTTGTTGTTTTTTATTTATTTTGGACATAACATAAAATAAGTTTTTCCTGTAAACGCGGCTGTTTCCTGTAAAATATTATGTATTATATGTCAGTCGTTAGGCGATATTTGATGTTGCATCTATTGTAGTCCTGAAACTGCAACTTACGAGTAAAGTTTGACCACATTATACTTTAAATATTGTGATTTGATTCTGACAGTGTAAGCAGGACAGTGTAATCTGCTACGAAACGTGGTCTCGGTATTTGACCACGTCGTTGGGTAGGTACAACAAAATATATGAAAGGAAAGAGTTACTGATCTATCAATGCACAGCCCAAACCGCTGAACGGATGAAGAGTTGCAATTTGAAAAATAAGCTTAGAAAACAAAAGAAGGTTTTAGAAAAGAAAAGAAGCTTAGAATTTAATGCAAATAAAAATTAGGAATAGATATGTAATAGGTACCTTTTTTATGTGATCAAGTGGAATACGAGCAAGACGCTCTCCTGATGTTAAGAAATTACTAAATTCTAGGAGCACTACACCAACGCTTCTTACTTAAGAGTCATAAGATGTTAAGACTCTTTAGCTAGTATTATTAGTCTCTATTCTTTGCCTTCGCTAAGAAACGATTTTTCCATACGGGCAAAGCCGTGAGCATCACCTAGTCACTGCCACATATTATTATCTCAGTGTGTGGCAAAAAGACGCCTGGACGCTACCGTGTTTCGGAAGGCACGCAAAACTGTGGGTCCCGGCTGTTTCCTATAAGATATGTAGGAGGCAGTCGTTAGGTCATGTTGCAGGCCCTGAATAATCTCGGCGACCTGAAACTGCAACATAATATAGGTTCGCCACACAACCTATAAATTGTGATTTGACTCTGACAGTGTAAGTAGGGTAACCTGTTCTGTTGGAGTATAAACCCCAATAACTATTTATTTTTTATTAAATTTTTTTATTATTCATATTATAAAACATCGATTGTTTGTAAGGATTGCGGTCAGTCGGTCTCAATGTCACATAGTCACATGTATTACGTCGGAACTCGTAACCAAATGAAAACTGCTTCATGACACGTTGCGTCAGCGCAGGACGGGCGGATGCAGTATGTCATCAGCTATTATTTTTTTAAAGAAAGACGGAATTATATTTATTGACAAATCTTATATAAAATGTGCGTATTATAATATCAATTTGTTTTTTTGTTAGGGGAAAAAAATGAATTTGTTTACTTATTCATTACAGGTTAGCCTTTGACCACGACCTCGCATGATCTGAAACGATGATGAGGCCGTAGAAGGTAGCAGATTAAACCTAAAATGCGGAATAAATCCCTCAAAACTCTTTAAATATTACTTTAAAAAATCAAGAGTTCCTTACAATGCGTGTTAATAGTTGTTTTGCACAGCTGATGTTTAAAAACATACAAAATTAAACAGCTATAGATTAGGTAACACTAACCAACCAAAAAAAAGTTACAAAAATAGTCTTATTTTTTGTTTAAAAAGTCCGCCAGATTAAAGCTGTGCTTTATGGATGCATAATATATATTTTTATAATAATTGAAATTAACTATTATATCTCAAGCAGTGTTTTCATATTGACGCCATCTTGCATGAACCGGTCCCGTCCAGTGGTTTAGAGTACGTAGCTTTCTCCTCATTGTCGGTTGTACTCAAATTGTGCCGAAACCGTGAACCGACTTCTTGTGAATATATTTGCATTTTTCGCATAATTAAGCGGATGTTTGATATTCCTAATTTGCTTAAAAATGAAACAATATCTAAAAGGAAATAAAAATAGGTAGATATACCTATCTATTACTTTTAAAAGTTTTAACTTCGTAATAGGTAAATATAATAATAAATAAATATACATTTTTAAGGTAATTTAACAAATATAATTAACATACAAAATTTAATATAAATTGTGGTGAAGCCGAAATAAATCGGGCTATTCTTATAAAAATCTTAGGACATATAGCAGCAGAACATAGAAAGAATAAGAAAATAGATCGGGTGTTAAGCTTCCAGGTAAAAGAAGCTTGTAAGTATAAAAATAATAGAGAGCTCGAGAAAAATATCTAACATGACAAATAATAATTTTGAACATGCCTAAGTATCACTGCAGGTATGTAAACTTATTTCGTCAGGGAACCGAACCGAGGACCGAATTGTCAAAAATGTATGAAATGACGTATTAAATCGATACGACCTAATACGTCATTTCATACAGTTTTGACAATACGGTGTTTGGTTCGGTTCCCTGACGGATAAGTGATAAGCCCTGCCCCTCAAGCACAGACGCTGCGTAGACTTGTCTTGCTCTCAAGTCAACTGTCATCCCATACATTCACAAAAGTACAATGTATGGGATGACAGTTCTACTCTTGAAGTTTCGTCGGGATCCCGTATGTCATGCCCGTAGCTTGAGGGGCTGATGTTTGCACAATAATATGGCTGTCAATAAAAAGTAGTAGTATTATAAAATACCGAAACAAGTTATACGACTCCCGTAACGTTAGCATGAAGCATGTAAGTATGTTTATACCCAGTGTATTGTGCAACGCTCTATTATGGAGTTTAATTACTCTTTATAGCTGATACTCACATAACTAGCATATTTACATTAAACTTTACTGTTAGGTTGTAATCTTGGTAATACTAAGTACATAGAAAAATGTTGCCACTAGTACTAGTATGCGGGCCAAAATACTTTGACTTGACTAAAACCAGTCCCTTGGAATGAAAATTAAATTATATAGGAAATAAGTATAAACTTGCGAAAATGGTATACTAAGTTCAAAATATAACATTATCCTTTAATACAAATAACAAGATTTGAAAATAACAAATAATATAATTAATTTAAAAATTACGGTTACAAAGTTGACTTTCTTAGTAACGCAGTCGTACTTTGTACTACATGCCCATCTAGCGGGTCCTCTGCTAAATTACACCCTACTCTTTAATTTATAACTTTCCGTGCAAAGTGGGTTGCCTGGAAGAGATCGCTCTAAGCGACAAGACCGCCCATTGTGGACATTCATATTAGTACTTTTAATTTAGTTTTAAGTCTATTTTGTTATTTTTTGTCCCAATAAAGAGTATTGTATTGTGTATATTAAAGTAAAATCATGGATGGAATTAGGCGTTACTTTGCGGAAACCCATGATAATTATTATTATTAATTGAATATCAATAACACTAGATAGATACAACTTAATGTCCCTTAATGTCCAACTACGACCGCATCGTTGCTTAACATCACGCGAGATCGTGGTCAAAAGGTAACCTAAAATGAATACAAGAAATATATTATTACTCATACAAGAAATGTATATATACTATTACTCCTAACGTTACAGCGGAGCAGGTGGGGATGTATTATACCTCGCTTAAGCTGACGATAGACAGAGACGGGACGTAACGGTAAAGCGGTCGCGATCTTCATTTTGTTCCTGCCCGCGTTCGCTTTATCTGTGACAGGTTACATACAAATTCGAACATTACGAAAATTCCGTCCCTCCTCGCGACCGCTTTCTAACCTGTGTGGCGTCACCTTTAACATCAAACACCAAGTCATCATCAGATGTCAGGCAAACTCCTCTTCTTGAATAAAAAAATGTTTAATATTGTATTGGGATATGACATTGCTTTAAAATATGTAAAGTAGTTATCCCTAATGACCACTCAACAAATATTGATTAATAATAAATAATCAATATAATGTATGAGAAGATTTACAATAATCACTTTATAATTTTAAGATACATCATAAATGTCACAGATTATTTAATAAGATTAGATCGGTATTAAATCCTAGATGCATGGAATTAATAGTAAACAAGGCATCACTCACAAGCGAAAATATTTTATAGCTTCGAGCTGTACTCGGTGGGTTTACTCGCTGTGCTAAGAGGAAACCTATGTGTAATTCTAGAGTATAATAATAAGTTAAATACATAATATGTAATCGGTTCAGTCATTTAGGCGAACAGGTAACAAACACATAATATATACTTTAGCATTTATACTGTATACTTACTATATTATTTTCCATAAGAACACAATACAAAAGCATTTGTAATGGTCCCCACACTAGATCAAGCCTGTTTCGACGGCCCCTCACAGTTTCGCAAAACACTACACTCATAAAATCATGTGTCTTAGATGTCTCTACGTTATAAAATGGAAATTTGGTGAAAAATCGTGAGACAATTTTCCACAAAATCCGTTAATCGAGCAGTCACGCTTTCCTTTTATTTGTTCTGTTTTTAAAAATATCTACCCCCAGCGGTTTAATTGTTATCCCTGTAAAAAACTTATCATATCCGTTCCCCTGCCTTATTTATTCGGTGACAAATGTCTTAGTAAAATTAAATATTTTTTTTAATTTTGTACATACCTTTTTTTTTTTTTTTTTTTGTTTACGCCGAGTAAAAACGCATTACGCGTACCCACCCATACGGGGGTATGGGAGGGTTATGTGGGACTCCCCGTGCAGGACGACTGCACGGTATACCCACTAAAACGTCTCGGCGACATTCCCGCATCGTCTTTGTGACAGAGGACTGGGAATCGGCAGAGCCTTGCATCCAGTCCCCCATCGACGAACTCCACACGGAATGGCGCACGGTGTTGTGCGCGCCACCTCCCGGACCTGTTTATGGACGGCGAACGCCCCTGCGTCCTCCGCCCAGGTCCCGGGACTTAGAAGCGCCGGGGATGTCTGGAAAACGATATCCCACTTATCGCCACCAGACACCCCCCGCGATTCAGCTCCACCCTGCTCGCCGCCTAACGGCCGAGCCCTTTCGACCAGCCTCCCGGGCCTGGTCCCACCCGATACGGGGCAGTGGTGTGGCCCGTCACTACGTGTGGGATACGTAGGAATGGTCTGCCGATCCACTGCCACTTTCCGCCACGGGGCTCATGATGAGCCCGCCCGCACAATCGGCCGCAGAGGATAGGGAGAACGGCGCACCGTAATACCGGCACTCCTCCTCCCCTGCGGCCCCACCGCAACGTCCAACCTCCAACACATCGGCCGCAGAGGATAGGGAGAACGGCGCACCGTAATACCGGCACTCCTCTTCCCCTGCGGCCCCACCGCGTCCGCCATCAAAAAACGGTGGCGACCCCGTTAGGGCCGCGGAAGGCAGGGAGAGTGGCGCATCGTAATACCATCACTCCTCTCCCGCCGCGGCCCCCGCATACAGCCGTGGTGCGATGGTTACCGCACCACGACCCACCAACGTTGGCATGCTCCCGAAGGAGGCACCGCAACCTACTCGGCCACTCGCACTTGGACCGCTGGACTACAGCCCGGCGTGGAGCGGCCGACCGCCTCGGGTTCCTCTTAGTTTCACCGTGGTCCCACTACCACGGCTACTTATCCCCACCGCCACGCAAAGGCGAGAACCCACCGGGGGGAATTTTGTACATACCTTAAGTCAAGGTCCACTAAATAGGTAAATCTACTTTAATATGCGGGTCATCGTATACATGAATAAATCTATAATCTATGGAGCTGGAGTCATTATTATAAATGCGCGAGTTTGTCTGTGATTGTGTTTTAATCAGTTTCGGGTGTGTTGTTAGCGATGAGCGATGGCGTTTTGACAATTAGAAAATAAATATGTTAAAAACAGACACACGGCCCTCTTCATGGTAACTGTCACCTATAGAGGTGCAACACCAATGGATAGTGTTTTGACATTTTTTTTATTAGATACCGATACAGAGTTGACGACCCGCCTAGCCTGATGAAAGATTACCGTCGCGTTGCCTATAAGTAGTCTAATAGATGTAGTAAGTCTGCAACACCAGTCACCAGCGGTATTGTTCGTGCTCATGCGGTGTCAGTCGTAGTTGAGTCGTGCGTTTTCGCATTTAATTCATCATCAATATCAGCCTATGTTCGTCCACTGCTGGACATAGGCCTTCCTCATGGCACGCCACTCAACTCGGTCCTCCGTCTTTCTCCTCCAACCACTCCCAGCGACCCTCCGGATATCATCACCCCATCTCGCCCAAGGACGCCCTACACTACGTTTGACGAGACGCGGTCTCCACTCTAGAACACGTCTACCCCATCGGTTATCGGTTCTGCGGTAAATGTGACCAGCCCATTGCCACTTCAGCATCACATCATCTTTCGCATTTAATTTTGTAAATAGAAAGCTAAGATCGATGGACAACAAATAGGTTACGTAGGCACTAAACTATCAACGAATAGCCTTAATTAAATTTGAAACATAGATTAAAAAGAAATAGATAGGTTTTATAAAACGTAGGCGACCACTAAGAAATGATTTCTTTACGTTAGAGAAACTGCGAGGGCAAGTTAGTTTATGAAATACCTAAATAAAATGAGAGAAACGATAAGTTTATGACTTGAACCGTAAGTTACCGGTTAAGTTAAATCGGAAAGGTTAAGTCGGAATTAGCATCGGAAGTAAGGTTCAAAAGTCAAATATTACGCGACGTTGGATCTTGACCAACTGGTTTACCTACTATTATGATATTATTATTATTTGACGACCTCTGTGGCGCGGTGGGCTAATACCCGCCTGCAACGCAGAAGGTTGCGGGTTCTATTCCCGCATGAGACAATAAATGTTTGTGTGATCCGCAGGAATTTGTTTCTGATCTGGGTGGTTTTCAATAATCTATTATAAATTATAAGTATGTATTTACAAAAGAAAAGTATATAAGTATTATATCCGTTATCCTAACCACCATAAAAGCATTAAGTTGCTTAGTTTGGGGTTAGGTGGCGCTGTGTGAAACGTCCTGAAATATATATTTTTTGTATTTTATCATTTTATTATGTTGACGTAAAATATATTAGGTTGGTATTTATTATATTTACTAGGTAAATAATTAAATTCAAATGTAGGTGTTGTAGGTGTGTTCTATAGTGAAGACCTTTTATGAATTATGAGTTTCTTGCTCGTTCTTGGGTCATTTTCAAAAAAACTGTACACTGCGGAAAAATTGATGAAAATATGTAAGATCGTGGCAAAGCTTTTATTGTGGCCAATATATATTAATTAGTCATTTAATTATTAGAAATTGGTATTAAAATGAATAAATTTAATTCATTTACTGAAATATTAAGATTTTACTACACTCAGGTATCACAATATATTCCACTCCGAAACTTTTTACTAATGTTGATAAATAATATAAATAAAGCAAGTTTTGCAATAAAAAGTTGTTCAATCGGTGTAATGTACCTTAAAGTTCATAAATAATAAATAGGAAAATAAAATCAACTTAACAAACTCAAGGAATCGTATATTAAGTTTCCATTACGTTACTCTTTGGATAAAAATGAGGAATAAATTTACTTTTTTTTTATTATTGCAGCACTTAAGAGCTATATAACTCAATTATTATTGAGAGACCAAAAATATTAAACCATAAAAATAAACGCACCATAAAAATCACATAGCACTTCGTTAATTATTAAAACTTAGACAAAATTATAAATGGGACAGTTACGGAACGGAGTGCATTGGTAATGGAAAAGATTTCTTAAGCCTAAGACATACTGATAGTAAAAATCATCAAGCAATGAATTTAATTATTACAATCAATAATATCTTCACCAAAACATTTTCAAAATAAAAAAAAAATTCAAATCATAATTATTATTGCCTTCATTGCACGTATGTAACAAAAACCAATTTAATGTAACAAAAACCATTTTGCTAAATAAACAGATCTGAAAGCTATATTTTTCTTACATGCAAAACATAGAATATTTTGATATATTGCCGACCTAATAGAAGGGTTTTTATTTTGATGGCTGTTTCGGTTTATGTCGGTAATACAACATTTTAAAACTATGCTTAACTTCAATTGGATTTTTGTAGGCAACGGTGTTAAAAACCATTTAAAATGACTAAATAAAACTAAAGCGTACATACATGACAGAAGACAGCTGTCAACTTTAAAATGTCAATATCTCGAAAAGTTATCATCCTAGAGTGACGCTGTCATGGAAGAAATGAAAGGTCTTGAGGAGATCTTTTTTTCAGATGACAGCTGTCAGACTTAAAATGTCAATATCTCGAAAAGTAATTGTCCTGGAGTGACGCTGTCATGGAAGAAATGAAAGGTCTTAAGGAAATCTTCAAATCAGATGACAGCTGTCAAACTTAAAATGTCAATATCTCGGAATGTTCTCGTCCTAGAGTGACGCTGTCATGGAAGAAATGAAAGGTCTTGAGGAGTTCTTCTTTTCAGATGACAGCTGTCAATTTCGGAAAGCGCTGGTCTTAGGCTGATCTCGGTCCCGATGACAGCTGTCATTTGAAATGAAGATCTCCACAGACCTTTCATTTCTTCCATGACAGCGTCACTCTAGGACGAGTACATTCCGAGATATTGACATTTTAAGTTTGACACCTGTCATCTGATTTGAAGATTTCCTTAAGACCTTTCATTGCTTCCACGACAGCGTCACTCCAGGACGATTACTTTTCGAGATATTGACATTTTAAGTTTGACAGCTGTCATCTGAAATGTAGATTTCCTCAAGATCTTTAATTTCTTCCATGACAGTGTCACTCTAGGACGAGTACATTCCTAGATATTGACATTTTAAGTTTGACAGCTGTCATCTGAAATGTAGATTTCCTCAAGATCTTTAATTTCTTCCATGACAGTGTCACTCTAGGACGAGTAATTTCCGAGATATTGACATATCAAGTTCGACAGCTGTCATCTGAAATGCTTAGCCTAGGACGAGTACTTTCCGCGATATTGGTATTTCAAGTTTGATATATTATGTGTTTAAAAATATATCTTATGGACCAACTAAATAGTTGTTTAGTTGAGAAAGAATACAGTTGATCCGTTTTGATTAACAATTTTAGTTGGTCCGAACGGAATTTTTTTGTTATAAATAAAATATCCGATCAACTGGTTGGTCCGATTGGAACAAATTGATTAATCGAGTCCATTCTGACCAACTAGTTGATTGGTTCAGTCGGAATGGCAGTCTCGAATTAAATAATAAAAACCATTCAAGTACGAGTCGGTACCAAATTACCAAATTTCAAAATTCTAAGCTCAACGGAGTGTACCCTGTAGGTTTTAATTCCCTTGCAAGTAGTTGCGAGTATGAAAATGTGTGGCTAAAAATTTATTTGGTGGACATAGAAATTTGATTTTATTCCAGTTTAAGGATATTATAGACTCGACTTATTGATATGAATTTCAATTTAATACGCGTTCATGGGGAAACTGAAAGTAAGTATAAAATTATCAAAATGTAATTTTGTCAAAAAACTCATTTGTTATGATTTGTTGAACATTCGAGTGGTGCCATCTTTATGTCACTCACTTTTGCCAAAATGTACAGTATGCATTAAGCTTTATGATTCCATTCCAAATTTTTTTACTTCCACTTCTACGTTACCTGTGTTTTGGTTTCGGAAAAGAAGTAACGGATACCGAGATCTCAACAACATTAATTCGTTAAAAATATATTAATGTAGTATATATTAAAAATTGAATATTATACACGATTCCATGATATTTATAGAATTCATCAATACATTTTGTAGAAAATTTACTATTTTCCTTAGCTTTCTTTTTGGTTTCGGTCTCGGAAAATCAAAAATGGACCATTGGTCACTTTCACTGTTTTGCTGTTGCAATCGCCATCCAAATGAACTAATCGAATATTGCCGCTGTTTGAGTGATAGACTTAATGTTGTTCTTGATATATAAGCATTAAATTTGGTAAACTTATAAATATATATATCTAAAAAGGTGGTTTCGGAATGGAATTTTCCACATTTCATGAATTACGTCCTCGATTAAATGTATTTATTAAATATAATAATAATGAACTTAAAAATATAGCGTTATTTTAAACTAAAGCAATAATATCTGTATTTTCCGAAAAAATAAACATAATAAACATATATTTGATAAAATCTGAGATTTTAAAGTTTTATTGCGTAACTTGTAGGGTGGGACATTGTAATTTTTAATGCTTTGCTACAAAAATATTTTAATATCTTTTTTGGTACCTGTGTTTTTTATGAAAATAATACATAAAATACTTTAAAAAATACCGATAATTATATTTTTTGTACTAATTCTACTTAGACTTTACAAATATTAATTATAATTACAGCTCAAGTAATGGGACAACCACAAAAATGAATGTACAATTTTTTTGAAAATGACCCTCTTCTCATAGAGGTGCTTTGCGAACGAGTGGTAGAGTCTTAAAAAATAGAAAAAGAATTAAATTTGATTTGCAAAAGTGCTTCATACTATTTACTATGCTATAATTTGTTCTACGTTGTAGCCTATTTGAATACAATTTTTAGTTTGAGTTTTAGTTTGGTTGTATCGTTCGTGGCCCAGTGGTCGTTCGTCCGGCTTATAAGCCGGAGGTCCTGGGTTCAAATCTCAGTGTGGCAAATATTTTGGGAGAGACCTATGTCCAGCAAGGAACGTCGGCTGATGATGATGAAGTTCAGATGTGCTACCTCCGCACTCTACGCTCATGCAGTTTCTATTATCTGCTCAAAAGGAGCTCGGAGATTCATTCTTAGGATTCGTTCGGCACAAAAATGTATATTTTTTTTTATTTTTTAGTCAGAGACTACTGTGTCCATACCATACAGGTCACCTGATGACGTTAACCGTTCAGTTACCAGTTACCGTCAATAAATCATCGATCGAAATTTATAAATTATGTAAATAAAATAAATGTAGCGAGTCATGTTCACCGATTTCATTAATTATGGTGCGATTACAATCGGCCTTAACTGGTGTTGCAGATTCGTTGAGATAACGCATTTGCGCATACTTCGGACATTAATATAGGGGGAATGTGTTCCCACACTTTATGTTGGCCTTTTGACCACTCAGAGGTCGTAGAGTTTGAAAAAAGTAAAACTGAAGTTAGAGGCGAAGGGAATCTGTGATTACTATAATTTATGATTTTCAAAAAATTTGTTCTACGAATATTAAGGTAAAAAAAATATCATATTGGGCTAGCGAGAGAGTCACAGTTAAGGATGAAATTGTATAATAATTAAGGGTTGCGCCTCAGAGAATTAGAATAGAATTGATGACTTATACTCGTATTTAAATCTGCTAGATATATGATCATAGATATATATGATCATATGCATAGATATATATGATCATAAAAATCAATAAGCATTGAGAATCTACTCACTACTCTTACATTATGTTGTATAAAATAAACCAAGAATCGTGTACAAATTCAAGCGCTCTTTTCAAATTGGCATACATGATAAGCTAAATACCTCTACATAAAAGGAAATAGTAAACTGTATGCCTGACTGATTTTGATATGACATAGACCTTCCCACTAAGGTAGGACATCTCCATGCGGGCAAAACCGAGAGCATAAGCTAGTACTATATAAGCATAAATTATTATGACAAATAGCTGTTGAAAAATGGACACGTAACATCCTTCAAAATTGCAACTTACCGCACCTATTTGGCAAATATATCTCCAATATTAATGATACATATTGTTCGGTTGTTCCATATAAGGATAATCTCAAATCTATAATGGCAGCAAATAAATATAACAATAACAGTTGTCAGATAGAGATGTCCTTACACCGAGACATTAATATGAAATATTGTTCGAATGATCGTAATCGATTAGAACCAATGTCGAGTGATTTTTGCAACACGTATTTACATCTTGTCCTTATCTCTACATTATATACAAGAGCTTTTAACAAATTAGGCTGATTTAAGCTCGTTTTCAATAATCGAAGCCACCGGGTGAGATAATAACCCTTAACATACTTTTTAAAACAATATTCCAAATAAATTGAGGCGTCTACTGATTGATTGTTGAGGATATGTAGGTACATAAAAATAAGATTTCGACGAATTATCAACCTTTCCTCCCTTTTTACAAGCTTTTATTTACTTTCACTTGTCTGTTGTCTGTCTGTCTGTCTGTGTGTAATCAAATCTTGCAAGTTAAATTTGACCCACTTCCCGGTGTCCGATTGAGTTGAAAATTTGCATGCATGCATAAATCGGATGACAATGCAATATTTTTATGACATCGAGCTGATCTGATGATGGAGCTGGCCATTGGAACTCTGTTATTAAACGATGCAACGCCATCGAGTTTGGGCTCATTTGATTCGTCTTGACGAATACTTTATGGTGCTAGATGGTAATAATAATAAAAGCTTGTTTTTAAAAAGTTTTTTAAAATTTCACTTGTTTGAAGTAGACAGAAAAAAATTAACCGCTTCTTCCGCGGTAAAAATGTCACCGTCCACAGGTTTATCTGTACTCTAGGTTTTAAACCTTTTCATGTAGGTACCCAGCGGTTATAATACGGTCTTCTAAATATATAAAAGGAAAGAGTGACTGATTGACTGACTGATCTATCAACGCACTGCCTAAACCGCTGGACGGATTGAGTTGAAATTTGGAACACAGATAGATTTTATGACGTAGACCTCTGCTAAGAAAGGATTTTGCCACGCGGACAAAGCAAAAAAAAACGCGAAAAAAATTAATAAATTGGTTGAAGGAATGATTCAAAAGAATTGTATGTAAGATAATAAATATAAATATTATGTACGAAAGTAAAAAATATATATTCGTCAGATTTCGAAGTCAAAAAAATAATAATCACCTTTACAATTAAAATTACAAGGTGGCCCTTAATAAGTGGTTCAAAATCCATTGCAAAAGCTATTTATAATCTGACAGGCCGACATTAACACCTCATATTTTGGATTAATTCGATACAATGTAACGAATATTGCGAATATAGTATTGTATTTCACGCAGTCACGCACTACTTAACGATCTTAATCGAATTTATATCGAGTTACATTAATCGATTTATTTATTAAGATGTTGTATTAAGAGTCGGTTTTCGGAGAATTGGAGGTTGGTGATTTGATGACGAACTAAATTTGATAAAGAAAAATTAAAGCTGCAGCAAACAAAATAATTGTACATATGTTATGCATGATAAAGAAATTAAGCCAATTTTAATTAAAAATTAGCAATCTTGCTGTTTACGAGTATTTTTTATAGATACACACTTACAAAAAAATAAATACATAATATGAAAAGATTTTTTTACCATTTCGTTTATAGAGGTATTAATTGCATAGTGAATTTAAATATTGCATGATGTTATAAAAATTATGCGCTTTGTAAAAATACCTCAATACCACTTAAAATAAAAATATAGTTTATTTATTACAAGAAAAGATTTTCCTTTTGAGAATGTAGAGGTTTTTGGGATATGTTTGTGTCTATCATTCATTTCATAGTATTCATTTTTTACCGGGGGTAGACTTCCTTTGCAGGAGGTCGTCTAGGTGGGTACCCCAACAGTGCCAGTTATTCTACCGCCTGAGCAGTAATGTGCATACATTACTGTGCTTCGGTAGGAGGGCACTGTAGCTAGTGAAATTACTGGGCTAAAGAGTCTTAACATCTTATGACTCTTGAGTAAGAAGCGTTGGTAAAGTGCACCTAGAATTGCACATAATTGTGAAATTCTGGATAGGACTGTACTGATAATGGGCAGCGTTATATCTTAACATCAAGAGAGCGTCTTGCTCGTCCTCTTACTTCTCCACATAAAAAAAAAGTGACACTGTAGTAGTGGTGTAAAAAAATAACGAAAAATTCTTGCCCTTGCTTTATGAGACTGCACTCTTAACAACATGTAACATCTCAATCATAATTCTGTTCAATTACATTAGCAGTTTCGCAATTGAAATGTGTTAAATTAATGATTCTTTTTCAGTGTTATAACTTAATTATTTTGTGATTAATACTTTAGGATGACCTTAAGTAACGATAAATAATAAAAGTTTAATATAATATTATCTAGTATTAACACAAGAGCACTGTGTGCACATTAATGGATGCTGTAATATTGTAAAAATAAACTCTTTTTAAATTTCGTTCTGTAAATAATGTTAAAATTCATCATATTGTGCGAGCGTGAGAGTGGCACTTAAAGACGAGTTCTTTAGTAAGCTGCCTGCATCTTACTCATTAATACATGATTATTATAAACGTTCTGAGAATGTATAGGATGTAAACGTAAGGAATGTGTAGTATATTTATTATTGCTCTTTCACGCCCCAACGGGTGGACCGATTGAGCTGAAATTTGGTATAGAGATAGCTTAAACCCTGGAATAACACATATGTTACAGTACAGCAGGTAAAACCGCTGGACGCAGCTAGTACAAGTACATAATATTTTAGCCCAATCGTTACAGTTTGATGAGAAGAAAAAACAAACACACCCACATCCATACTTTCACATTTATATAATATTTATTGTGTCATCAAGATAATTAAAATTTTATTTAATTAAAGGATTTTCTAAGAATATTAATTATCCGAATCAAGGCTAAGCTGTATAATCAGTATAATACGATAAATCAATATTTGATCATCATTTTCCATCGAATCATGCGAGCAATTGATCGGAACTGAACAAACACATGATCGTAGGCAAATAGAATATTAGCATAGATGCCGTGAGTTGGGAATATTTGGCGTGTCTAGAGCACATTTTAGTGGTGTGTGTACATATTTTGCGTCTAGAGTATATTTAGCGATGTGTGTTCATCACTAGTTGGTGGATACTAAAGATTCACATCTCTACTCCACAATGATGATGATCTGGTCCGGCCGATTTCGACCATGGCGACAACTTCAACTCCTCTGTTGGCGTTCGTGTGCGCGTATGTGGCTAATGTAGCCAATCTTCTTTGTGAAGATCCGCGCGCATAGCGGGCATGTGAGCACACCATTTTCATAATTATAATTGAAAACCGCTGGTGGTCGGGATTTCAATTCGTCACGCTTGGCGTCGAGTTCACGACACCGTCGCAATTCAAAGTCGTGGATACTATTTTTAACGACTTTCCTCCACTCCGGACGATTAACGGCCTGCGTCTCCCACTGCGATGGTTCTATATACTCCACAATAGGTGTGTCAAGTATCATGTAATGACTAAAAAGCAAGAACGCTAGAACAGAGGGCCTGTGGTTATATCGCACTGGCGACTAACACTATGACATATTACATAATATAAACGACATGTTCTTAGATTCATTTAACGCTTAATTAAATATACATTTCTAAACTTTGTCGTGGATAAAGTTTAATGTCTTTTTGACGTTCGCTTTATGAGAGTCTCTCATCAGCATGATCATCTCGCCGCTGTTTAGTGTAAAAATCATCTCAGCCGTAGGACGTCCACTGCTTAACATAGACCTCTCCTTTGGACTTCCATATGTACCGGACATACCGACGATGTACTGACGCTATGACTCTAAAAACATTATTTTTTTGTCGGTTTATTGCAACAGCCACCAACAGTGCGCGATGGCCTATATTTCCTCTAAGCACATAATATCTCGCGGTATCTCTGCTTATATATTGCCTGTGATGAAGCTAATTTCACGGATCCATGATAACGATCATATAATTCAAACACTAATTTACGAGCTACACATTCCTTGACATTATTCCTATTTGGTCGAGCCGCGAGCCTTAGGCTAGTGATAAATTGATAATGCTCAAAATTCCGAATATGAATAGTCACCATGTTTAGTTAAATGTTTTATTAGGTACATGCTGCGCCTAGTGGTTTTACCTGCAGTATGTAATATAGACTCCTGTGTTATTCTAGGGTCTAAGCTAGCAAGCACATTGAAGTCATCAATCGTAGTGGGTGTGAATTAGCCAATAGGCCCTCTGTAATAATGATGAGCTTGGGTTAGATGGATGATGGAGCCGCGGAAGAGCTTCGGCGTACCCGCTGCTCCGGCATTATGACGTCCCGCAGGAACACCCCCAGGTTATAAGTGGGTCCAACGCGCTCATCTTCAGCGGCGGAGTATCACATACCGCCCCGCGCCCCCCGGCGTGGGGTGATGGTAACGCATTTTTCCTGAGAAAAAAAGATGGAAGATGGAGCTGTGTTAAATGTCTTGCCTACTTTAAATCCCAGTTCGCTAATCATCTAGGACTCTGTGCCAGTCGCGCTACCTGTCACTTGTTACCTTAATTACCGATGTGACGTTATAATGAGACAATAGCTGTAAACTGGCTGCATTATCGCCCGCAACTAGGCGCATCGCCCTCGTGCTACTTGTTAATGTTAGGCATGTTAGGTAACTTGAATTATCTTTGTTTACATGGAACTTTGACATGGGTATGGTATTTATTACACAAGATCGGAATTAGAGCGTAAGCTACCAATATATAACAATATCTACCTATATTATTCTATCTTTGTATTCATCTTTGTAAATAAACGGCATAGACTCACTTGTATTTACTTCGGCTTAGTCCCGACCGTTTCGATCCTGTACGAGGATCTTCTTCAGGGAGTAGCTGCGGTTACGCGACGACGTCCGCGCCCCGTTTAGCACTGCTGCTGGTGTATTTAGATGAATCTAAATACTCACGAATCGTTTAGTGTAAAAATAGTATTATTCTATACTAGCTGACCCGCGCGCACTTCGTAGCGCGTGACAGTAAATTATTCATATATTAATGAATTTGATACAGACCATTTAATTCGATTTCCAATTCCACGGAAAAGAGGGATTCAATTCACGGGTTTTCTGCGACTTAATGGGCGTAGAATTAGTAAAGGCTGGCAAACCTTGCCAATATGTAACTACGATCGAATCACCTACTATTCAAAATGTCTATTGGACGTTTCGCCTATGTTCATAATAACTATTGGTTGAAATCAATATTGGACGATTCGCCTACGGTTAACTCAGCTACGGTCGATTGAGCTATGGTTGATTAAACTATTGGACGATTTGCCTATTTTTGACCGAACTAACGGACCGTTCACGTATTTTTAGACCACGTTTCCGGCTGCTAGTCAGGTATGACAGCTAAAAAATACTTGTTTATAGTACAGAATTCAGAAACGTGTTGTTTTTATTATGCCACTTTGCCATGATGAGGTAGATGAAAGAAGATGCCAAAATGCCTGAAGATGCCATGACACAGGATAAATAATTCAGTAATAAGAAAAATATCTGGCGCTTCGCCGGCCGCTGCCGCGGCACGCTCGCTTCGCTCGCTCGGCTCGCGCATTGTGGTCACTGTTCAAACCTAACCTAACCAACAGATTTCGGTTTGCCCTGAATACTGTACTAAAAACACGCGTAGCAAAGAAATTATAAACCGTAGGTGAGTCGTCCATAGTTGAATTAACCAATATATCAAATGAACATTGGCCGAATCGCCCATTAGTTCACATGCCCATAGTTTAATTAACCGCAGGCGAGTTGCACTGTAAGCGAGTCGTCCAATATGTGAAATGAACTTATGCGAATCGACCGTAGTTATATCGACCGTAGTTGAAACGACCGTAGGTATTATGAAACGTAACCCGTCCATGCGGGCAAAGCCATGAGAATAAGCTAGTGACTGATGTATCTGTATAACGTACAGCCTCAACCGCTAGATGGATTGGGTTGAAATTTGGAACATAGAAAGGTTTCATGACGTAGACCACTGCTAAGAAAGGATTTTACCGTGCGGGCAAAGCCGCGAGCATAAGCTAGCAAAAAAAAAATATGAAACATTTTTTGTGAATAATACTTAGATTTCAGAGACGTCCTGGGATAAGTCCCAGAACTATCGTTATACCTATACCACAGTACAAATTAGAACGGCAATAAATGACCACTTACACATATAGTACATCAAGATTAAATACAGTAAACAAAAATATATCAAATTATCATTTAAATCAGAAAAACTAATAAAAATACGGAATAATAACAGCTTGATTCCGTACAGTTACTCTTGACTTTTTTCCGCGTCATTTAATGGTGATCTCTTTACCGTGGGTAGACTTCCTCTGCAGGAGATCGGCTAGTACCCCAACAGTGTCAGTTATTCTGCCGCCTGAACAGTGATGTGCAGACATTACTGTGCTTCGGTAGGAGGGCACTGTGGCTAGTGAAATTACTGGGCTGAAGAATCTTAACATTTTATGACTCAGCAGTGCACCCAGAATTTAACCTTCGTTAAATCCCAGCGTTATCTCTTACCATCAGGAGAGCATCTTGCTCATCTTCTTACATCGTTGTATAAAAAAAACTAAAATGAAATTTTCTGAAATGAAACTATCATATACCTACGTACTCAAACTATTTATTATAATATATCTATCAAATTTCACCTTTCAGCTCCATCATCAGACTTCAGATCACTTCCATGTCATAAAATTATTGCATTGTCATCCGATTCCCGGTATGCAAAATTTCTGCTCAATCGGGAACTGTGACTGATAGGTAGAGTGCTTTTCACAAAAGGAGTTCTTTTTGCGGGGCGCCACTATCGCAAATTTTAAAAGTTAGCATATTAAATAACTTTAGAATCTTCGATGTATCCTTCTGCAATCTTGTTACACTTCTAGCCACCATGGCGTTTAAGAACTGTAATATCAGCGCCTGAGTCAGCTAAGAGTGTTGCTGACGTCCGCCTCAGGCAATGCCCAGTGTAAAGATGGGAGTCCGGAAGCTGAAGAAATTTAGCAATCGTTTTTGGCATATCACCGATTTTATTGATGCCTATGGGCTGTTTTTTACTTTTTCCATTATCATAATGTAAGAAAAATCTTGAAGTTTTTGTATTAGCGGGTCGTAATGCCGTATACTTGTCCACCACATTCACATATTCTTCACTAATGACGAATGATCTGTCGATTTTAGTCTTTGTATTCAATAATTTTACTAATATTAATTTGTCCGAATGCTTTTCAACGTCGTTTACCTTAAGATTCAACAATTCATTTGAGCGGCACGCACCATTTATGCCAATAATTAATACAACCTGTAAAAAATAACAATAATTTAGTTTACTTATTTTTAGATAGGTACAGTTAGATAGGTTTTCTTTGAAATAAATTAGCTTTTGTATCAATTTACTTACTTTTAAAGCGAGGTATTTACTGTCTGGTGCTTCATTCAGAAATTTTTCTATTTCAAGGTCACGTTTCGTTTTCAAGACAGCTTTTATCATAGAAAAAATGCTCCATAATGTACTGGATTTTCTTGTTTTAGATAGTTCCATGAAATATGATAGTATCACGGTCTCGGAATATGTTTTTGCATTTTTTGAGAGGCGCCAATTATTGAAGGATTACGTACGCCTTTACATATTTCACTTTAGATTTTTCAGGCAAATAGCTGAACTCGGCATTCGAAACTTGTTCTTTCAACTTTTTTGGCGTAAGACAACTACCTTCATCACTGGGGTCACTCATTTCTTTGTAATTAAACAGACTATTAGATCACAAATAGAAATTTGCAAAAGTTTACAACTTAAGTTGAAAATATTTAGTTGAATCTTTACCAAGAGGTTTAGAACCAAATGGAAAATGTGTTGTGAACACCACTGTCGCAAGAAAAATGACAACTATAAGTGCCATCTCACTTACCTCATACAAAAGAGAGAGACAAAGATGGCATTTATCGATGACGTCACAACGCATTCTCCATTTGACTGTAAACTCTAAACTTCTACATCCCGCCATTTTGTATTTTTTTATTTTTATTAAAAGAGTTGCGTTCGAAATTTGTGTGTGTGACATATTTATGAAAAACAAATTGTAATAATATTTAAAAAAAAAAAACTCACTTACGACTTATTATTCTATAATAGTATTTTATTTAAAATATTATTGAAAAAATACAATTTATAAAGTTAAAATTCAATAAATAACATTAAAAATTATGTGCATCTCAGTTAAATAAAAATTGTACACAAATAAGTTTCAGAACACACCAACTTCTTCATAGCCAATAAAATTGTGTTCGAAATTCAAATCACTTTGCCTCTCTACTCTCTAGAGAGCAAAAACGGCTTTTGCTCACTGAAATCGATGACCAAAGACACTATTTTCGTGCGAGAGTGGTGAAAAATTATTTATGGCATGAAGTCCAGAATTTATCGAAAAAATGTAATTTAGTTCCGCAAAATTCCGCGGGACCTCATTCGTGAGAAGGACTCTACCACTGAGGTGTATACCTAAAATCATAGGCGGATCCAGGATTTGGTTTGGGGGGGGCAAGGTGCAGACGGGCAAAAATATTATAATTTTTATTACGAAAAGTGTATGTTTAGCTCGCTCTGAGCGGTTAGGAAGTTTAAACATCCATTACAATAAGTGCGCGAGCAGCTAGCTGCGAGCGCCGAAAAAAAAATTTTATTTCAGAAATATGTGCGAAATTCGTAACTCTACAATGCTTCTGGGGGTACCTTGGCCCCCTGCCCCCCCCCCCCCCCTAAAGCTTAAACATCCTTTATAATATGTGCGCGAGCAGCTTGCTTAATGACTCGGGGGGGGGGGGGGGGGGGCGGCTTGGCCCCTTGCCCCCCCTCCCTAAATCCGCCTATGATTATCTATAACACAGATAAAAGGTTCTATAATAATCATTGCAAAATTTTACTAACATTATAAACGTGACAGTTTGTGTCTGGATGTATGCCTAAATGCAGGTGGTTCACTACTGCGTGCCCGCCTATGCGACAGCAATAGTTTCTCCTAATGTTGTTCACTACGGCTTTTACAGCCCAAAACTGCACATCCTACCATTTCACTACCACTATGAGTACACATAAACCATTAATTATTCCCTGAAAGCACTTAAAATCTTAAAAAATAAAAGATAATGATGGTATATTTGTCACAAAGAAATCATTTGAACCATAGTTTGAACTTGTGACAAACAAATAAACCAGCCACGCTGAAAGGGACGGAAGAAAAATAGGTTCTCCTTTTTCTTCACATAGAATTTTCCCTATTGCCGTCACGCTCACACATAATATGGGTACTTCTAGTTGTATTAGTTCTTAGCCTAAATGGGTGTGAACAGATTTTATGTCTGTGTGTCTCCGGATAACCAGTGATTTTTACAAAAGATCCCCCTAGATGGAGCGCCACAATCGCGTGATTTTAAGTTAAAATATCTACAGATTTTTAACAATTCATAATTTCTCATATTTAATTTCTCAATTAAATAGGTACATAATATTTAATTAATCTAACAAATAAAAAATATATAATAAATGAAGTATTCACAGTAATTATAAATCTATTATTTAGTTCCGCTAGGTTACGCGGGACTTCTTTTCTAAAACTGTTTGCAGAATAAACGATATTTCTTTTTCTTAGGACATTAGTTCCATTATTTTCCGTGGCGCTAGCTTGTATGAAAAATAATTTACTTTTACAATGAACTGTAAATGAATTTTTCTATTTATCTTCAGATGATTTTACATGTTTTAGAAATTAAAAATAAGCAGCAAAAAGATATTTATTACTGATATTTACACGCATCATGCGCACATTAGATTATTTTCCGCTGGCGCTGATTCATTTGAGAAATAAGTTACATTTACTAATTTAAATGAATTCTAATTTGTTTGGCTACTATATAGCATCAAAGTACTCGTCAAGACGAATCAAATGAGCCCAAACTCGATGGGGTTTTTTCTTTTAATCACGGAGTTCCTATGGCCACCTTCCAGCTCCGTTTCGGACCCTGGTTACTATATAGTATCAAAGTACTCGTCAAGACGAATCAAATGAGCCCAAACTCGATGAGGTTTTGTCTTTTGATTACGCGGTTCCTATGACTACCTTTCTTGTTTATTAGCATTTTATATGCGAATCTTTAGATTGATATAACTCTTTTATTTATGAACCGATTTGACTAAAACCAAGACTAAGGTTCAAGTAGAGAAAACTGCAACGTATTAGTGAAAATTTTATTCAAATCGGTGGTGTTGTTTAACCACACCAGTGACACAAACTATTTACAAATTTAGCCCAAATTAAACTAAAGGTCAACCACAAGTTTACAGCCATACCGATAGATGGCGTCTGTAGCGTTTTTGGCACTATTTTTTTTTGAATTGAATTTACTTTATATTCTATTACTTTTATTTCGAATTTTTGATGTAAATTAGGGGCGATGTGTCTGATATAAATGATTATTATTTATTTTTTATTTTATTTTACGTTTCCCTAGGAAAAATTGACAAAATGTTTTACGAATTAGATCGCGCAAGCGACTTTTTCGCGTCGTTTTGTTCATATGCGTATTTTCACAGTTCACCTTAGTAAAGGATCACAATGAATGGGGAGAAATTTCCATTCTTATTATATGTATGGATATGGATGGATGGATATGGATATGGATTAAAAAGTATACCCTGTTTTCTTGCCCTTTACTCCAATAGAGGTTTTTTGTGAATGCCAGAGTCCGAAAATAAGAATCACGACTTGCAACTATACATTGTGAAAATTGGATAAGTGCTTCCATAGTATTTGAATAGCTTTTTGTTTATTGACTTTGTTCTACTACACATTACACATATATAATCTAATAACTTACTAATTTTTACATGTTTTTATTTTGGTTTTGCCACTTCAGCTCGAGCTCGTACTAAGTTGGCAGTTTTAAATTTCAAGTAACACTGCTTTTACCATCAAATTCCAAATTTGCTCTTCTTGCCCCAAATAAATCTCCCGACCCTCAAGAAAGAATAGGATACTGAAATCTCTAAAATATTATGCATTTTCTTAAAATAAAACAATTAAGATTGCTATCCGACTTGAACTTAATTGTAAACAAAATTAGCCTTTGTTCATATTGTGTAACTAAAAGATACTATCTCAAGTTAAATAAATTAACTCTTTTGTACTTACTGGTTTCTGATTTACTATGTTAATGTCCTTTCTGTGCCCCTAATTATTTATGCAATCTGATAAACGAGACGAGTACGACATTTTTATACAACAAAGTAAGAAGACGAGCAAGACGCTCTCCTGATGGTAAGAGATAACGCTGCTCATAATATAAAATTAGTACATTACCCAGGGTTTCACAATGATGTAAAATTCTAGTTTGCGCTTCTCACTCGAGTCAATAAATGTTAAGACTCTTCAGCCCAGTAATTTCACTAGCACTAGCAACAAGGCCCTCCAAACGAAGCACAGTTATGTTTACACATCACTGCTCAGGCGGTAGAATAACTGGCACTGTTGGGGTACCTAACTGGTCGATCTCCTCAAAGGAAGTCTACCCATTTTTTTAAATTAATTATAGATTAGCCTTTGACCACGGTCTCGCGTCATGTTAAGCAACAATGCGGCCGTAGATAGCAGCAGACTAAACCTAGAAGGCGGGATAAATCCATCCCTGGGTTCACTGAACATCATGCGGGAACACGGTTACAATGACAGCTTGGCGACACGGTTTTGTCCAGTGGGTGGTAAACTACCCACGGCCGAAACCTACTACCAGTATAAAGCACATCTAGTCGACCTCCCGTAAAGGAATTCTACCCCTTTTATATTGAGGATGCGGAGCGCTTGAGACAGCACGTCCCTCTAGCCACGCTGTCTCAGGTGATTCGTAATTCCAGAAAGGGTTGGGCAAGGCGACTCTACATGAGTCAACGCCTGTCCCCCGGTGGTGAATAGCGGATAATTGGCGCGGGGGCGCCTACATCCGCATTGCACATTCAACACCACCGTCGGCGGGAACGGCCGAGCACTCGGGACCGTTCCCGGGCCCCTCCCTGTTGAGAGGGTCGTAAAGGCCGCCTTCGTAAAGGCAGGCGGTCGTTGATGCGGGACTGAATGCTAAGGCTCTGCCGATTCCCAGTTCTTGAAAACAAAACAAAAACCCTTTTATACTTTTCTTAGTGGATAAAACCACCTGGACATAGCTAGACTATATGATCTTGATAAAGACCACCCATACACAATAGGTCGGTAATTGAGCGATTGATCAGAGATATGCCCATTGCAGGCATACATTGTGACTGACATTGTGATTCAGATAGCCTATGTATGGCAGAACATTGGAAGCAAGGATGGCGCCGGCTCATTTGGCTGTGATTTCATCAGCAATGACAACTCAATTTGCTTTACATTGTTGTGGTTTCATATTAATAAAAAATCTTAAAAAGTCACAGTAAAGATTGTTATGGAATTTGTATACCTATAGAATCCCCTGCGCTCGCAGTAAGCTGCGCGCGCACTATGTTCATACATAAACATTTCTTAGTGCTTGGATATATCAAATCGATTTAATTGATCACGCACTCTTCATGGTCATAATATTTTAACATTTTCAGGAGCTTTCTTCTTAGTAGGATTCTCAGTAGGATTTTTTTTATCCTGGCAGAGCCGCCATCTACGGGTATGGATATGAATAATTGAAACGTCGAGTGTAGTAAAGCTGCGTCTCTAGCTGGTGTTTTGGTCTACACAATCAACAAAAATGATATTATGTTTGTGTAGTACGTGCTTTCTATCGGATATGGAAAGCAAAAACATTGTTGGAACAAGCAAAAATTGCTGCAATTTCACCCGGCTTAAGACTATGTTTATTTGATAATATTATATGATTGAGTACATAGGTTACTTATACTAAAGTCTACAGATACGAGGGCCTTTTGGTTATCGCCAAACGACATGTAAAACATTAGAATCCATAGACAAAAATGCGTACATTACTTGCGTAAACCTCCTCAATAACATAAGTAAAATAACAAGAAGTTGTTAATCGTAGTGGGTGAGATTTAGCCAATAGGCCCTACGTGCTGAGTAGATATAGTTGTAATGTAGTCATGAACCTTGTCCGTTTGTGTGCAGGGTGGAGGGCGCCGGGAGTGTTCGGAGGCGGCGTGCGCGTGCGGCGGGCTCCCGGCCGCGCCCGCGCCGCACCCCCTCCGCGCGCTCGATCTCATGCCGCCACCGCTACTCAGGTAATCTAATCTAATCTAATCTAGAGCCTCTTCTTTAACTCGTGCCACCACCTACTTCGGTCATACACAATACTTCTCACAATTAGGGTCTTTTCTTCAATAAGATCTTGTCTCAAGAGAGAAGGCCTTTTCAAACCTGATCGTTATTCTGTACCACCAGTGAGAGCGAAACAAAGCTGCGTAAATACGAGTTCTATGAGGATGGAGGATTTCTATGGGGACGCGGCGACCACTCGAAGACTGATGAATTAATAGAGACAACGTCGGTTACACGCTAAAAGGAAGAGTTTTTTATATTTTGGAGTGGAAAATTGAGAAATCTTGCACTTGAGATTCGCGCGTTCAATGTGGGGTCAAGGTAATGAGTAAAGCCACCACAACCAAACAAATTACGAGGAAGTACTCGTATGACTCCTTGCAGACCTACCAACCACTGACTCATTCTCATAACATCGTATTTGCAACCTTTAAACCCCTCGATATAAAGGCTATTATTGCCTAACATTAGCTTTGTCAGGTTATTGACTTTTGGTGTTTCTTGCGTGATAGGACTCAATAATTGCAATTATTAACATTGAATCGAAAATTGCCATAACTAGCGGAACATATTGGTCAAGTGCAAGGTTTTTATGTAATTTTATTTAGGCTCTAGTCACATGCGATTTCGTCGTTCGTCGAGCTCAAAATCAAAGTTACACATCAAAGTGACTATTTCTGGTGTTTTACTGGCGGTAGACAGCCATGTGGCTAATTAGCCTTAGCCGCAGACTGCAAACACAGACACAGAACAGGTTACTCTACTTACACTGTCAGAGTCAACACACTCACAATTACAGGCTGTGTGGCCTATATGTGGTAGTTTCACCTAGGCTATTCACTGCGGGACCCACGGTTTTACGTGCCTTTCGAACACACAGTAACGTACAGGCGAAAATTGCCACATTAAGATTTGAACCCAGGGCCTCTGGGCCTCTGGATTAAAAGCCGGACGCACGACGCTATAATAATACATACTATCAAGCGGGCCGTCAGCTTATGTTTTTTTTTATTTACGCATCTGCTGCTTCTTTTAGATGCAGCACCCTTAAATATTAACAACATTATATAGGTATATAATAATCTAAATGTACCCACACATCCACTATACAATAACCAACATAACATAATTATTTTTTAAATTTATTTATACCAAATATTCACTTCGTTTTACCATTATAAATGATTCATTTTTAATTTGATTCTCTCTCTCTCTCTCTCTCTTTTTTTCCAACCAATCTTTGTTTTTTGCAGGTTGTATGTCTAATATAAAAAATAAAATTATTTCCAGATCCAATCCAATATTCACAGAGGAAGAGGAGCAAGAGGTAGTGATAATAGTGGACTCGGACGAGCCTCCGGAAGGCGAAGCACCCGAGCCGCCGCGAGTGCCGCGGAGGGCGCCATCCACTTCATCAGGTACTTTTCAAGGGATCTAGAAACTTAGGAGAGTGAGTCATGAGTCACTGTTGAATTCATATCAAATTGACACAAAGGAAGTAAGCTATACCTATTATTCATACAAGTATGTCTGCAAAAGATTGATTTCGGTGGAACAATGCTGCAATGTACCTATCTGAAATCTATGAACAAAAAAAACACGACAAAAAGTTTCTTAGTCGTCATCGTGGAGTCGATGCTACTAACCACTTATTTTTTCATGTTTAGCAGTTAAAATCTACCTTACTTAATTTAAACATTAGATACCTATGTTATCGAAAAAAAATTACTGTTAATACTGCAGTGCCCAGTAAGTAATATTTCGCATTTGATATTTGTTTTTTAAATAAAAACTGTTTTAGTGAAATAGTTTTTCTCCAATCTATTTTGTACTCTTAGCACAAACTCTAGGTTAAAAATCTTTTTGGGTTAAGGATTAATATACTGTGAGTTAAAAGTAAGGGTCGTACTCAAGTGCTTCCCCCACAGGGTACGGCAGCGGCGGGGGCAGCAACGGGCGCGTGTCCCCAAACTTACCAAAGAGTGACCAGTTCGTGCAGACGCCGGACAAGAACGATGGATCTCAAGGGTCGGACTCAGACGCTAGTCCGCCCTGCACTCTCTCCAGGAGCTTGAAAGAAGATATTAGGTCGTGTTTAGGTGGATGCAGGTAATCATATTTGTTTTTATCTTAAAGTTTTTTATGCATATAGATTTGATAGATTACAAAAAAGTATGTTATCATTATTTTCAGTATAGAGTATCCAGTATCCACTTATTAAACTATCTAAGCGCAGTAATAAAATAAAATTAGTTTCGTACATAAAGCAATATATCCAAACTTGTATTTCTATATAATGTTAGAGTAATCTATTACTTATTTTAAAAAAAAAAAATTTGATTAATTTATATTCAATACAGACTACAGGTGCATTGTACCCGAATAAACCATTACACATTGTCAATATTTTCACCTAATCCTAAGCT
Source organism: Hemithea aestivaria (assembly GCA_947507615.1). Classification (NCBI taxonomy): domain Eukaryota; kingdom Metazoa; phylum Arthropoda; class Insecta; order Lepidoptera; family Geometridae; genus Hemithea; species Hemithea aestivaria. The sequence goes on from OX382339.1 coordinate 3,704,481, forward strand.
ATAGTTCATTATACTGCAATACTGAAATAGTCAAGCAATCGAAAAAGTCAAATGGATTATAATACAATTATTATTATTATAGATGGGAGAAAGACGTAGGCGATGTAGTAGAGGCCGCAGTGCGTGGAGCGGGAGGCATCACGGCGGCGCGGGCGCGGTTACACGCAGCCCTGCTAGCTCTCCACGAGCCCCCGCCGCGCGTGCCCAACCGGGGGCCCTCGCTTCCTTACTGCGGCCCTGGTGTGCGACCCGGTGACGTCACTATGATGCCCAAGAACACTGAAATGTCTTTATTGGTAAGCCTACGTTATATTTTTGACAAAGATGGTAACATAAAGATACAATAAAAGTGAGTTTATACCGTTTATTTGCATAGATGAATATAAAGACACTTTATTGAGCCAAAAATTAAAAAAAAAATTGCTAATGTGGTAGTCTGAAAATAAAATTACTCAGTAAAAATTGTCTTGCTAACGTATTTTGCACTCGGAACGGTTTTTATAATTTTTATTTTTGTATGTACCTACGTAGTATTTGAATTATTATTGTATTTTTTTTGTCAACGTGTATTTGATAGAGCTAAACAAATCTAAAATAATCTAGGTACGTTAGATTTAACGCGATGCTTTTCAAACATACATTTATATAATGTAGTAAGTAGTATGTAGTAATACTGAAAGGACGAATACTACTCAGTAGAAATCCACACGGTCATGTACCTCTTAAATATTACTACACATTTAATTAGTTTACACAATATTAGTTAAGTTAGTGATTGTTACAACATGTTTTATATGGTAGGTTGAAGTTGTACAACTTACAACAGGACAGTGCGTAATTAGTGTACCCGCTACATGATTTCGACACAAGCGAATTAAATTAAAAAAATTTGAAACCCCAACACAATATGGAATTTACCAATTTATTGTAGCGACCATCTTGGATTTTAAAATTGTCATAGTGCGTTGTATTCTACGCGTTAAGCCATTCATTTGATACCCATATTGTCGGGGTCGTGGAGAAATAAGTGATCCGCCATTTTGTAACGGCGGCCATCTTGGACTACCAAACATGGCTAAGAACACTCTTGACTAACTCTACTACTAGAAGGCGGTTAATAAATCCCTCCCTGGCTAAACTGATCATCATGCCGGATTATGACTTGGCGACACGGATTTGTCCAGTGGGTCGTAAGTCGTAACTACCCACGGTCACCAGTATAGTAAGTGAAAAAAACCGCACGTAACTAGATGATCTAGAATTACATCTGCATCATTTAACCCTTTTAAAAATAAAATAAATAAATATTTCAAGACATTTCAAACAGCGCCACCTAACCCCAAGCTAAGCAACTTAATGCTTGTGTTATGGTGGTTAGGATAACGGATATAATACTTATATACATTTTCTTTTGTAAATACATACTTATCTTCTAAATATATGAAAGGAAAGAGTGACTGATTGACTGACTGGTCTATCAACGCACAGCCTAAACCGCTGGACGGATTGGGTTGAAATTTGGAACAAAGATAAGTTTTATGACGTAGACCTTCGCTAAGAAAGGATTTTGCCATGCGGGCAAAGCCGCGAGCATAAGCTAGTAATATATGCAGAAAGCCATCTAGACCAGAAACAAATATCTGTGGTTCACACAAACATTTGTATCTTGCGGGAATCGAACCCGCAAGATACCTTCTGCATTGCAAGCAGGTCGCAGGTACCCCACCACGCCACAGAGGACGTCGTATCGTAAAAGTGAGATAGATAAAGATAAATTATAAAAATAATCTTATTAAGCGGCTAATAGTCGCTGAACCTCTGTCTCGCTCGCACGATATAACAAACTGTCAAATAACAATGGATAAAATTTACTTTTTGGAAATGTGTTAAATTGAAAATTTAGCTCATATTTTTATACAATTTTTTAAAGTATAACCAGTTTGATACTTTATAAAATGGTTGAGGCATATTTAAAGATAGATATTTTTCAAATAATTGAGAATGCCATTGTTGTTATTTAAGGTAGCAAACTGGGAATACTTATAAAAATAGTATAAAAATATTTGTGTTAAATTGAAAATTTAGCTCATATTATGAGCTAAATTTTCAATTTAACACATTTCCAAAAAGTAAATTTTATCAATAATTGTTATTTGACAATAAGGTATATCGTGCGAGCGAGACAGAGGCTCAGCGACTATTAACCCCTTAAGACGCGAGTAGTACGTCACGTCAGGTTAATAAGGCTGTATTGAGGGCAACGCACGGGGGCATATCAAAGTTAATGTCCCGTGAAGTTAGGCATAACATTGCGCAAGTGTTATCTGTACTGAATGTTTCCATATTAATTAAGTATGTTGCTCTCAAACATCTACTAAACCCTGGCTGTTAATAATAATGTACGCTGAGATATAAAGGTCCAACGCGCAGAGGGCCCTTTTGGGCTTTAAATATTAAGGAAATGAGTCTTAAGTACACTAATATTATTAATGCGAAAGTTTGTGAGTGAGTGTGTATGTTTGTTACTTCTTCACGCCTAAACGGGTGAACTGATTGAGATGAAATTTGGTATAGAGATAGCTTAGACCCTGGAATAATGCTCGTGTCGCAGTGCTCTGGCCGCAGAGGTACCTTTGAGCTCATAATTTTTGGAACGAAGTTCCTTATCGCGCGTTGTGAAAGGGGGCTAGACGGAAAAAATTCTTACGAAAAGTTGTCACGACACTTTTTGCTATAGTAAGCTATTGTAAGCTGTGCGGCGTGCGCATGTTTCTCTGTCTGTCTCTCTCTCTCTCTTATAGAAAGCAAGCCAGATATTTTCATTAATCGAAAGGAACTTCGTTCCATCCGGGTGTCCCTTGACACCTCTCAAGTTTTATTTTTCAAACTAAGGCAACACGGCTTGTGTATTTTGCCAGTGTCGCGTAAAAAAGGGTCAACAGTTTAACACGGAAAATGCCTACTAAACGATAGTCAATTTGAATCAGATGAACAATAGCATGAAAATTAAGTAAATAGAAAAGATAAACATGAAAGGAATAAGTGATTTATAATACCTCCAAAATGAGGAGAAAAGATGAGGAATGAGGTGATCCGTAGACGAACTAAAATCACCGACGTAGCCCAGCAGATTAGCAAGCTGAAGTGGCAATGGGCAGGCCACATAGCACGTAGAGCGAATGGCCGATGGGGTCGAAAAAAGCTCGAGTGGAGACCACGAACTAGCAAACGCAGCGTAGGACGTCCACCCACAAGGTGGACAGACGACCTTATAAAGGTCGACGGATGACGCTTCCAGCCGTTATGTATGGAGGTCCAAAGGGGAGCCCTATGTTCAGCAGTGGACGTCCTATGGCTGAGATGATGATGATGAATACCTCTAAATAGCTTTTAATTTGTTGTTAATAGGTTGACACTTTTCTGAATTTGTCTCTAAATCCATCTATACTTACTAAAGGGTATGATCACCATGAATGGATGTCCTTCCATTCGCCCTTCTCCTATTCATCTCGTAGTTAATTATATCATCGTTAAGATGAACGATTAAGTTTATTACCAATTTGGTATTTTATTGCGGCAGTTATTGAAATTATGATTATTTTATGTCAAATTAAAGCATTTTGGTTTGGATCATTTATTTACCTAGGCATTGGTAATAAGTATCGATCTTTGAATTATAATAAAGATTAGATAAATTATATTTTTTTATTGATGACACACAGAAAAAGTTTACAAGAAAAACAAGACATAAAGTTTACAACTATAAAATAACATTAATGTTCCAACATTTATACAAATTGGCGGTCTATTCGCTCAGTGCGTTCTTACAGACAATCGTCCTTTTTTCCTTCATATCACTTTTAGCTTTCAAAAGAGAAGTACCTATTAATGCTCTCCTTACGTCGAAGTTACAATGTTTTTAAGCCTAAGAGCCTTAAAAGGTTCTAGTTTCTATGCCGCAAAAAGGTATAATATACCTTTTGGGTATGCCCAATCATACTAAATATAAGATAATGACACAAAATAACGACGATTAGTTATCAGATATACCATTTATGCTATGATTTGATGTGAGCCCAGTTAAAAATTAACATAAGTCTTTACTAAAGAGCTATTTGCATCTAAAATGTTTACATATTAAATGAGTATTTAAAACAAACTTGCTATTAAAATATTAATTAAAATTCTTGTAAGTAGTTATAATAATGTGCATTCCGAACTATGAAGTTTACTTTTTAACTGACTTTAAAGTAAATATTTTTTTATATTATCTTTTTATGTGTTGTAACTATTAAGACATCCAAAACTCTAAACAGAATTGTTTTTTTTTTATTTCAAAGAAACAAAACTCTATGAATTAATTGTTTTGTATGGTTGTAAACAAATAAAATAGCTATTTGGCATTGCTTAAGTTATATTTAAATATTGGAATATTTTTATGAAAAGAAATTAATAGAGATACATTTTACTCGACGTTAGAGCCATAGGGTTGGATGTCCGATTCCATCAACATCGGACCTTACGTTTGACATTATAAGGTTCGTAGTCGATGGGCGAAAATCAGAATCAGAAAATCTTTATTAGTAACAAACATGGTTCATACAAAAAACTCTAAACCGTAACCGAAGAGATCGTCGACCGTCTAGATCTTAAATAATGTGATATTTAGATCCAGAGATCCGACCCGATGGCTCTAAAGTCGAGTTTTCTCAAAAAGCACTTCTATTCATGGGTGTTAAGAGTTTAGTATTTCCTTCATCGGGGATTTTTAAGCTTGCAGTACCCGACGATCACGAAAAGGAGGTGTTTTATTATGGAGAGCACTCACAGTAGTTTTAACAACCGTAAAATGCGATGCATGCACCATGTAGAATAAAAATTAGTTCATTGCCCCGTTGCCAACTCGGTCATTGCTGCATTGTATACGTGAGATTTTTACTAATTACATTTTAAAGACATATAATATTATTCTGTTTGATCAAGAATGAGTCATGCCTTATAAGCATTGTAGCCTAATCTTATTGTCTTATCATCTATCTCTATATCCATTTATTACTAAACTCAATTTCTGATACTTGAAGATAATCTGTTTAAAACAAGAGAAAAAAAGGTTCAAACTTTTTAAAAACAAGCTTTTATTATTATTACCATCCAATATCAAAGTACTCGTCAAGACTAATCAAATGAGCTCAAACTCGGAGTTGCGTCGTTTAATTACAGAGTTCCTATGGCTACCTTTCAGCTCCATCATCAGATCAGCTTGATGTCATAATATTGCATTGTCATCCGATTTATACAGGCATGCAGAATTTCAGCTCAATCGGAAACCGGGAAGTGGGTCAAATTAAAATTGCAAGATTAGAGACAGACAGACACACAGACAGACAAACATACAGACAAACAGACAGGTGAAAGTAAATAAAAGCTTATAAAAAACTATAAAGGCGCAAACTAGACGAAAGGTACAAGGGGCATCCTTGTTTCTTTAGTCCATCCCTGTGTTACCACTATACAAAAAAGTTACCAACATCAATATCAGCTGATAAAATCGACCAAACCCAAGCCACAATTAAAATCCGATCAATTATAATAAACCGCCAACACCTCGAAATTAAAACGCAGTCATCCGCAAAATTAATTTTGTATTTTTCACACCTGAATTTCTTTCTTAATTTAGCCTTTATTGAGCCAGCAATAAAGAGTTTGTTAAGTTGATATGCAAAATGGAGTTGGTAAAGCGGTCTTGAACTATATATTTTACATTCACTATTGGATTTATTTTATAAGAATTGTTGGCCAATTCTGGTAATACTGGACTTAGTGCGGTCCTGTCTTATATTATACACAAGATGCTAGAGAACAAGACGATTTTGGATTCTTAGTTAATTTTATCGATATTATTATAGAACTTCATATCCTAAATAATTATTATTTGTTACCTAAAATAAATACCTGTTTAATCAAGAAATTGAATATGAGAAGTTAAAACGTTATAGCACCACGTGTTGTTTGTACTGTGGGTCCCGGCTGTTTCCTATAAGATATGTAGGAGGCAGTCGTTAGGTCAAGTTGCAGGCCCTGTAGTAATCTCGGCGACCTGAAACTGCAACATATAGGTTCGCCACACAACCTATAAATTGTGATTTGACTCTGACAGTGTAAGTAGGGTAACTGTTGGAGTATAAACCCAAAATTATTTTTATATCCTTACAAACTTCAATTACAGTTGAGTGTGGGACTGGAGCTGCTAGTGTTATGTCATTGTTTTTATGTGCTCGGGTCGCGATGGCAGATGTTAGCTCTATAACCGTCTCGTCATGAAGTCATGACAGTGAGTGACCGAGGAGTTGCCTTGCCGCGGGCAATGTCGAGTTGCGACAACCCGACTCAACGGTCAACATTCAACATGTGGCACTTTCATATTCGCGATTAATCAGGGACGACGCGATCGCAGGTTTATATGTCTTTTATGCAACTATGTTATATGTCTTCAATAAGATTTCTTAATATTTGTTTATTATGAAAAACATAAGAGTTCTGCTCTTTTATTTTTCATAATAAACAAATATTTCTCTTTCTTTAATAAACAAATAAATAAAATAAAAAACAAAATAAATAAATATTTCAGGACATTACACTCAGCGCCACCTAACCCCAAGCTAAGCAACTTAATGCTTGTGTTATGGTGGTTAGGGTAACACGGATATAATACTTATATAATTTTCTTTTGTAAATACATACTTATAATAGATACAGAAAGCCACCCAGACCAGAAATAAATATCTGTGGATCATACAAACATTTGTCCCATGCGGGAATCGAACCCGCAACCTTCTGTGTTGCAGGCGGGTACTAGCCCACCGCATTACAGAGGTCGTCATATTAGGCTTTCTTGGTTTAGGGCGTGTCGTGCGAAGGCAGGAAAGCCATGAATATGGTAAGTGGAAATGGGAAGAGGACGCCTTGAAAAGGTTTAGATGAAATATGTGAAAAGAATGCGTGAATGAAGATATTACGGATGATAGAGTAGAATGGAGGAGGAAGACGTGATGTGCCGACCCTATCTAGTGAGATAAGGGCAGGAAGAAGAAGATTTGTTATTAAAAATGTACAGGTAATTAAAGTTACATATTAGGTTTACAAGCTAAGAGTAGTCGAGTTTCTGAAATCACTACATGGTATAAAATAAAGTTGCTTCTAGCATCTGTCTGCCCCTATGTATGCTTATATCTTAAAACTTGGTTGTCTGGAAGAGATCGTTATTAGCGATAAGACCGCCAGTTGTAACACTTCTTTCTGTGTAATCTTAGTTCTAAGTTTATATTGTTGTATTTGTGTGAACAATAAAGAGTTTTCAATCTATCTATGTATCTACGCAACGGATTTTGATGCGGTTTTCACTAATAGATAGAGTATTTCAAGAGGCCACTAGTATTTCATAAATCGAAGTGCATATTGTACAAATTCTTTAGGTATAGTCTCAGAAGTAATAGTCCGAACTAAATTGCAGTTATTATAATGTCGAAACACCGATAGTCTGCAGTAAATTACGCGGAGAACGGATGCGTATGACAAAACGATGAAGGCCGGGGAATGGACAGTTGCTGTTCAAGCACGACAATGAGATTTATTAAGACCTGCATGTAGATTCTATATTCAATTTTAAATTAAGAGTTTTTTGGTACAAGTAGGAGTTTAAGAAGACGAGCAAGACGCTCTCCTGATGTATGACGTTGTCCATATAATTAGTATCTACAGTTCTACCCAGGATTTCACGAAGATGTAAGGGTGCATTGCGGCGACGCTTCTTCCTTTATTACAAGCTTTTATTTACTTTCACCTGTCTGTTGTCTGTCTGTCTGTCTGTCTGTCGGTCTGTCTATCTGTCTGTAATCAAATCTTGCGAGTTTAATTTGATTCACTTCTCGGTTTCCGATTGAGCTGAAAAATTGCATGCATGTATAAATCGGATGACAATGCGATATTATTAAGACATCGAGCTGATCTGATGATGGAGCTGGAAGGTGGACATAAAAGAACTCCGCGTAGTTAAACGACGCAACCATCGAGTTTGGGCTCATTTCATTTATTTTGACGAGTACTTTGGTGCTAGATGGTATCATCCATATCCATATCCATCCATACATATAATAAGAATGGAAATTTCTCCCCATTCATTGTGATCCTTTACTAAGGTGAACTGTGAAAATACGCATATGAACAAAACGATGCGAAAAAGTCGCTTGCGCGATCTAATTCGTAAAACATTTTGTCAATTTTTCCTAGGGAAACGTAAAATAAAATAATAAAATAAATAATAATCATTTATATCGGACACATCGCCCCTAATTTACATCAAAATTTTGAAGTAAAAGTAATAGAATATAAAGTAAATTCAATTCAAAAAAATCAAGAAGCAAAAAGTGCGACAAACTAAAAATACGCCATCTATCGATGTGGCCATAAACGAAAATTTACCAGAGTAGTTTTATTAGGCTTAATTTGTAAAAAGGTTATTACTTATGTGTGATAAAACGGCACAACCGAATTGTATGCAGTTTTCGCTAAAACGTTGCAAATTTCTCTAATTTTTAAATAGTATTGGTTTTATTTAAATCGGTTTTTAAATAAAAGAGTTATATCAAGCTAAAGATTTACTTATCTTATTATATAAAATCGTTCGTACACTTTCGTGCTATCAACGCACAGCCCAAACGGCTGGACGGATCGAGCTGAAATTTGGACAGCGTATTCTTTGGAAAACTTCATCGTGCAATAAGAAGCGATTTTTCTAAATTCCCTCGGGAACAGGAATTATTCCCGAAAAACGTTTGTATGCAAATCCGTAACCGCTGAACCGATTGAGCTGAAATTTTGTAAAACTATTGTTAAGATTGTGATTAGAAACATGAAATAGTTTTTTTTGTCAGAAATTTACTTTTAAGGGGGGGTAAAGGGGGGTCGAAGTTTGTATGGAAAATTTAGAACCGCTGACCCTATTGAGCTGAAATTTGGTACACAGGTAGATTGAGTCCTAAAAAAAGATATTGGATACTTTTTATCCCAGAAATCAACCTTAAAAGGGGGAAAGGGGGGTTGCAAGTTTGTGAAAGAAATCGTTAACCGCTCCATTGTTTTAGCTGAAATTTGGACAGCGTGTTATTTAGGTAACGTAAGCGACCTATAAAAAGGGATTTTTGTAAAATTCTCCCGGGAACGGGAATTATTCCCGAAAAACGTTTGTATGGAAATCCGTAACCGCTGAACCGATTGAGCTGAAATTTAGTAAAACGATTGTTTGGATTGTATTTAGGAACATTGAATAGTTTTTATGTCAGAAATTTACTTTTAAGGGGGGGTAAAGGGGGGTCAACGTTTGAATGGAAAATTTAGAACCGCTGACCCTATTGAGCTGAAATTTGGTACAGCGGTAGATTGAGTCAAAATAAATGATATGGAATACTTTTTATTCCAGAAATCAACCTTGAAGGGGGAAGAGGGGGGGTAGAAGTTTGAGTAGGAAATCAGTAACCGGCCATCTTTTAACGCTGAAATTTGAACAGCGTGTTTTTTATGTAACGTAGATGACCGGTAAAAAGGGATTTTGCAAAATTTCCTCGGGAACGGGAATTATTCCTAAAAGACGTTTGTAAGCAAATCCTTAACCGCTGAACCGATTGAGTTGAAACTTTGTAAAACGATTGCTTGGATTGTGTTTAGGAATATTGTTTTTTTTTTTGACGAAAATTAACTTTTAAGGGGGGGTAAAGGGAGGTCGAAGTTTGTATGGAAAATTTAGAACCGCTGACCCTATTGAGCTGAAATTTGGTACAGTGGTAGATTGAATCCAAATAAATGATATGGAATACTTTTTATCCCAGAAATCAACCTTGAAGGGGGAAGAGAGGGGTAGTAGTTTGAGTAGGAAATCAGTAATCGGCCATCTTTTAAAGCTGAAATTTGAACAGCGTATTTTTTATGTAACGTAGATGACCGATATAAAGGGATTTTGCAAAATTTCCGCGGGAACAGGAATTATTCCTAAAAAACTTTTGTATGCAAATCCTTAACCGCTGAACCGATTGAGCTGAAATTTTGTAAAACGATTGTTGGGATTGTTTTGAGGAACATTAAATAGTTTTTATGACAAAATTTAACTTCTAAGAGGGGGTAAGGGGGTACAAAATTTGTATGGGAAATTTAGAACCGCTGGCCCTATTGAGCTGAAATTTGGTAGAGAGGTAGACTGAGTTCTACAAAATGATATGGGATAATTTTTATCTCAGAAATCAACCTCAAAGGCGGGATAAAGGGGGATGCAAGTTTGGGTAAGAAATCGTTAACCGCTTCTTTGTTTTAGCTGAAATTTGGACACGTATTCTTTAGGTAACGTAAGCAACCGATATGAAGGTATTTTGCGAAATTCCCCCGGGAACGAGAATTATTCCCGAAAAACTTTTGTATGCAAATCCGTAACCGCTAAACCAATTCAGGTGAAATTTTGTGGAATCATGGTTTGAGTTTTGTTTAGGAACACTGAATATTATTTTAGACAGAAATTTACTTTAAGAGGGAGGGGTGCGGGGGAGTAAGGGGGGTAGAAGTTTGAGTAGGAAATCAGTAACCAGTTATATTTTACGCTAAAATTTAGACAGTGTGTTCTTTATGTGACTTTCACGACCTGTAAGAGGGGAGGGGATTTTGCGAAATTCTTACGGGAACGGGAATTATTATTCCTAAAAAACTTTTGTATACAAATCCACAATAAGATTATTGGGGATGTGTTGAGGAATAATAAAAAGTTTAATGTCAAAAATTACCTTCGAATTGAAGCGTTAGGGGGTCAAAGTTTGTATAGGAAATAGGTGATGAGTTATTGAGTTAAAATTTGATACAAAGGTAGACTGAGACTTAAAAAAAATATGGGATACTTTTTATCCCAGAAATCAACCTTTGAGGGGAGGAAAGAGGGGGTGCAGTTTGTGTAGGATATCGGTAACCACTTCTTCGTTTAAGCTAAAATTTGGACAACGTATTTTTTATGTAACGTAGGCGACCGATAAGAAGAGATTTTGCGAACTCACCAGTACTCAGAATTTTGGTTCTGTTAATGAATAGTTTGTTATGTCAGAAATTAACTTTTAAGGAGACTCAGTATTGATCCTTCCCCCACCTTCAGGGTCAGAGTTTTAATGGAAATTCAGGAACCACGGAATTGATTTGAGTCGCGGGAAGGATGGTGTGAGAAATTAGTAACCTATAATTATAATTTAGCTTAGAAAAATTATAATAGAGATAAGTTAAAGAGTTACCGGGAAAGGACCACAAATAGTATTAATTCCTGAGGAGAGGCGTGAAAATTTGTGATGGAAATCAATAACCGCTAAACTTAAATAGTGTGATCTCTGAGAAAGGACATAGCATTGGTTCCTACGGTAGCGAACAAAACTGCATAGAAATATCCAGCCCGATATTCTTCGCTATCCACAGCGGGAGCAAATATTATAGCCATGCCTTATTTTACGCTTACAAAGTCGCGGGGATGGAAATACAATCATAGTCAAAATAGCAGCACCGAATTCGCTTTATTAATTGACTCTCACGCGCAACGAAGTGCGCGCGGGTCAGCTAGTAAATAATAAAAGCTTGTTTTTAAAAATATTTTTTAAAATTTTACTTGTTTTGTACAAAAGAGTACGCAGACGAGCAATACGCTCTCCTGATGGAGAAAGCCATTCATAATTGGTATCTACAGTGCTACCCAGGATTTCACAAAGATGTAAGAGTGCACTGCGCCAACGCTACTTCCTTTATTGAGAAAAAAAATATGTGAAAAATTGAGTTCAAAGGGTTGTGTGTTTTTTTATATGGAGAAGTAAGAAGACGAGCAAGACGCTCTCCTGTTGTTAAGAGATAACGCTGCCCATAATCAGTACAGTGCTACCCAGAATTTCACAATGATGTGCAATTCTAGGTGCACTGCACCAACGCTTCTTACTCAAGAGTCATAAGGATGTTAGGACTGTTTAGCCCAGTAATTTCACTAGCTACAGTGCCCTCCTACCGAAGCACAGTAATGTTTGCACATTACTGCTCAGGCGGTAGAATAACTGGCACTGTTGGGGTACCCACCTAGACGACCTCCTGCAAAGGAAGTCTACCCCCGGTAGGTGCAGATATGTAATTCGGGGGGCCTAGACAAGCGCCAATCGTTAGTCGCTATCACTAAAAAAATGTATTGAGATGACATTCGTTACCGTAAAACTAACGACAACGACTGTCATCTCAGTACATTTTTTTAGCGATAGCGACAAACGATTGGCGCTTGTCAAACCCCCATGGGTCACTGAATTCGAATCCAATCCGGACCCACACCAATGACTACAATTATAAAAATATAGTTCTGTGCGCTTTTTTCCATTCGCTGTACTGGTGGTATAGGCTTCCATCTACGCGTAAGTCCAAAATATTAAATAACCTTAGCACAAAATTAGAAATAGAAACAAATAAGTGTATAGGGTCGTTCCTGGTGCAAAGAATGTCCATCGCCATACAACGCTTAAACGCTGCAAGCGTTATGGGCACCTTTCCACCGGGAACGCCCTGGAGCGGTATTTTTGACATTTAAATTTATTTTACATATATATATTTAGATTAGGTATTTATAAGTTTAGGCTATAGGTTTATATTTAACTAGTTGTAGTTTATAGTTAATTTAATTTTAACCCTTTTTTATCATAATTCTATAGTATATAATCTAATAGGGAACAAGTAGTTAGGTAGGGATTATTATTACTAGTTAGTGTATAATTAAAATCAAGTTCATCTTTATTTACTTGTTTACTTTGATCTAAGCGAAACATTTTCGTAAATAATTCGGTTTGTTTAATTTTTAACGTTTGCGGGTAATCCACGTTTTTTGAGAGAACTGTCAATATTTGTATGGTCACGGACAGTTGATTTTACGAGCGTCATAATTACACTTCAATTGGATTGCTCTTGACAGATTTTAATGTCAATTTAAACAATTATTAAAATCATACAAGTTTTTTACTTGACACTGGCAAATACAGTAACGTGTGGGGTCTGTTTTATATCCTGTGGAAGCAAGCAGTTGTAGTCTGTGAAAGCAGTGATAAAAAAAAATTAGGTACATAGTCTGAACCGCTGAACGGTTTGGGTTGAAATTTGGAACCCAGATAAGTTTTATGACGTAGACTGAGAAAAGATTTCCAATGCGGGTAGAGTCACGAGCATAACCTAGATTAAATAAAAGCTTTGAAAACCTCTCTTTTTAAACCGCCAATTGCTATAATTATAATTTTTAATATGAAATAAGTAAATAGGTACATCTTACTAATGTTATAAACGTGAAAGTTTGTAGGAATGGATGTCTGGATGTCAGGATGTTTATTACTCTTTCACGCCTAAACGGGTGGACCGATTTAGCTGAAATTTTGAGACAGCTTAGACTCTGGAATAACACATAGGCTACTTATGTACTGCGGGTAAAACCGCTCGGCGCAGCTAGTACTATGTAGAAATAGAAATATTTATTGCATAAAATGTGGTTTGTACAATATAAGATTTTAAAAATAATAATAAATGTGCGTACCTTTTGTTAAATTAACTTGACATCCAATTTTATATTAACTCAGTACAAAATTAAGTCAAATATTATTAAACATAACAAAAATAAAATAAAATGATGTTTGTTACAATTATTAAAATGTCAATTATATAATAATATAAAAAAAAGCCACATTCATTAGATATATGTCATATATATTTATTGAATGTGGTTTTTTTTGTAATCATGCTATTCATTTAGAAGTTTACTAATCTAACCATATTAATAGTTACTACGACAAATCGTCTTATCATTTAAAGCAATTTCTACCAACGGAATGCCATCGATGGTAATAACTTAGTGATTACACACTCATTAAGCCACGTTCACACAATTAAACCTAGATTCTCTTACGTAAAGCACAAAAACTGCCACTTTCCTAGAACGTAACATAACCTGATAATTTATATAAAAACGACCCGGATACGGATGTGTGAACATGGCTTATTATAGGAAATTGAACGAACCAATTAAGATCTGAGAGTGTTGGGAGTCTCAAGAAATTGTGTTGCAAGATTTGATTGATGTTAAATGAGGTAAAATCAAAAAGGTATTGCTAATTGTTACATTTGTTTTTTAGATACCTATCGCAGTATATTTTTTACATACTTTATACACTTAGAGATGAATTAATATTATTTCAACACAACTCAATTTCAAAAAAAATATAGGTAATTATAGAAAAACTAACTTAGGGACTTTGTTTGGACTAGTTAGGAGATAAACATACTAAAAGTCCCCACCCCTCCGAGGTGAGCCCGAGGGGGGGGAGGCCGAAGGAGGTCCCATTTTTAGGTTTTTTGCTTATATGTCAAAAACTGTGCGTTGTACGATATTTTGTTGTACTACATTATTAAACCTCATAAAATTTTCTACAACTTTGGCCTTGACATTTTTTATCTATCTCCAATCGTTGTCCGGCTATAAGCTTCCAAACATGGTCTATTTTGAAGACGCTTAAATTAGTTTTCCATACAAGGTCGGTAAAAAAATCTTACAAATAAAATTTGACCAACTTCTGGTTGTCGTATCATAATGAAACTTTGCAAATGGCTAGAAATCTGATGACAGTTTAATAATAACCTGACAGGTGATATGAATATTGATATTATATTTTGTTGTACATTGTACATACATACGTGCTTTCCATAGGATATGGAAAGCAAAAAACATTTCTGGAGCAAACAAGAAGTGTAGTTTGACAATGTTTTTTTAAAAAGTTTGTGATGTTGAATATTTGAACCAAAACAGGCGCTGGAGACGGAACTTGTAGTTCCACTTTTGGCCACATGTATCATGATCGTAGACAGTGTAACTCATTATATTTTACGACTAGTCTAGTTTATAAGGTATTTATTATACGGGATGTTGCGTAAAGTAAATAAAGTGGAAAATACTCGATTATCATAATATAAAACTCAAAGTTTAATTATCAAGGCAGAGAGTAAATTTCTTGTCGCGAAAATGCACCCAAAATTTAGACGGTTTCTGCATTATGTGGATGTGTTAAAAAAATATCATGATTATAAAATTAATTTAGGTTTTTGAGAGCTTTTTGAGAGCGCTCATATTTGTACCATATTGATGCAAAGCTGTCCAAGTATGATAATTATGTTAACAAGTGATATTTTTTTAACTCTTAAAAAACAAGCTTTTATTATATATGTTAATAATAATAAAAGCTTGTTTTTAACCAAAGTACTTGTCAAGACGAATCGAATGAGCCCAAACTCGATGGGGTTGCGTCGTTTAATTACGGAGTTTCTATGGAAGTGGAACAAATTACACTTGAAAGATTTGAACACAGACAGCAGTCAACGGACAGGTGAAAGTACATAAAAGCTTGTAATGAAAATAATAAGAACCGCAGGGCTATAGGCTAATTTATAGCCACAAAGTTTGATGACCACTATACTGCCGTATATTATCTATGATGCCGTTAACTGACATCTAGACGCATGCCATTATGTACTTTATTTTTTAGGTATTTTTGCTCATAGTTCAAAATTAGGTTTTGGTAGATAACGGCATTATAGATATACCACGGCAGTATAATGGAAATCACTTGCTTAAGCCCCCTCATTAATACGAGTAAACTATTAAACGGAATAAGTGTATAATATAATAACAACGTGTATCATAAATAAACCTTCAAAAAAACGACAACAATCCGACCACAATTATTTTTAAATAAAGTAGTAAAAAAACATATTTTACGAGAACTGGAAGTGAGAGGGTGAATTTGAAAGATTGAGAGCAAAGTCGGGGCAGTGGGGCAATCGACCGGATATTAATGCATCCGCTTCATTTGTTATAATATAAATATAAAGGAAATAGTGACTAATTGACTGACTGGTTGACTGACTGACCGATGTCTCAACGCACAGTTCCAAACTGTTTAACGGATTTGGTTGACATTTGGAATACAGATGGATTTTTCGAAGGAAACCTCTGCTGAGAAATGTTTTAGCCGCACGGGTATAGTCGGAAACATAAACTAGTATAATAATATTTTTAACCCTTTAATGCTCAAAAAAATTTTTTTTAATTATTGATGTTATGTATTAAAATATTGTTTGTTAGGGTTGTAAGGACCTCCAGAAAATTATTTTAAAAAATCTTAGTTATTTAGTTTTTCAATAATTATACGTAACATATGTGATACGTCGTGACACACTCAGACTTATTGGTAACAAAAACAATGTATCGTATTTGTTACAATGTGCATTGAACAGCGATGTGGGTTTTTGATACAATAACTGAAACTTTCTAAGACAAATTAACTATTTATTGAATTAAAAATTAAAAATAACAAGTAATCAGAATTTTTGATTGCATAGAATGCAATAAAAGACGTTTCTCTCATAATAATTAATCGGATTATTATTCATTTGTGTGATAATTAGTGAAACAGTTTCGGTTTTGAACAAAACACAATCTTTGATTGCATTTTATGCAATTTACATTAGTCAGGCCTGTTTTACAATATTTACACCTCCCTCGTGTAATAAATACAGGAAAATGACCTGTGCTATCAAACCTAACTGCTGCAGCTGGCCGGGGAGCAGTCGGAGCCTGGATTTTTTTAATTTTTGGCACGTCATCCATTATGACTTCGGATGCACGGTTCTTCTTATGAAGTTCACTTGCTATTTCTGTACGGAACTTTTTCAATGAAACAATTTTTTTATTCGACGATTGGTTTCGTCGGTACACCAGCCAGGCATTATTTACGCAAATGTCTAACATCTGCGCAAAAATTGCCATGTACCATCTCTTGGTTTTAAAATTTGTCCTATATATTGCTACCAGCATATCCGCAAGGTCCACACCTCCCATGTGTTGGTTATGGACATTTCTTCGAAATTGCGTTCTTCGGCTGATTCCTATGGTCAAAATTTAATTTCACTTTTAGCCCTGTAACACATGTTTATATGAAAATAGGTATCCTAAAAAACATATATGTGAATGAGGGACTCATTTCTATTAAGTAGTTTTCGAGATATGATCGTTCAAATATTTTGTGCCCATATGAATCAGAATTTGTTACAGATGAATCAGAAACAGGAATAAAAATTAAAAACTAAATGTTTTATGTGAATTAATCATTTAATCATCATCATCATCATCATCTCAGCCATTGGACGTCCACTGCTGAACATAGGCCTCCCCTTTGGACTTCCATATGTACCGGTTGGAAGCGACCTGCATCCAGCGTCTTCCGGCGACCTTTATAAGGTCGTCTGTCCACCTTGTGGGTGGACGTCCTACGCTTCGTTTGCTAGTCCGTGGTCTCCACTCGAGCACTTTTCGACCCCATCGGCCATCCGCTCTGCGTGCTATATGGCCTGCCCATTGCCACTTCAGCTTGCTAATCCGTCGGGCTATGTCGGTGACTTTAGTTCGTCTACGGATTTCTTCATTTCTGATTCGATCTCGTAGAGAAACCCCGAGCATAGCCCTTTCCATAGCACGCTGGGCGACTTTGAGCTTCGAGATGAGGCCAATGGTGAATGACCACGTTTCGGTGCCGTAAGTCATCACTGGTAACATACATTGATCAAAGACTTTCGTCTTGAGGCACTGAGGTATATCGGACGAAAAGACATTGCGTAGTTTCCCGAACGCTGCCCAACCGAGTTAGATTCGGCGGTTGACCTCTTTCTCGAAGTTGGACCTACCTAATTGGACTACTTGTCCTAGATAAATATACGAGTCCACAACTTCGAGTACCGATCCTTCAACAGATATTGGGGTGGGCACAACATTGGCATTTGACATAACCTTCGTCTTGTCCATGTTCATTTTTAAGCCCACCCGTTGTGAAGCTCGGTTGAGGTCATCGAGCATCGTGCTGAGTTCCTTCATCGACTTTGCCATGACTACGATGTCGTCGGCAAACCGAAGGTGAGTGATGTATTCGCCGTTGATATTGATGCCAAGTCCTTGCCATTCCAGGAGCTTGAAGGTGTCTTCCATTACGGCAGTAAACAGTTTCGGAGAGATAACGTCTCCCTGTCTTACGCCTCTTCTTAATGGAATCGCCTTCGTGCTCTGCTCCTGTACTCGGACTGACATAGTGGCGTTCTTATACAAGCACTTCAACACTTCAATGTACCGATAGTCAATATGGCATCGCTGAAGTGACTCGAGCACCGCCCATGTTTCCACCGAATCAAAGGCTTTTTCATAGTCCACAAACGCTAAGCATAATGGCAAATTATACTCCTCGGTCTTCTGTATAACTTGCCGCAGCGTATGTATGTGGCCATAGACCACATGTACTATATATAGCCTCTTCGGAAACCGGCTTGTTCGGGAGGCTGGAAGTCATCAAGTCTGTGTTCGAGACGGTTCGTGATGACCCTTGAAAACCGCTTATAAACATGGCTCAGAAGCGTAATGGGCCTATAGTTCTTCAATAGGCTGTTATCACCTTTTTTGAAGAACAGCACCACCTCGCCTCTGCTCCACGTCTCAGGCGTTTTGCCCTCGGACAAGACGGAATTAAAAAGTTTCTGGAGGACTTTAAGTACCGGTGTTCCACCCGCTCTCAGAAGCTCTGAAGTGATTCCGTCTTCGCCCGGCGCCTTGTTGTTCTTAAGCTGCTTCAGGGCCATCCTAATCTCGTAAAGACTGATGTCCGGGATATCTTCGGTATTGTGTCGGGACAGTTTGGCTCTTGGATCTCCTATCAAGCTGTCAACGGGCTTTGCGACCGAAGTGTAAAGCTGTCCATAGAACCTCTCGATGTCCCCTTAAACCTCTGCTTTGGTCGACGCTATGCTGCCATCTTCCCGTTTCAGCTTCGTCAGCTGGCTTTGCCCAATAGACTTGTCCTTCGCGAACACTTTGGAGCCTTGGTTTCGCTCAATTGTCTCTTTGACACGGTTAGTGTTAAAGAGACGCAGATCATGACGCAAGGACTTAGATATACGTCTATTGAGCTGCCTATAAGACTCGGCGTCATCGGGAGATTGCAACTGTAACGAGCGTCGTTCAGCTATGAGGTTTAAGGTTTGATCAGCCAATTTCTGAGGTCTATCTTTACGACGGGGTCTAAAAAACTTGGACCGTGCGTACAGCTTCCACTAGCCCGTCGTTGATCTCGTCCACTGATGCTAAGTTCTCAAGGCAAGCAAAGCGGTTTGTGAGCTCGAGTTGGAAGCTTTCGGGGTTTTGAATATGGGCACTGGTAGGTCGGAGCGTAGACTTCATCAGACTGGACCTTTCTAGCTTAACGTTTATATTTAGTGAGCCTCGTACAAGTCGGTTATCACTGCCGGTTTTAACCCTGTTGATCACAGAGACATCACTAAATATCCGTTTCTTGTCGGTCATGATGAAGTCTATCTCATTTCTCGTGGAACCATCGGGGCTCATCCAGGTCCATTTCCTGTGAGGCGGCTTCTGGAAGAAAGAGTTCATCATGAAGAGTTCCTCTCTCTCCAGGAAATCAGCCAGCCTCTGTCCCCTAGGGTTCCGTTGCCCATACCCAATCATTTAATATCAAACAATAATATGTTTATTTAATAATATGAAGATACGAGAATATTATTATTTAACAAAAAGTGTAACTATTGTGCATATTATAATTTTTCTGAGTACAAAAAAGTTACTAATATTGTTTCATTATGTTGCTTATTTTAATTAATGGTTCCTATTTAATATACTTATTGATAGAGCTATTATTATATAATATAACCTTTCATAATGATTAAAAATCACAGAAGTACAAACTTATTCTAACATAATAATACAAAATATAGGTATGTAAGGAGCTACAAAGTTAGGATAATTGCTACGTAATATTTTACTCTGTTAATTTTTTTAACCGTCTAATCAGTCCTGTTTACTTATTAACTCACATAACTATTAACTATCTTTATTTGAAAATCACAGAAGTAAAAACTTATTCTAATAATGACACTATTGACATCAGTCTCAATTTTAAACAATTTTAATTCTAATTAAAAAAACAATCACATTGCATTAGTGTATTTATAATACACTAATAATAAAGTATGAGAATTGAGATCAACTTTAATTAAATGGCACTTTCAACATTATGCTGCCTTAGTAAAATAAAATTATTAATTATGGCTAAGTTATGAAATCAAGTGCTTTTACGTTCTGCGAGTTTCTTTTTCACCTTTATTTCATCTTTACTGCGTGGCATTTTTGTGAGCTGCAACATTTAATATAAATTAGATAAATCATAAAGAATTTTACTTATGAATAAATATTTTTTATGATAGTTACAAGACAAGAAAAAAAAACGACAAGGAAAATATTGCATCAGATGTGCCGAATATTTATTATTATTACGTTTATATATTTATTTTTCTTTATTAATTGACATCTTAGATTACATTTTTTACAATATTTCTATAAAATTATTATTTATTATTATGTACCTATATAATGATTCCTACTTTTTATCTAAAACATATCAAAAGTTACTCGTACATTAAGTTAAATAAAATTTTACTCCAGTTACTTTTGCATACTTATTCAAAAGCATAATATGATGAGGAAAATATATGTCATTAGCAATACTAAACCTGTTAACATGGTCAATAATAGGAAAAATACGCATCAACAGCACTCCTTTCCTGCTGAAGGGGACAAAACGAATTTATTTTTTGATTAATATAGGGGTTTAACCATATAAATCAGGCACAGATGAATCAGTATTTTGCCTAAAATCAATCATAACTCATCATACGTATAGACTTCAGTATTTGTATTTTTCTTCATGAATCTACTATCCAAAAGCATGACTCGAAACTCAGATTAAAGTCCCAAAACAGTTTTTTTTTTTTTTCACACAAGGCATTGTAATCAGTTTTCTAGCTGAACCAAACACAGATGAATCAGATATTTACCTTTGTAACACCGGGATTTTAGGTACCAGGCGCACGTCCGCCTTCTAGCACGTCCGTTGCACGACTGGCTGCCCCCCGCGCGGGGTGCCATACTCCCATTATAATTACTTCACCAAGTACGGTCAAGCGTAGGTCGCGCCACATTAATCAGTACTATACGCCGGACACTTCTTATTTATTTATTTATAAATACGCTAATGTAGTTATAACTAAAACATATTTTTTATAGAAGAGTTCAATTCAATCCCTTTCGTTTAGATTATAATTCATATTGATATGTCAAAGTGAAAATGAAATATCGACCACTTTGTTCCGATAAACGACAAACGGACGCCCTATATTAATCAGGAGAACGAACTTCAAAAAAATATTTCTTGTATCTAGACTGCAATTATTTTAAAAATACTACTTGCACCAGTTAGCGACAACACTAAACTATATATAAAAAAATATAATATGCTGTTTTGTCTATTGGTCTAGGAGATAAACCTTCAGACATCGAAAATTTTGCCTCCGAAGAATCATCCTTATACTGTTTAACAATATTTGGGCAGGCGATTTCGACTCTAGTCTTCTCCTCCTTAGACCAGCGTTTAATTTTTCCTATTGGATGAGAATCCACAAATGAGCTGGCAAGTGTGACGATTTTATTATCCACCCATTTTACCACAGCAACTTTTTTCTCATTGCAAACCATTTGCATGCTGTGACCTCTGCCTTTCTTTGACAATATCTTGTCAGAGGGGAAATTGTCTTTACAGTCCCTCAACCGATTGGCATTAATCGTTCCAAGGCTGAAGATGCCGTACTCGTCTCGTAAGATGTGAATGAGCTCGAGTGACGTAAAGAAATTGTCAAAATACACGACAGCAGGTCTTTTGACTATCGTTTTGCAAAGGGTCAGGACCACTTTGGCTCCCAGGCCCAGACTATCTTCGTACTTGGAGAATTCAGTACAAAAAGTGTTGTTACCACCGTACGGAAGAAAGTCATACACTAATCCTGAGACACCCGCTCGGACAAAAATTTTAAAACCCCATTTTTTGGGTTTTTTTGGCAAGTATTGACGCCGGTTACCTGCTCGGGTTCCTTTATAAGGTACCATCATTTCGTCAATACTATACCTGAAATAAAACGAAATTAAATGAAATAAAATTAAATGAAATAAAACGAAATTAAATTAAATTCAATTCAATATAATGAAATCAAATTCAATCTAATGAAATTAAACTAAATGAAAACTAAATGAATTAATATACAAATATGAAATGAAGAATAATAAATATGATATGAAATGAAGTGAAGTAAAATAGAAATGAAATATAAATTATTTATTTTTATCTGTAATACCTGTCTTCCTCTTCTAGCTGCAAACAGTTACTTCTAATTTTCTCTAGCAATGGTCGTACTTTGAAATATCGGTCGTCGTCTACGTCTGAATTGTCAACAAAGTGGAGATATTGACGAATTTGCTCATATTTTTTCAGTGACATTATATCAGCTATAACTGGGCATCTTAATTCACTACTCCAGTAGTCTCTATATGCAGGTAATTTTATAATACCCATAAGTATTGTTATTGCAAGAAAGTCTCGCATGTCGTCGTTGGTAATATTGATTGCTCTGAATTTGCTTTGAACAGCGTATAAGTTAGTTTGGTCTGTTATATATGATATTATGTCTTCTGAAAAAAAATTCAGAAAATAGTCCATAGGTGACATGTGCATCTCATCAAAAGAAGGATGGAAGTGTGGCTCCTCGATCTCTGCAGGATATTTAAATTTTATAGGTTTCCATTTGAAATGTAAAACTGGTCGTTTGTATTTCTTTACTCTCTTTGCTGTGTATTTTGGAACTGCAGCCGATTTTCGTTTAGCCGATCGAGTTTTTTGTGACAGTGGAGTTTGTATGGGAGACAAAACAGAAGAAACTGAATGTAAGACAGGCAATGGCTCTTGTTGTCGGTCCGGTGGAAACATCTCACTGATGACAGGAGTTAACGGCGCTGTGTCTATTTCAACAGCAGAAGTGATAGATAGGATATGATTACGTTCCTCTTCATCCGTGTTTTCAGAGAGATTAAAGTCCTTTAGCGAAGATCGTAACGATGGAGGGTCCGAACTACAGTACGTATCGTCGTCACTGCTGTAACGACGCCGACGCTGTGTGATATCTTGAATTATAACTTCGTCTTCTGATTCTGAAGTGTCCGTTGATGAGGCATGTGCAGGTGGTACTAGAGCTAAAATTCTTTGCGCTCTTCCCCATTTCACGCCCTCAAAAAGAAAAATTAACCATGCAACATTCACCATCACCAATAAATATAAGTAAGCAAAAAAAAAATTTTAGTAAAATATTTTTTAATTGTTATAAAATTAATTAAAATAGCAAAATATATAAAATTGTACCCAATGAAAATAATTGGTTATATTTGTTAGTTGTCGTGCAAAGTAACACCCATGTTACGTACAAAATTGATTGTATTTTTCACAGTATTTGGCTACGTAACATATGTGTAACATATCAAAAACTACGCAAATAATTTAAAAAATCATGAGTGTAACGAAATTCTATTATTATGAGTTTGTATTACATTGATTATAAAGACAATTTCCACGAAAACAATTACAAAACGTGCGGATTTGCCACCAATATTAATAAAACTTACCGAGCGTCCGCGCAAACTCAGCTGACCCGGTGCCATCTTGACACAGACTGGCACTAAAATTGCACTCTACTTATTTTCATATTTTTGCAATAGATGGCGTTAGTAGTCTCAAGAGTTAAATGTTATTCAGTTTGAAAAGTATTGAGTACATTGCACGAAATATTTTTTTGTTTCGAATGTTTCACCCGTGATACGTAGTGACAATAAGGGTTAATGCCGGGGTTTCCACTGGCCCTAGATTCTGCACAAAACAAGTGAAATTTTAAAAATACTTTTTAAAAACAAGCTTTAATTATTATTATTATCTTGCATCATAAAGTACTCGCCAAGACGAATCAAATGAGCCCAAACTCGATGGGGTTGCGTTGTTAAATGACACAGTTTCTATGGCCACCTTCCAGCTCCATCATCAGATCAGCTCGATGTCATAAAAATATTGCATTGTCATCCGATTTACACACGCATGCAAATTTTCAGCTCAATTGGAAACCGGAAAGTGGGTCAAATTAAACTTGCAAGATTTGATTACAAACAGACAGACAGACAGACAGACAGACAGACAGACAGACAACAAACAGGTGAAAGTAATATAAAGCTTGTAAAAAGAGACAACGGCAAAACGTAACCAAAAATAACCTATAAAACACATATTTATTTTCAAAAACGCCACTTTGAGGCGACCAAAAGATGCTAAATTAAACAAAAATTTAAGTTTTGTACTGGTATCGTAAGAATTTTCAAAATTTTGTTAAAAATTGACAGTGGACGTTATCAAAAAGAGAGGCGATTTTGGCCGCTGGGCTCGTAAACGGAGTCTGTCTACGACTGGGCTACGTTTCAGGCAAAACCGCCGCTGCGCTCTGCTTGTTTTACTAAGATTATAATAACACTAGCTGCACCCAGCGGTTTTACCCGCTGCACTATAGATAAAGCCTATGTGTTATGCCTCTATACCAAATTTTAGCTCAATCGGTCCACCCGTTTAGCCGTGAAAGAGTAACAAACACATCCAGACATCCATACATTCTTACAAACTTTCACGTCAATAATATTAGTAAAATTTATCGTCATGTATAGCTAAGTAATAAATAACAATAAGTACCAAGGTAGATTTACATGTAATAATTAATCTAAATATTAGTCTTATTATTTTGTGCCTTCAAGCGAAAGTTACATTAATTTCTGCCAATTATTTCAAAGCACACCTAATAACGAGTCACATATAATTATGCACTCACCTAATTATTATGTAGTAACTAGCATATAGGTAATAAATGATCTACTTACCTAGGTGCTAAACAGGCGCGGATCCAGACCATAATTTTGGGGGGGGTCGACGAATAGAATTTTTTTCAAACTAAGAATTTTTTTGGAGACACGTTTCAGCGTAGTCTTGAAAATCTTACGTTTTTCAGTACGAACGATGCGCGTTTTGCTTGCTCCGAGTAGCAAGGAAAGTAAATATTCTTACTTATAAAAGCGCGACCAGCTTGCTGCGAGCGCCGAGAAAATTTTGAATTTTTCATGACGAATGATGTGTGTTGAGCTTGCTCCGAGTGGCAAGGAAACTAAATATTCTTACTTATAAAAGCGCGAGCAGCTCGCTGCGAGCGCCGAGAAAATTTTGAATTTTTCATGACGAATAATGTGCGTTGAGCTTGCTCCGAGTGGCAAGGAAACTAAATATTCATATTTATATTCAAGCGGGAGCAGCCCGCTGCGAGCGCCGAGAAATTTTTGAATTTTTCAGCACGAATAATGTGCGTTTTGCTTGCTCCGAGTAGCAAGGAAACTAAATATTCATATTTATATTAAAGCGCGAGCAGCTCGCTGCGAGCGCCGAGAAAATTTTGAATTTTTCAGCACGAATGATGTGCGTTTTGCTTGCTCCGAGAGGCGAGGAAACTAAATAATTTTATTTATAAAAGCGCGAGCAGCTCGCTGCGAGCACCGAGAAAATTTTGAATTTTTCAGCACGAATGATGTACGTTTAGCTTGCTCCGAGATGCAAGGAAACTAAATATTCATATTTATATTCAAGCGGGAGCAGCCCGCTGCGAGCGCCGAGGAATTTTTGAATTTTTCAGCACGAATAATGTGCGTTTTGCTTGCTCCGAGTGGCAAGGAAACTAAATATTCATATTTATATTAAAGCGCGAGCAGCACGCTGCGAGCGCCGAGAAAATTTTGAATTTTTCAGCACGAATGATGTGCGTTTTGCTTGCTCCGAGAGGCAAGGAAACTAAATATTCTTATTTATAAAAGCGCGAGCAGCTCGCTGCGAGCGCCGCGAAAATTTTGAATTTTTCAGCACGAATGATGTGCGTTTAGCTTGCTCTAAGTGGTAAGGAAACTAAATATTCTTATTTATAAAAGTGCGAGCAGTTCGCTGCGAGCGCCGAGAAAATTTTGAATTTTTAAGCACGAATGATGTGCGTTTTGCTTGCTCCGAGTGGCAAGGAAACTAAATATTCATATTTATATTAAAGCGCGAGCAGCTCGCTGCGAGCGCCGAGAAAATTTTGAATTTTTCAGCACGAATGATGTGCGTTTTGCTTGCTCCGAGAGACAAGGAAACTAAGTAATTTTATTTATAAAAGCGCGAGCAGCTCGCTGCGAGCACCGAAAAAATTTTGAATTTTTCAGCACGAATGATGTGCGTTTAGCTTGCTCCGAGATGCAAGGAAACTAAATATTTCTTATTTATAAAAGCGCGAGCAGCTCGCTGCGAGCGGCGCGAAAATTTTGAATTTTTCAGCACGAATGATGTGCGTTTAGCTTGCTCTATGTGGTAAGGAAACTAAATATTCTTATTTGTAAAAGCGCGAGCAGTTCGCTGCGAGCGCCGAGAAAATTTTGAATTATTCAGCACGAATGATGTGCGTTTAGCTTGCTCCGAGTGGCAAGGAAACTAAATATTCTTATTCATAAAAGCAAGAGCAGCTCGCTGCGAGCGCCGAGAAAATTTTAAATTTTTAGCACGAATGATGCACGAGCAGCTCGAGAAAATTTTGAATCTTACAGGACGAATGATCTGAGTTTTACTCGCTCTGAGCAGTATGAAAATTAAATATTCTTATTTATAGAACGGGAGCAGCTCGCTGCGTACCAAAAAAAACTATTATACAGGCGAGCAGCTTGCTGCAAGCGCAAAGACTTAGCTGCAAAGACGACATAAAGTGCGAACAGCTTGCAGCAGTTTATATTTTAATCCAATTATTCCTAAATATGAAAGATACTGTGCAGTTTACTACGAGAACCTACGGATAATTCGTAGGCGAGGACCGAAAAAAAAGTAGTTTGGTAAAAAAAAAAAAAAACAGCGAAACAATTTTATAAACTTGTATGTAAAGCTTGCTGCTAAAAGAAAATGTCCTAATTCTAACAATGAAAGAAGCGTAAAACCAGTTTATATGATCGGATTTTTTCCGACTAGGATTTTGGGGGGGGTCATGTCCCCCTTGACCCCCCCCCTGGATCCGCGCCTGGTGCTAAATCTAATCAAAATATCTAAGTAGATTGGTCCAAGATGGCCGCCGTTACAAAATAGCGGATTACCTACTTTATTTTGCACGGCCCCCTCAATATGGGTATCAAATGAAAGGGCTTAACTATTAGTAGAATACAACGCACTATGATAAATTTAAAATCCAAGATGGCCGCCACCACAAAATGGTGAATTACAGATTGCGTTGGGGGTTTAAAATTTTTAATTTAATTCACTTGTGTCGAATATTTTTGTAATTATAGTGTACATTAAGTGTTATCTTTCTAAGTACTCGTATTATTCTTTCTGTGCATCTATGAAACGACATTTTTTGGACAAAATAAGTATATAAAATCGCCTGGGGCTGCCTCAGCAAGGCCTGCACTTGGCGCCATGGACCATAGCTATGGCGCCGTCGTCGCAGGTTACACAACTATTTTAATTATTTCATTATTAATGCTGACTAGAAATAAAATTATGCTAATTTCTTTCTTCTGATTGGAGCCAATCAAGCGTTACTTACTCAATAATTTATTTTAGTACTATTTATTATTTGTAAATAAAATAGTAATTTTCTTTGGGTTTCAATAAAAGAGCATTCTTATCTTTTATCTTTGGTGTTATAAAAGCCCAATCACTTGTTAAAAAAAAGTAATTTGATTACCGATGTGGAAAACTACATATGTATGAAATTTCAGCTTAATCGGTTAAGCCGTTAGGGGGATGATAACAAACACATACTGCTGTGTTATGTCATATGTCACACTGTGCTGCGGTAGCAGCCGGCGATGCGCCAGGTGCGACAGAGTGCGACTTGTCCTGATTGCAGAGTCTAATCATTATTTAGGAATACTTAAGGCTAAATTTTTATGACGAACACCATACAACAACAATTAAACAAGTTGATAACAATTTGCCTCACGTTTGTATAAATATACCTAATAGCTAGTGAATTTACTGGGCTGAAGCAAAGAATAGAAACTATTACTGCTAAAAAGTCTTAACATCATATTATGACTCTCAAGTCTCAAGTAAGACGCGTTGGCGCAGTGCCCTCAGTATTTCTTACCTTTGTAAAATACTGGGTAGCATTGTACTAATTATGGGCAACGTTATCTCTTACCATCAGGAGAGTGTCTTGCTCGTCTTCTTACTTGGTTGTATAAAAATAAATAGACAAAAATAAACTTCGGGCTTTAGCCGCAACATAGAATAGAATAGAATAGAATAGAATACTCTTTATTGGAACCAAAGAAAATTACAATTTTACTTAATATTAGCACTGAAATACAATTTGGTCCACAATGGGCGGCCTTATCGCTGTGAGCGATCTCTTCCAGGCAACCAACCTTTGTTTGGAAAAGTTGATCGAAAGCAACATACATATATAACAAACTATAAAATAACACCAACTCCCTTTTTAACTTGCTTCGAAATAGGAAGCATTTCCGAGCCGCATTCTTGAACAGACAACAAATAAATCATTAAATCAATACACCTAAGGTCATTGTCAGCCCAGGAACATCCAGGTCAAGGCGGACTTGAATTATCATTATATTTCGCAAAATAATGCTAAAATAGTCCTTGCTCCCTCGGTTGAGTAAATGCGAGTATGCGAGACCACATTTTTTAAATAACAAGACTTATTTTTATCGGGCGAGATTGGATTAAAAACTTGTTAGATTGAGTTTGCTGATTTAAGATATGAGGCACTCGTAGTAAGCCCAAAGTGGGCTTACAATATGGGTTACCTAATGCCCGCGTGCGTATTATTTTAATATTTATACACGTACCTACTCTTATTTTAACTCGCATGATTTAATTAAATAAATATCCATTCTATTGAACTTGCTGATATAAGATAGTATGAAGTACTCGGATGTGTATTGTTGTAATCTATTTAAACTCTAATGCATAATATTATTGTCTTTGATATATGTTTTTATATAGTATTTCCAAAAAGAACTATGTATCATATTTTCAACTAGTGTACCAATTGGCTTTCTATGGATGCCTCATATAAGTTTTATTAAACTATTTCTACTATTTGTTTTAACATTTATCGGGGGAGTAAATGATTAATGATGAAAATATGTAGTTTTACAATTTGCAATAACTGAGTAATTAGATTACGTTTGTATTCAAATAATTGAACATGTGAAACGCCTAGTGGAAAATTGGCTAGCTTTATTGGCTAACTCGGTACCTTTACTTACCCGACAAAAAATAAATGTTCTTATCATCATCACTGGCCTCTTACATCTATGAAAGATGATTCAAGCAGCGTCCGTAATTATGGTTCGGCACTTCCGTGAGTGAAGGCCGATGCGGGAGCGACATCGTCGACCGCAGAGTATGCAAACGAATTGTGTTCCTGGTGAAGCTGGAGGAGCAGCGGCGCGTTAATGTTCTTATAGGGGCTCCAATAAATAAATTATGTTGTTGATCTTATATTCATTTATTAAGAGAAGAATTTAATTGTACTTTGACAGGTTTGCATTAAAGCTTGATCACAAATCAGAAGAACACTATAAAGCTTGATAAATGGAAGGAAAACATAAGAGCACATAAGACACTGATTTTTCAAAAACGGACAAATTTTAATTTTAGCATGATCACTTTCATAAACACAGGATACAGATATAATATACTAGCTGCGCCCAGCGGTTTCGCCCGCTGTTCGTACAGAAAAAAACCTGTGTGTTATTTCGGGGTTTAAGCTATCTCTGTACCAAATTTCAGCTCAATCGGTTAGTCGGTCGGTCGTTTAGGCGTGAAAGAGTTACAAACATACATCCATACATTCTTACAAACTTTCACGTTTATAATATTAGTAAGATAATGTGTGTAGATATATAATTATCAGTACATAAATTAAAAAGTTACATCGCATCCAATATAATTGCTGACTTCATTTTCACAAGAATTTTACAGCCTTGCCTATAATAGTGATTTTTTTTCTTCCAGGCCGCCAGTGCTCTATTCACCCTAGACGGAGCACGCGGTGAAGCACTATCCCGCCGCCTGGCTCGGGGCGAGCGTCGCAGGCGTCGATGCAGACTCATTCTAGCTGTAGTCGTTCTACTGCTACTTCTTGCTGCCATGGGGGCGGTGGAACTCCTCATGAGTAGAGGACAGAGGGTCTTTGGAGCTGCCATACGTTGAGGATGAGGCTGGTTGATGCCACGCAAGCGCTGGGTCGCGCTGGAAAGGGTTATCACTTTTAAAACTGTCCTTTAATGCTTAAAACGCAGAGAAACATGTGAAAACTCAAAATAAGTGTGCATATTCTTTATTTGTTGTGTTGAAGAGCGCTTATGTTGTGGGACGATCTCTCGCTCGCACTATTTGACACATTTTGAAATATAAATTCATTGAATTAACTTTAGAAAATTCCTCAAGAGTTGCACAATATTATTGCACACATTTTAAAAGTAATTCCAGTTTAATAATTTTCGGCTACGCACTACGAAGTGCGCGCCGATCCACTACTATACACACACACACTACTTTTATACTTATAAATATAGAACCCTGTCACACATAAAGTGGACGCGAATGAACAAAACGAAGATCGCGACCGCTTTTCAGCGCGATCCCGTGTCTGTCTGGCGTCAGCTTTAGGCTTGGATTTGAAGTCGACTTTAGAGATGATTTTCGATTCCACTATTGAAATTTTTGTTTAGTGATATCATTTCGTGTTTGTTATTTAAGTATTTTCTGTGTGATAGTGTTAATGCATACCTACTTATTTTTTTAGATTTGTATTTGTAAAATATTAATAAATGTTATTTTTATTTGTTGTAATGTGTATAGTAAATGTCTCTAAAAATTCAGCTTTTATTTAGACAGGTCGGGTCTTTTCTGTATTTTAGTTAAATGTAAGAAATCACGTCAGAATCCTTGGTATAGAGTTTAGACAGTGACGTAGCGAGGAAAGCAATATGGGGGCTGTTCGCCCTGTTTTCAGTTCAGTGGCAACATTTAGCATTTGTTAAAAATCGAACCAAGATTTAGCATCAAAACGTGCCAAAAACAAAAACAACATCGGGGCGGTTAATGATGTTTTCTATACCTATTTTATGTACTTTTTAATTGGTTTATCGATAATAATAATAATAATTGGGGTTTATACTCCAACAGAACAGGTTACCCTATTTACACTGTTGGGGTCAAATCACAATTTATAGGTTGTGTGGCCAACCTATATGTTGCAGTTTCAGGTCGCAACAGGGCCTGCAACATGACCTAATGACATATTTATTTACTCGGTTTATTTATTTTTATTGCCTTAGTATAAGTTTTGGTTAGTGTATTCTATAATAAAGGCCGTTGACCAGTAAACTATCTAATGAGATATATATAGGTACATAGGTATAATAGTATGCACCATGATTTTTAATTTTAAGTTGTAATATACATACATGTATAATGTACTTAGCTTTTATTATAATTATGAATAAATTTTGATAGTGGGATCGGACAAGACAAGACACATTTGTGTGTTATCAATTGTTTATTTTTTAATTAGATAAGATTCACAATTATACCGAATTTTTCTAGAATCAAAATGTAATTAAGAAACTTATGTAGGTACACTTTATTTTAACAAATTACTAAAGACGCGTGAACCGATTTTGAAAATTCTTTTTTTTTTTTCGCATCAAAGCAGTTTTTTAGTAATGATTTAAAACGTGCGTTATGAATACTTATAATTGAAAGCGACTTTGAACATGGTTTCATAATATTTTTTTATTTCTTCGTGTAAGTTTTTTCTATTTTTTCAAAAAATACTTATTAAATATAATTATTAATTTAATAATGACATGTTTTTGTAGATTACTTATATTAAATAACAATTAGAAAGTTATCTCAAAGCGTAAATTGTAATTTTGTGATCAATATGTAATTGTGATTTATTTAGATATTTTTAATGTATATAATTTAAAATTAATTTAAGCTCGGTTCACATGAAAGGCGTTATTTTATCTATTTCAACATTTCGCACGTCTATCTATCAACACAATGTGACCAGTGACCAGAAACTTATAATTAGATCTTATTTGAATTTGTGAACTTAAACGTTTTTTATGAAAACGATTAACGCCTGTCTTGTGTACTGAGCCTTGTGAATATTTTTCTTATTATTATTATTATGTTTAGCCAAGTGTAGCCATTTTTGTAATTAGCACAAAGTGCGATAAAATAAAATACCTATTGTATATTGAAACTCCTTGTTTTATTTAAAACTGTATATTTTCTAATTTATAATTGTTTATATTTTCTAATGTATAAAAATATACACGATAGGTGAATATAATATCTCTTTCAACATGAATTACAAAAAGTAATTGTATTCCCAAGCGGGTAAAATTATATTAATTCGAGCTGCTTTAGATACGTTTTAAAAATACATTAACATATAAGTAATATCATTTATATATATCACCAAAAGTGTGCATATTCGACATTTATATATATTCTCTAGTTTGACAAAGATCCTGTGCTTAATCACATCATCAATGGTGGTGCCTACGCTATGTCGATCATTGCCGACCGAGGAAAAACCCTTCTTTGGTTGTGCGGGTTTTATGTTTGTTTTGGCTCTAAAGAAAATTGAGTTAGACATGGCCCCATAGTCAAAACTATGTAAAAATCCACGAAAATAAAAACTAATTCAATAATGGCCCCATAAAGTATCTTCTTCAGCATAATGACAGCTAACAAGTTATTCAGCGAACACAACAGCGTCAACTTTTTGATCGTGCTCATCCATCGGCACCTTGTCTGTTATTTGACAGTCGAATGCCACCGCTACCACCTGAAAATAACATTAAGAACACTTATAACACTTAATACTTTTGCGATTTAAACGCATGTTAATTTAATTAATCGGAACTTATCATGTAAGTATTTGAATGTTAGTTTTCCAAAAACAATATTATAAAAACAACGTAAAGCAGTGGTGGCCGAGGAGTTATGTGGTGCGGATGCAAATCTGGATCACCAAGTTCGAATTCTGGCCTCGCACCAATGACTTTAATTAGTTATGTGAGATTTTTCTGTCGGTTTTTGTTTCGGTGGCTATTTACCACTTACTGGACAAAACTTTGTCGCCAAGCCGTCATTGTGACTGTGTTCCGGCATGCTGTTTAGTGAAACCAGGGTGGGATTTTTCCCGCCTTCTAGGTATAGTCTGCTGCCATCTACAGCCGCATCGTCGCTTAACATCAGGCGAGAACGTGGTCAAAGGCTTACCTATATTGTATTAAAAAAAACCTCGACGTATCGGCTCAGTTACATTTATAAGCCGTAGTCCTTTCGTGACCACGGCTCAGCAGTATGCAGTACGGTCACAGCAGTAGTTCTTTCTACAGTATAAGTATATTATTACCAAAGAATGTACGTGAAGCAATTGAATAAAAAATACCGTAATTTCAATCGTAAAGATGATTTCAAATTTGTCATCTACGTGAAATCCAGTAACAAGGTGTTATGATAACCTTTAGAACACTTGACCGAGTGAGGGTTGATGTGAATCTACTTTCATGACGCCGCAGGATAGTCGCCACATCAGTTTTCTTGTGACTACGGCTTATAACTAAGCCGAAACGTCGAGGTTAATTTTATAATATTTTTTGTAAAACTAACATTAAAATATTTACGCGATAAGTATCGACTAACTAAAATTAACGTGAGTTTAAATCGAGAAAGTTTAAGAGCGTAACGTGAAGTTATAATGTACCTACCCGCACTTGTATCGAATTTTAATATTTTTCGTTCACTGTTTTTTAAATACTATCTTTATCATTATTGTGCAGTGTAAATATCATCCCAAGGACGACTCATCTTATTAATTAATCAAAATAAAATATCATAATTACCTTAGGAGCAGTGTCAGGGTTGGATCTAAGGTTGGTGATGAATTTGTCGTAGTAACCGCCCCCGTGCCCCAGCCTTGCGCCGTCTCTGGAGAATGCTACGCCCGGGGATATGATCAGGTCTAAGCCACCTGAAAATTAAATAATAGGTATGGAATTGAAGTAAGCTTCTAATAAACTTATGACTTTTGTTGCGGCGGCGTTCTTTAGAACTATACACTGGGCTGGAAATTAATGTTGTATGGAAAAATCCTTTGACACAACACAACGTTTGTGAGCGTGAGTACACGTCATAAACTCAGCTGTTGTGTTTTACGTAGTCAATGTGTTAAATATAGAAAGCATTTAATTATTATTCACTAGCTTATACTCGTAGTCTCGTAGTTTTGCTTGTGGGATGAAATCCTTTTTTATTGAAGGTCCACCGATCCCAGTGTTGCATATTTCAACATACCTAGATATAGGAAAGTACAGATACCTAATTATTTTGAATACAACCAGTTTATCCAGATGTTATATAATATATCTACTTGAAATTTGACCACGGGCTACAAGACGTTGAAGGCAAATACAAGGCCTCAAGACCAACCTAATGAGAACCCCCTACATAGGAGACAACGGGGGCCAAAAGAGATATGTACATTTACCTTCTGAAAGCTGGGCTTCTCTTGATGCCGTGCTTGAAATGCGACTACTAGACCATGGAAGCTATACAAAATACTGAAGTTCTACATAATAGGTGGAAATTCTTACCATCCAAGGCATTCTCCCTGACTTCATCCTTCGAATGTTGCTGGATCCCATGTCTCGTGGGTTTCATAATGTTCTGATCTCCATGTTCCAACTTCAGCATCCTCATGACGCCTCCAGCGTATTGCGGTATGAAGGCAGACCCTCCCCGCGCCTGGATGTGGGCGATCAAAGGCGCTGTGTTGATCTCCTGGTCGGTGCTCATGAAGAGTGCCACTCGGGACGCGGATTGGTACCAGGGGTGGGAGATTATCTGGAAATTAGGTGATTTTTTATGCGAAGAAGTAAGAAGACGGGCAAGACGCTCTCCTGATC
The DNA here is from genome assembly GCA_947507615.1 of Hemithea aestivaria. Taxonomy (NCBI): domain Eukaryota; kingdom Metazoa; phylum Arthropoda; class Insecta; order Lepidoptera; family Geometridae; genus Hemithea; species Hemithea aestivaria. The sequence continues at coordinate 3,739,600 of OX382339.1, forward strand.
ACCAACGTTCTTACTCAAGAGTCATAACATGTTAAGACTCTTTAGCCCAGTGATTTCATTAAATAATATTAATTATCCGTATACGTCATGAAGTAGACCACATTATTGTTAAAAATTTAACCCACATCAAAAGAGGAAGGAATGTTAATTCGGCGGAATCTTTCTTTTTCGACTTTTTTATATAATGTATGTTCAATTATCATACTAAAAGACGTCTCAACTGATTATGGATATTTCTTTTCTTCTGTGTCTCATCCTATTATACCTATACTTAGTATTCTCAAGTTTTTACCTTGTCGTATACAATCTGCGATTGTCGTTTTTTTTCTTCAGCGCTCAGAGCAGCGATCTTAGCTTCGATCTTCTCCCGTAGCTGCGCTTTGGCTGGGTTGGGGTTGCCGGGAGCCATTGTTCCTGAAATAGTTTTAATAAAATTTTTGATGGTTGTGATCAGGGGGGTTATTCACGATTGAATTCATGTCAAAGCGACTGCAATTGCCTTTGAGTCTTATGTTCGAGTCGCGCGCTGTCAAATTTTCTTATGATTTTTGGTAAAAATCTTAACTCCTAACCTTACCTTGCTTCGGTCGGATACGAGCAATATTTTAGGCCTTTATTACGTTCTTTTCTTAACTTACCGGGGGTAGACTTCCTTTGCAGGAGGTCGTCTAGGTGGGTACCCTAACAGTGCCAGTTATTCTACCGCCTGAGCAGTGATGCGCAAACATTACTGTGCTCCGGTAGGAGGGCACTGAAATTACTGGGCTAAAGAGTCTTAACATCTTATGACTCTTGAGTAAGAAGCGTTGGTGCAGTGCTTCTAGAATTTCACATCATTGTGAAATCCTAAATAGCACTGTACTGATTATAGGCAGCGTTATCTCTTAACATCAGGAGAGCGTCTTGCTCGTCTTCTACTTCATCACATAAAAAAAATTAGGGAATATTCGGTTGTACGAAAAAAAGTAGATAGGTAAATAGGTAGTATGCTACAAATAACATGTTACGTAATTAAAATCCCGAGAGCATCTGAAAACAATTAATTAAGCAAGTGTTATGAAATAGTTTATTTTTATTATGTCACAGTTGTAGTAGTGAACTTAAACGATAATAACCTAATAAAATATGTATATTTATTTATATTAATACCTAACTTACATAATACTTATTTTTAAACTAGCTGCGCCCAGCGGTTTGACTTGCTGTTAAGTAAGCCAATGTGTACTTAATTCTTAATCTTTAAGCTAGAGTCCTTTTCACGCAAGGTGCAGACGGGCAAAAATATTATATTTTTTACTACGAAAAGTGTGTGTTTAGCTCGCTCTGAACAGTTAGAAAGTTTAAATATCCTTAATAATAAGTGCGCGAGCAGCTTGCTTCGAGCGCCGAGAAAAAAATATAATCTTGACCATGAAATAATATGTGCAAAATTCGTAACTCTACAATGCTTCTGGGGCCTTGGCCCCCTGCCTCCCCCCACTCAATCCGCCTATGAGTATGGATGTATGTTTGTTACTCTTTCACGCTTAAACGGGTGCACCGATTGAGCTGAAATTTGGTATAAAGATAGCTTAGACCGGAATAATACCTACATAGGCTACAACCTACAACTAAATATAACAGTTATTATTATTATTATGAGCCCATATGATCCCACGGCAAAGGCCTCCCTACCCTCCCTCCATCTGTCGCTGTCTTGAGCTATTGTTGTCCATCCTTCCACATATGAGTCAAGGTCGTCTCTCCATCTCCTCCTTGGTCTACCGCGTGGCCGTTTGGTAATGGGGACCCATTGAGTTGTAATCTTGGCCCAACGTTCTTCCGGCATGCAGCAGACATGTCCCGCCTAGTCCTAGTTAAGCGTAGCTGTTTTTTGGGTGACATCAGCTATTTTAGTTTTGGAGCGCAGTATGGTGTTTCTAATTCGATCTATTAATTTGACGCCAAGAATACTGCGCTCCATCGCTCGTTGGCAAACCTCGAGAGCGGACCTCTGCTGACATGCCAACGACCATGTCTGTGCTCCATATGTGAGGATAGGAAGGATGCACATGTCCAAATGCTTTCTTTTTAAGGATAGGGGAAGAGTACCTTTCATTAGATCTTTCATGGACCAATAGCTCTTCCAGGCGTTCTCGGTGCGTCTAGCAACTTCTTTATCTTGTCTCGCCTGGAAAGAGACTAATTGGCCCAAGTATATGTACTCCTGGACATATGCAACCTCCCCACCACCCACATGAATTTTATGGTGGACGCTGTATGTCATTAGTTTTGTCTTTGACATGTTCATTCGAAATCCGACCTCGAGGCTCGCGCCGCGAAGGTCTTCTAGCATTTCACGTGGTTCAGTAGCTGAGGAAGAGAAAAGAACAATGTCGTCGGCGAAACGAAGATTAGATAATCTCCTACCGCCAACAACGATGCCCTTGCAATCTTCCCACCCTATGGCCAATTTCTTAAAGATGTCTTCTAAGACGGCATTGAACAATTTGGGAGAGAGTGGATCGCCTTGTTTCACTCCTTTCATTATGCGGAAGGATGGTCCTGTGTAATTTAGTTTAATTGATGATGTACTGTTTTTATAAATGTTTGTAAGGAGTTGGACGTAAGTGTTATCTATTGTTTGATTATTGAGTGCGGTAAATATTGATGTGTGTGTGTGATACTGTCAAACGCCTTGGAATAATCGACAAATGCTAAGTAAAGAGGCAATTTATATTCAACATATTTTTCTATTATTTGGTTGATCGATTGTAAATGGTCTGTGGTAGAATATCCGCGGCGGAATCCTGCCTGCTCGGGGGGCTGATGCAAATCTAATTTTACCGATATTCTATTCTCAATTACTTTTATGAATGCTTTGTACAAATGAGATATGAGGCTAATTGGTCTGTAATTATCAATGTCTGATTTGTTACCTTTTTTGTGTAGGAGGATAATATTTGAATGGCAAAAGTTATTGGGTAAAGAGCCAGAGTCCAAAATGGAGTTGAAAAGATTTGTAATGTGCTGTATAAGGACGGGTTCTCCTAGTCTAAGGTGTTCGGTGGTGATGCCATCGTCTCCAGATGATCTATTGTATTTCATAGACCTCAATGCGTGGTGTACTTCTATAGGGGTGATTGGTGGAATGTCGTCAGAGCGTATGTACGTATTAACCGAATTATGAAAAGTTGAATCATCATAATAAAGTGATGAGTAAAATTCTGTGCAGATTTGGAGGATTTTGTCTTTGTCGCCTCTTTTCACACCTGTACTGTCTCTGAGGCTGGCTATAATAGATCGTCCTTTGCTCATTACTCATTACATCTTTAGCTTTTTTTAACGAAAGAGAGTTTTCTAAAACATTTTTTACGAGTGTGTTATTATAGTCCCTAATATTTTTCCTTATACTTTTCTTTACTTCTTTGTCCTTTTTTGTGTATTCCACTGTATGATAGGTTAAATGTTGTCTTTCTTCTATTAGTCTTTTAGAGTCATTGCTAATTATCTCTGTTTGATTTTTGTGGCTTTTATTTTGAGGGTTGCTTTCCGAATGCAATTTTTAATATTACTATATTGCGTCTCGACATTATCGGTGTTGTCTGTTTCTAATTGACTAAAATATTTTTTTAGTTCCAAAGTAAATAAATCTTTGTGTGCCAGAACGGCTGTTTTGTCTAATCGTTTAATGGAATTTTTTATCATTTGGTTTCGGATTATTTTAAAATTTAGTTTTACTTTTATACGAAGTGGTCGGTGATCTGAGCTGAAGGCTAACGATTTTATTGTTTCGATATTATGGATTATATGTTTGTTTGATGAGAGACAGAAATCGATTTCATTTTTTGTGATGTGATCAGGGGATTGCAAGGTCCAACGGCGGGAAGGCTTCTTGTAGTAGTAGCTATTGCTAATATTTAGATTTTGACCAAATGCGAATTGTAGTACACGCTCACCGCGTTCGTTTCGGTTCCCAAGTCCGTATGGTCCTATGATGTTGTGGTTATCAAATTGTTGCCTTTGACCAATTTTTGCATTGAAGTCCCCTACGACAAGTGTCCAGGTTCCTCGTTGATCATTACATGCTTTATTAAGTAGGTCGTAGGATGTAGGAGTAGGAGCATATATTTAAATTATTGTTAGTATTTTGTCTTTAGATACTCGAAATTTAAGAACTGCTATCCTGTCGGAATATGATACGAATTCAATTATATTGTTTTTCCATTTTTTAGCAACCAAGAAGCCTACACCATTTCTACTACCAGTTTCACCGATATAAAAGAAAATATTTTTAGCTCTTTCTAGTGTATCTTCACCATCTCTTCTCACTTCTGACAAACCAATAATGTCCCACTGAATATTTTCGAGAGAGTTTTTAAGTTCTAGTAATCTTTCCTCTGTTCTAAGAGTTCTAGTATTAAAAGTTATGATGTTAAGCGTTTCAGAATCCCTAAGATTAGCCAAGGTCGTTTGACAGTTAGGTGCTGCTGTCGCCTGGAGATTATCTTGCCTCCAGGGAGCAGGAAGATTTTGCCTACTGTCATCGGCAGCCTCTCCACTACTCCCGCCAGGCACTCGAAGCATGTTTATTGTTGTGTTTGTCATGAGGGTAAGGGGATAGACATTTAACCCACCACGCTTGTCTACTGCGGATTGGGGGCGTGCAGTGGCCAATTAGCTAGGCCTGTTGGCGCTGACTATAGATCTTTTTAGTCATCGCCGAGAACTACCATCCTGTTAATCCTGCACTGATGTTAGTTGTTCGTCAAATGCCTCATTAGAACGTGTGCTTCTATGAGCCATGAGACGGCTGTTATGAATTTTAAAGTTATCTCTTAGACGGCTTTTACGTCATGCACGAGAAGACAAGCAGCCGGCCAATTCTGGCCCGGGACCGGCACGGGAACTATAACAGTAAAGCGGGTAAAACCGCTGGGCGCAGGGCGCAGCTAGTATTTTGTAAATAAATTGGTTCATTCCAAATGTGAAAAAAGTGAGCAAAGAATGTTATATTATTTTAATAGCAGAGATAACTCAACAATAGTTTAACTTTAACACAGAAATGGTTTTGTTCTATTATTCTGAGTAGGTACAAAATAAGCTAAATTCTTACCGATAACGTCACTTCGTCTCCACAAACTAGACTGATACTCGATACGATGAAACAAAAGAGAAGAATTGATACGAGATAACGTTATGCGACTCATGATAAGTCGGCAATGAGAATAACCAAAACATAATAATGTAAGAGTTACGAGACACGCGTAGTTAGGTACTAGTAGCGACATCTAGTTAATACTGGTAAAACTACGTTGTTAAATAGAACCATTTTGTAAATCAGCGCCATCTATTGGTGCTTTTATCAATTAGCTTTGTATGTATTGCTAGCGACATCTAGTTGTTTTTACGAGAACTACGTCCCATGCAAGAAAATATTTGCAAACCATTCTGCTTTAATGTTATTTGGTTATTGTTTAATATCGAGACCGATAGATGGCGATTTAACATGAAATTAAATTGGAAATCGTACTTATTCTGGACATAATTTTTAACTATCGGAATAATTAAAATAATATCTTTTTAAATATCTTTGCAAATGATATAACCACTTATTTTTAGTTATTCTTCGGACTACCAACTGCTACGCATAGAAAATCTTTTTACAAGCTTTTGTCTGTCTGTCGGTCTGTCTGTCTGTAATCAAATCTTGCAAGTTTAATTTGACCCACTTCTCGGTGTCCGATTAAGCTGAAATTTTGCATGCCTGTATAAATCGGATGACAATGCAATATTTTTATGACATCGAGCTGATCTGATGATGGAGCTGGAAGGTGGCCATAGGAAGTCCGTTATTAAATGACGTAACCCCATCGAGTTTGGGCTCATTTGATTCGTCTTGATGAGTACTTTATGGTGCTAGATGGTAATAATAATAAAAGCTTGTTATTAAAAAGTTTTTTTTTTTAATTTCACTTGTTCAGACTACAAAAGGGTCAACCGTGGATCATTGGATTTTACCACGGATTACAGAATAATAGGATTTTACAGCAACATAATATTGTTAAAGTTATTTTCATGAGTTTAGTTTAGTCATTAGTCGTTACTTAACTAGATATTTTTATAATACATTGCACCGTGTTAGATTTGACTCCATCAATACCCCTAGCTATTACTCTGCCCATTAAAATTCTAGATACGATCTAGATACATACAATAAAAGTGGTCGAAATGGAACTAAATTTTTGCCATACTTTGCTAGCATCAAGTTATACTAGCACATAGACACTAGCGCCATTCCCTGTGTTTATTTAGATCGTAGTTGCAGTGTATCCCCATCAGATCCGGACATTAGCAAGTCTCGACGGTTCAATGGATTCCATCAAACAGAGACGTGCTCGATATTCAATGAATGTTCCAATTCAATCACTTTTGCCCTTCCATTAAATTTAACTTTCAAATGAATTAAATTATTATTATGTACACTACCTACCTCTATACTGCAGTGTAGGTACCTATATTACCTACCTAAGTCGTAATTTTTATCCATTTACAAAATTTGACTCATATGAGTAGGGGAGAGTGGGGCGCTTTGGCTAATCGGTGACATTGATATCGAGATAATAATATTATTTATAATTTCTGAATTTCCAAAAGTACCTAAATAAAAAAAATTAATGAAATTGAGCAGTATTATGTTCCTTCCTTTTTTATGCTGAAATTTAGTATATATAAATTACTGACACATTGATGTGCTAGAACCAGACAAATGCTCAAAAATCAAACTGCATTATACCATGACGGGCCATGCATTATACCTGTAATAGACCTTATTAATAAACAAGTGAAATTTTAAAAAATAGTTTTTAAAACAAGCTTTTATAATATTATAATTATTACCATCTAGCATCAATGTCAAACAACTCGTTAAGACGAATCAAATGAGCCCAAACTTGATGGGGTTGTGTCATTTAATTACGGAGTTCCTTTGGCCATCTTCCAGCTCCATCATCAGATCAGGTACATGTCATAATAATACCTATATTGCATTGTCATTCGATTTACACATGCATGCAAAATTTTAGCTCAATCGGAAACCGGGAGGTGAATCAAATTTAACTTGTACGATTTTATTACAGACAGACAGACAACAGACAGGTGAAAGTAAATAAAAGCTTGTAATAATAGTCATCGAAACGACATTTACTTTGACTACTATTAGTCAAAGGCGAACTGTAAAGTAGGTAGGTACTTATGATATAAAAACTAAAAACATGAAATAGGTCAAATCTTGAAGCTATAAATACCTAAATAAACTAACTTACATACATAATATTATTTACCTAAGCGTGGGCTACGAGCAACATGTGTCGTATTTCGTTTATCATAATATTTTGCTTCAGTAGGTACCTACCACTTATTAGGTAAAGTGGTTTCCTAGTTCGCTCTTGGTTTACATAACCTATACCTATTTGAAATTATATTTAGAAAACATTTATCTAATTCATTTCTATTTCTAACTTAGGTGTATTTCTGATAAACGTCAAGAATAATAACAATAATATTATGTAAGTTTTGTCATATAGAGCACTTAATAGGTATTTCATAAAAAAAAAATTATATCCCCCCAACGCGGAAAGTGTATTTTTGCGCTTCGATATCTGACTGGAAAAGTCTATGGTACCGAATTAAGCATACAACTTTTTTTAAATTGTTAAAAACTCTGACGTGGAACCTCCTTGGTATACTTTTTTTTAATTTGCTTTGCGAGCTCTTAATTTTTTTGTTATCAGTGCGCGCGCTTTTTTCTTTTCACGTCAAATTGTGAAAACTATAGAATACGAGTATACCTATAATATTATTCCTTCTTCATTTTAAACAGGAAACTAAAAACAAGTAAAATGAGAGACTCATCTGGTCATCAACCAAAAAATCTAAGGTTTTCACAGCATCTGAAATTGAAAAGTTTCTTAATGAAGCACCTGATTCCGTATATTTATCGGCAAAAGTAAGTCAATTATTGATGTTCATAGGCATAATTTACTATGCATGTTAATCAATTGTATTAATGTAAATACCCTTTACGTTACAGGTTGTTCTTATTATTAGTATGAACGGAGCATGTCAAACTAGGGAACTAACACAACTTAATGTCAAAAACATCGAGAAACATTCAGATGACTTATTGTTAATTCATTTACCTAATACAAAGACAAAAAGAGACCGCAACTTCGTCATTCACAAGGAATATGTAAAAATTGTTGAGAAATATCAAGCCAAACGCCCGCCTAACACTCCTAATCAAAGTATCTTGTGATCGTAAATGTTTTTTTTTATTTAGTCATTTCTTCGCTGAGGGGGAATGAAAAGTTACGTGTTACACTCGAGTGCAAAGATTTTCGACCTTGTGCTCTTTTGATTCCCTCGCTAACCTCGCTCGCTCAGGATTCTAATTGTTAAATCACTCGCTGCGCTCGTGATTTAAATTTAGAATCCTTAGCTCGCTCGGTCATACAAACCGAGCACGCGGTCAAAAAGCAACTTTGCACTCTTGTATAACAAATAACTATTTAATCATCTTGAAAATTATTTGATTTTAAACTCATTAATTGACTATTAAACTCATTATTTCAAAATTTTACTTGCACCTAAATTTTGGTCTATTTGTTTTGGGATTCACAAAATTTTGGCCTCACCGATCTCCTTAATAGTTTTGAGATGATGAGGTAAGGTAAGCATCATATTATCTATTATTTTCAAATTTTTACACACTAGGTATTATATTATTAGGATTAAGGCTATTAATTAAGATTACCTAATTAGTTTGTTCAGTGTCAAGATGCTTGCATAATGAGCAACACTTGGAAATTTATTACGATGTAGAGGCTATTTTTAAAGCCGGCAATGTGACTTTAGAGCATTAAATATTGTGTGTACTTGGAAGAACAGTTTAAATTTACGTCATATTCTTTCTGATGGCAATTCCTTCATATTATTATGTAGGTATCTTTTATTATAATATGTATTACATGATTCAAAATATACGTAGTGGATTACTAGTTTATTATTTGTCCCTGTTTCAAATATCCATGTTAAAACTTTAAAATTTTCATCAGTGTGACTATTCTCCTCAGGGAGTGTCAGGTCTCTAGGATAGAGGTACCATTTACTAGAATTTCAGTGTTATTACTATGTTCCGAAACAAAACAAGCTCCCAGGCAAGAATAATATCTGGCAAATGGCTTGTTCTACCCAGAACCATACGAAATAAAGGCCTCTTTTATACCATTAAATATAAAAGCTACCAATTTTATTTTGGGCCTTTGTTTTCAGTGAACATTGTGTAACAAGTACCTACAATTCAATTTCATTTGCATATAGGTAAGTAGGACGCAAATTGCAAGAGCACAACATAAGTACTTAGTTAAATAGATAAAATTATTTTGTTATATCCGATCCGATGGTAGTAGGTACTTCGTTTATATATTGACGTATTATGACTACATAATGATATTGTATAGGAGGAAAATATTTAAATGATATCTATGGCTATTTCTATTATTATTATTCAGTAATGTGCCACGGGCAACAATGTCACCCGGAAAAAACCTATTTGGTACCTAAACTGAATCATAATGCCCGTATGTTCCTAAGTTCGTCAAGAAGAAATAAACAAAACAATCAATCACTGGCTGTTAGTTGTTTAAAGTTTAAAACTATACTTGCATCCATTATGATAATAATCTTTTTGATTTCGCAGGTATACTAACGAGGTTTTCGATCTATGTACGTATTATTAGATAGGTCATACATAAAGTTGATTAAGCTGAAGGGTCCTACTTTATTTCATATTTTCCCATGTTATCATCCCAACAAGAACCTAACAAGAACTATTTCAGACCTAAATTCTTACAATCAGTTCTCTGTAGGTTTGGAACGCATTGTAAAAACCGAATTCGAAAGGTTCCACTCTTAACCTAAGTTATTGAAAAACAGTTAACCCGATCATTGTTCTCGCGGAATGCACACATTCCGATAAATGGCTGGCCATTTGCTGGGAACGCAGGAAGTTAAGTTACAGATAACGCCAGGCTTGAATGATTTGTGATCTTTACGATTGTACGGGGCTCTTTGTTCGCGAGAGGGCGTGCGCCCCAGCTGTCCGCGGGAGCTCGGAGCTAGGAGCTATCGGCTCTCGGTCAGCCACCGGGCCGCCGCAGCCCGCAGCAAGCAGCCCGCAGTCACCAGTCAATCCCCGCGGAAGGCCCACGCCGCACGTGCGCTCGACATCTCCGCCGAAACTTTCTTACGTCAAATCAATGGATATAACCTAACACGCCGCGCGTACAACAAATTAACGACTAAAATGTAATTTTGTTTTGTCTTCGCCATCAGTTAATGTGGCCTTAAAACGCGTTAAAAAGTGACGTGTGTGGTTTGCAGTGCCAACGATGTGAATATTTAGTGCATTGTGTTGTGTAAAAAAGGCGCTATGAGTATTCAGAAGTGTCTCTTGGATAATTCCAGCAGGATGATCAAGGCGATGTCGAACGCCAAGTCCGGTAACAACGAAGTGAAGACGGTGAGTGACGTTTATCATTTACAATACTAATTAAGTGTTTTGAGCTGTACATCGACCTTGTCGCGCCGTTACCAATACAAAGCGATGTGTTATTTTAGGTTATTAATCTAAAAACATTAATGCTAGTTCAATAGAACTATTACAATCGTCGGTGTGGAAAGCAATAACACTAAGTGCATGAAACGATTTCTGCTAGCGATTATATTTATATGGACTACGACCTCTTTTTAATAAATTGTAATTAAATGTTTATTTATTCGATATCATCAATAATATTGTAATTGTCACGTTTACAATAAATACATAATATATTGCAAAATATAAAAATAATAACGAAGTTTCGTATAAATAGCAAAGTAATGTGAAATAATCACGTAAAGTATAAATTGGTTACCAATAAGAAAACGTCACAAAGTCACAATGGCATGTTCTTATTATTGTTATGTCAAAGTGTGGCAAAAACAAGTTTACCGTAATATTTACCTATTGTTTTGTGAAACTATGTTACAACTATTTTGTTACCTACTCATCATTATTAATATAATTTTTATACGTTAGTCATATACACCTTTGCTTTTTAGCATTGTGTCCATTTAGTCGCGCATCCCCTACCCCTAGCAAAAATAAAATAAAACAAAAAAGGAGCAAATTTTCGAAATTACTTGTTTTAGTAAATTTTAACACTATTTATTTTTAGTAAACTTGTTAGTAAAGACATGTTATTTTAACAAGTTTTTTTTCATTTTATAAGGATTCGAAGTTCCTGAATTATTTTGAAAAACTAACGCCTATTACGATAATTATAGCAAAAATGTCACCAGTGGAAAGCTAAGATAGGCTAACTGAATAAGTACCTAATTATTGTGTTACTAGCAGCGCCTAGCGGGTTTAAAGCCTTATTACACTTGGCTGAATTTAGTCACTAAATTTAGAATCTAATTTAGGAAGGACGATTCTTTTTTCTAAATTTAGGATGCTAAATGTGATTACACTTGACTAAATTCAGTGGCGACTGAATTTAGGCTTCTACATTTAGCCAGGTGTAATAAGCCTTTTACGGATGTACTGTAGCCTATGTATTATTCCAGAGTCTAAGCTATCCTCATACCAAATTTCAGCTCAATCGGCTCAACTTTCACGTTTGTGTTTGTTTGTTTGTATATAAGTAGGATTTGTTTATCTATTTAGGGAGAAATTTACCTACTTACATATCGTTACTTTGTGTAGATTCTATAAAAACCTATCTACCTATTAGGTTAAGTAATCGTGTTTTGTACACAAACTCAGCGAAATTTCCCTTTTTTCTACGTTTTATTTGATTTCATCTTACAATAGATAATCGCGAAAGTTCAGCAGCTATAATAATAAATACTAATTAATGGAACTAGGCGTTACTTTGCGGAAATCCATCACAACAATTATTAGTTATTATTTAATATTTAGTGTTAATTCCGCTCTAAAACCCTTCCGCGCTTTTAGAGCGGAATTAACACTAAATATGAAATAATAACTAATAATTATAACAAATACTCTAAAAGTGATAGTTTTCAGGGGGAGCTTTTCTATTTTATTAAAATTTAGATTTATTTAATTATTATTCTTCTTTGTGCAATGCATCTATGTCCAGAACAGATTGCATCCAGGTCTTTCCTGCGATCGTTGAGCGACCAATAGTGACCGGCTAGACTTAGAGATTTTTACCGGGGGTAGACTTCCTTTGCAGGAGGTCGTCTAGGTGGGTACCCCAACAGTGCCAGTTATTCTACCGCCTGAGCAGTGATGTGCAAATATCACTGTGCTCCGGTAGGAGGGCACTGTAGCTAGTGAAATTACTGGGCTAAAGAGTCTTAATATCTCATGACCTTGAGTAAGAAGCGTTGGTGCAGTGCTCCTAGAATTTCACATAATTGTGAAATCGTAGGTAACACTGTACTGATTATGGGCAGCCGTTATCTCTTAACATCAGGAGAGCGTCTTGCTCGTCTTCTACTTCATCACATAAAAAAAAAAAAAAAAATAGCCAGCTAAACCTAGGTTTAAGCGCATTTCGGGATTTAACTAAACATAATATTGGTAATATCCGTTTTTTTAGGCTTCTGTAGTCTGTAGTCAACAAGGAAGCCTTATAGTTTCGCTTTGTCTGTCCGTCCGTCCGTCTGTCCGCGGTTTTGCGGAGAAACTATAAGTCCTAGAATACTGAAATTTTGCACATAGGAGGGTAATGAATAATGATCAGGGTGAGAGAACGGTAACAAAAAATATTTTTAAATTAATTAATTTAAGGTTCTCCCATGTCCCGTACACGTAAAATGGGATGATTTTTTTTCTGGCTGATCCCATCATGTGGGGTATCGTTGAATAGGTATTTTAAAATGAGGGATTGTTTTCTTAGAAACTGTTTCGATTAAGCGTTTCGTTTGAAAGATATTCAAGTTTAAAACTTTTAGGGCGTCCCCCCCTCTCATAAATCTAAAAAGATTTAAAAATCTGAAAAAAAAAACAAGAATTAGGTTTCAACCATGAACTTTCTAGGAAAACTATAGCGGTTAAGATATCTTTATTAGTTAAAAGTTAAGGCTGTTAAAATCCGATTTGCCAGTACTACGGAAGCCTACATTGTGCATAGCCCGACTAGCGCTTGGCCCATTTATTATTTTCGTTATTTAGACACGATAACACATAAAATACAGTTGCTTAGCTTACTAGTATTCTATTATCTGTCCTGGGATTAGATACTGTTGAGGGAAATTTCCTGTATTATTGTTTTTTTTATACATAAATAGGTAGATAATATTATTATAATAATGAATGATTCAATCTTATCTATGCTATATCTATACTACAGCTCGATACAAGCACGAGTGAACCATTTGTAATTTGTATGCAATCAATCAGCCGTATTGCTTGTAACGTGATTATTGAGTCGATTGCCATCGCTTATCATCGTTATAGTCATAGGCGGATTTATGGGGGTGGCAGTTATGAAACCAACGACATGCTGTTCAAAATGAGGCTCACTACAACAAACGATTGTAGAGCCTGTGGCGAGGGTACAGAAACCATGGAGCATATTTTATGCGAATGCGACGTACTAGCTACGAAACGCATGAGCCTCCTTGGGACAGCGTACCCCAAACCGGAGGAGTACAGGTTTCTTTCCCTTAGTGGGATCACCTATCTAATAAACCACTTCTTCGAGGAGTAAGAAACGGTAGGCAAGGGGTGAACACAATAGATCCCAATGGGTCGATGTATTGCTGACTTCGTCAGCCCCCTATATAAGATAAGATAAGATAAGAAGATGGGGGTGGCCAGGGGGCCAAGCCCCCCCCCCCCCCCCCCAGAAGCATTGTAGAGTTATGAATTTTGCACATATTTCATGGTCAAGATAATAATTTTTTTCTCGGCGCTCGCAGCAAGCTCCTCGCGCACTTTTTATTAAGGATATTTGAACTTTCTAACTGTTCAGGGCGAGCTATACACACTTTTTTCATATTAAAAATTATAATATTCTTGCCTTTCTGCACCTTGGCAGAACCAAATTCTGGATCCGCCCTTGGTTATAGTTATTATAGAAAACTAGATCGTACTGGTTAGGTTATAAGTTACTAGCTGCGCCCAGCGGTTTTACCCGCAGTACTTATGTAGCCTATGTGTTATTCCAGGGTCAAAGCTATCTCTATACAAAATATCAGCTCAATCGGTCCACCCGTTTAGGCGTGAAAGAGTAACAAACATCCAGATATCCATTCTTACAAACTTTCACGTTTATAATATTAGTAAGATAGGTAAATGTAGGTAGGTAATTCAGGACTATTAAAATTGCATAATGCATTCCTTTGTAAGATCATACCATCATCATAAATAGGTACTTAATTAACATAAGAGAGTAGTGTAGGTTCCTTTATATAATAACAACCTTATGCTCGCAGCTTTGCGCGCGTGAAAATCCTTTTTTAGTTTCGCAAAATAGTACTTTCTGTGTTCCAAATTTCGACTCAATCCGTTCAGCGGTTTGGGCTGAGTGTCGATAGATCAATCAATCAGTCACTCTTTCCTTTAATATATTTAGATTTTGGAAAAAATCGCGTGTTTAATTTGTATTCAAGGGTGTAAAGCGTGGCAAATTAAGTGCTTTTTCTTCTTTTAATATCAGCTATAGACTGCATTCCTACCTTCGCAAATGAATTTTCTGTAGTGGAAGCACTTTGCAATATTATTTATTACATTTTATATTTTTGATGTGTTATTAATATTTTAAGCTCCTTCAGCAAAAGGCGCCTGTGCCCATAGATTTAGGAATTTGTCTATGGGTAGATACGTTAATAATGCCTGTGGCCCATAGGCGTCCCCAGGGTGGGGGGGGCAGGGGGGGGCAGCTGCCCCCCCCTGGAAATCGAATGTCTTATATTATATCTGTAGAACAAGAAATAAAACTTTCTTGGCGCTCGCAATAAGGCGATTACACACGTTTCGTAGTCAGAATTATATATTTTTTAGCCTTTTAGTAACAATATTTAATTTTTTCATAACTCGGAGTATACTAAATGCACAGTTTTAGTCATTATTTTTATAAAATTTCTTGGCACTTGCAGCAAGTTTGTAGGTAGTTTAGAGGTAGTCGTAGTATATCGCTTACATGTAACTTTCGTGGTCAGAAATAGGATATTTTCTTGGGGCTCGAAATAAGCCGTTCGCACATTCTTCATAACCAAGATTTGAAATTTTCTCGGCTCGCAGCAAACAGCTTGCGCTTTTATTAGTAAGAACATTCAAGTTTCTTGCAGCTCGGAACAAACTAAGCTCACCTTTCGTAGTCAGAAATATCGTCGGTTTGTATAATAATAAGTAGTCCAAAATTTAAAATTTTGTTAGTCGTTCGATTAGAAAGGGCCCATCCAATCTCCGGTTGGAAGGGCAATGGTCAGAGAAATTACTGCCCAGATTGCTTACAGTAGAGACAAACTCAAGTTTACCTGATGTTACAGGTCAAATAAGTACAGGTAGGCAGACAGTATTAAGCGGCGTCTCCAGCTCCTGTTTTGGTTCAACATGAGCATGAGAATATCCAAAAAAAAAACTCGGCGATTTTGAGTTCTTGTTTGCTCTAACATTATTTTTTGCTTTCCATATCCGATGGAAAGCACGTACAACAAAACATAATATTATCAATGTTCATCAAAATCGCCGAGATTTTTTTTGGATGTTGTCATGCTCATGTTGAATTGAACCAAAACAGGAGCTGGAGACGCGGCTTAAGGGTTTAACTTAAAGCTTTTATTTAGTTTCACCTGTCCGTTGTCTGTCTGTAATCAAATCTTGCAAGTTTAATTAGATCCACTTCCCGGTTTACGATTGAGCTGAAATATTGCACGATGGAGCTGGGAGGTGGCCATAGTAACTCCGTAATTTAACGATTTGATTTGATTTAACGAGTTTGGGCTCATTTGATTCGTCTTGACGAATACTTTGGTGAAGAAGTCTTGTACACTTTGACATTGACATAAGAATAGCAACTCCCGTCCCACTACTCTTGCTACTCGCGCTGTCATTGCATACAATTTGTAGCTACTCCCAATGTCATTGTGCTCTTACAAACGTCAATTACTCTTGACGTAGGACGAGAGTTGCTTAGTCTTATGTCAATGTCGAAATGTGCTACGGGGGCATTAATAATAATAAAAACTTGTTTAGAGTCAACTCTAGGCAACGTTAGTGATTTAAACTCGCACTCACAAGAAACTTTTCTCCCTTGTTGAACGAACTATTCCCTTTGTAATAAGATCCCGTATTTGTTAAAGTCCCCAGAGTAAACTGTGTAACCACGGCAGACCCGCTGTGTTAATCATTCAGCGAGTTAATAATAAATGGACTCTTGATTAGACGGGCCTCGTCGACGGATGCTCTCACTGCTCACCACACGTTAATATTTGGTCTCTTGCCCCTCTAGCATGGACAATGTGTAGACTTGTCTTGCTGTTAAATCAAATTGTCATCCTATACCAGCCCCTCTAGCATGGATAATGCGTAGACTTGTCTTGCTGTCAAGTCAAAATGTCCTCCATCACAAAAGTTCAATGATCCCATACATTCACAAAAGTACAACAGGATGACAGTTGACTTGATAGCAAGACAAGTCTAGGAAACTTCAGTGCTAGAGGGACAGTGGCCGTAGCATGATACACGGGATCCCGACGAAACTTCAAGAGTAGAACTGTCATCACATACATTGTACTTTTGTGAATGTATGGGATGACAGTTGACTTGACAGCAAGACAAGTCTACGCAGCGTCTGTGCTTGAGGGGCTGTTTGGTTATTCCGGACCAAAATCGCTTCTCGTTTTGCTAACGTCCACTGTCAAATTATATTTATTTTTTTTAATCTTGAAATTTCTTACGGTTCCAGTACAAAATCACATGCAACTTAATTTTTTTTAAATTTAACATCTTTTGGTCGCCTCAAAGTGGCGTTTTTTAAAATAAAAATGTTTTATAGGTTATTTTTTTTGCTTACGTTTTGCTGCGCTGTCGTTTATTTCCCTACTTCGTTGGCTGTCGTCTCTTTTTTGTGCAGAATTTAGGCCCTATATACATACACAAAAGTACAATGTATGGGATGACAGTTTGACTTGACAGCAAGACAATTATTTGTTTTTATCTCCTCAGGTATTATCGCTTCAATTGTTTTGTAGCGGGGGTGTATTGAATTCGTTTCTAGCATTCTAAAATTAAAGTCTAAATTCGAATGGGGTGGTTGCGGCCCAATCGAGCCGCTTGGGAGTTTTGAATACATTATAATGTTATCTTCGTGATAACCCTTATTAGTAGGATTTTAGGGGTATACTAAACACTCCAAAATATTTTCACATATTTTTGTTTTTTATTGATTTTCTTAAGTTTAGAACAAAGAACAAGAATGTAGTAAAAAATTATCACTAAATATACATAATATATAATGATCACTTAGGAATGCGATAAAATAAATATACCATAATATATTATCTAAAGTCGTCAAACAAGATTTTAGTTTTACTAATATTATTATAAAAAAATATAATAATGTCATCAATCCAGATGGGAGACCTTTAATAGACATATCTACATAATAATATGCGCTATAATATTTATACAGCTGTACCTAGTTTAATTTATATAAATAAACACAAATGCCACGACGTAGGGTTCCGTAGACAAGTTAGAAAATGATTTTAATTGACCAACTTTACAACAAAAAGAAGGACAGAGCTTTATAATTTGTAGGAATCTTCTTATTTTTGCTTTTGACTCAAATACACCTCTCGTAAATATTATTATTAATAAGGATTTTTGTTTACAGCTCAAAGGTCTTTTTAAATTAATTCAAAATCGGTTGAGCGGGTTTCAGGTTATGGATAAAAAAAGCGGCTCACCCTCAAAGACAGCGAACTTGAAGTATGATTTTTTCACTTATTGAAAAGAAAACATTTATTCAAATTCTACCATTGAGCGTTATTGTAATTTTCTATTATACAGCTATTTATGTTTTAAAGCACAGAACACTACATTTAATAACGTATTTTTCTCAAGCCAACTAACAATTATTTAATCCTATTTTTTGTATTTTTTTTTACAAAACCGTATAAGAAAATGTACAGAACACTAAATCTAATGACGTATTTCTTCTTAACCATTGTTTATGGTTAGCATGTGGGTGGGCGACGAGTTTATTACCTCTTTGCAAGCCGACTGATAAGCAAAGAGTATTTAATCTTTGCTAATTACTGGCTGGGGGCACTTAGTTTTTAATTGTCGAACATGACACTAATGAAATTGATACTGCGGGATTGCATACGTTGTGCAAGAGTACCATTTTTAAATTGCACCTGTTAGCTTATAAAATGCTGCTGGTGTGTATAGAAATGAACGGCGATTTATTACTGGTCAGACATATAGGTATTATGCAGAGCTTGAATTCTCTTAAATTTTGGTTTAACATTTTTTTCTAACATTAAAAATCAACAAGTGAATTAAATTAAACATTTCAGACAGACAAACAGACACGTCAAACTTATAATAATAATAACAACCCGTCGTTTTTGCGTCGGGGGTTAAAAACAAGACTTAAATATGTAGATATTATATTTTTTTTTCTTAAAACTTACATGGGTAGGTACGTTTACAAAATTTTGAGCTTGATTTCGATAGTTATTAAATTATATTAGCATGTTTCTTTTTAAATTTTAAAATTTACTACGGAGCAATATCTCTATAAGGTTTTCTATTTTTCATTTCGCAGGTTTAAAATTAAAAAAAAAGCAAAAGAACTTTTTATAAGTTGTACCTAGAGATTAGAGATCTTTGGTTGTCTAATTAATAATAAGCATTGTGAAATCCTGGGTAGCACCGTACTGATTATTATGGGCAGCGTTTTTCTTACCATCAAGAGAGCGTCTTGCTCGTCTTCTTACTTCTTAGCATAAAGAATAAACCTTTTTTCAGCGCGGCGTGCAAACTGGCCTGAAAAAGGTCGGCCTTGCGATGCTGTCCTTATCCGTACCAATTATTGAGAAGACTAAAGTTAGTATGGACTGTGCGGTTTCGTGTGCTTTGAATTTTAGATGCGTGGTTTGGTGTTTCATAGGTTTTAAGGAACATCCCCTTGAGTTTTCCTTTAATATGAAAGCATGAATTTGGCATTTGAATTACGAATTAAAAAATGTGTGTGTTTAAGTGATTAAACCAGGCTGGAAGTTGAGTTTTGAAGGATTTTGAATTTTAGTAACAACTTTTGCTAAAGTTGGAATGCATGATGAGTTTTGTGTATTTTTTTTTCTCTAGGGCTCAGATTCCATAGCGCTGTTAGAAGGTGCTATGTTAGCGTAATATCCTGTCCAACCCAGAAAGAGACAGTGGACTTTTATATAAAAAAGATACAAGATCTTTCAGTTTAATATATTCGTACTTAATGGTGATAAGATACATATAATATGTATTATACTGAAAGGGAAAATACTGGGTATTTATTAGCTAATGATATAGGATAAAGAACATTGGTACAGATCCACAGATCGGCTACACGCCAATCTACAGAAAATCCAAGTAGGTAGGTACTCCCAACCACTCTCAGATGACAAAATCACGTGCTAAAATTGCAAAAAAAAAAAGAAATAAATAGGTAAGTATATAAATGTGTTATGTGCATGAAGGTTTTTGCATAAATTTCGTAAAATGCTGACTCAACGTTACATCTTTGTTTAAAAACTAAAGTAACTTATCTACACACGAATTAGGCGCTAACCACTTAAGTGCTAAAATCGCTTGAACATGCCGTAGCGAATTCAATTACCACTCGTTAGCGCCTCGCTGGCTGATTGAAGGCATCGACAATCTATCACTCAGGACTATGGGTTGACAAATTTGATACTAACTAGGTTGGCGAGTGAACCTAAAAAAATAGAAAGATTTATCCCGCCTTGTAGGTTTAGTGCTACCAGATGGTAACATCGTCGTTTAACATCATGCGATATGCGTAGCGTCCGTGGCCCAGTGGTCATACGTCCGGCTTGTAAGCCGGAGGTCCTGGGTTCAAATCTCAGTGTGGCAAAGATTTTCGCCTGGACGCTGCCGTGTTTCGGAAGGCACGCGTAAAACTGTGGGTCCCGGTTGTTCCCTATAAGATATGTAGGGATAGTCGTTAGGTCATGTTGCAGGCCCTGTAGTAATCTCGGCGACCTGAAACTGCAACATATAGGTTCGCCACACAACCTATAAATTGTGATTTGACTCTGACAGTGTAAGTAGGGAAACCTGTTCTGTTGAAATGAAATGGGATTTATTTGTCTTGAATTTTGGTACAATGTGATCTTAATAATGTTGGAGTATAAACCCCAATTACATATTTATTTATTATATCGTGGTCAAAGGCTTACCTATAATGAATTAAATAACTGACATCTGTATGTTAATTATTATATCGGCTAATCAAATTAAATGTGGTATGTACTCGTATGTGTGATTGTTATCCCTTCACTCCTCAATGGCTAAACTGATTCAGCTGAAATTTGCTATATAGGCAGCATAGGCTCTGGAAAAACACACAGGCAACTTTTCAGCGTATATAAAACAGTTGGGCATAGCTGCCAGTAACTTATAAAATGTTTTTAAATTTATGAGTGTGGCGCCAAAATAGTTCACCGGATGTTTTCCCAAGATTATTTTGATGTTAGATATACAAGATAAAGTTAGATATAATATGTATACAAATATGTAGCTATTAATATAGGCACTACCGCTTGGACTACCTCTTTTATCTATTTAGGGCAAAATAAAGCGGTTGAAATAAATTTTAGAATTTAAAGAATAGGAAATAGGCTCTCTCTCTTTAATTTTGTATTCAAAATGAGTTATAAATAGGACTAATCCAAAAGAAAAGGGAAAACACGTAGCGGTCCTATCGCAAGCAATCCTAATCATCGGAGAGTTGTCATGACAACGCCGAGGTGACGCGGCTATGTCGTCGAGTCATCATCATCAGCCCACGATTGGACATACGCCCACTGCTGGACAATACGCCTCCCGTTGCACGCCACTCAACTCGGCCTCCAACCACTCTCATGGACCAGCAGGCCTAATGGCAATTACTCACTAGTGGTATACTACTATTACCTAACCAACAAAAAAAAAGATGTTGCTAGATAATATAAGCTAGATAAGAGTCATAGAGTTATAAATTTGTCGTGTAAAGCTGCGTCTCCAGCTCCTGTTTTGGTTAAAAAAAAATTTGTGGATGACGCAACAAAGTTGAAAAATGCCTTTTTAACTTTATCAATGTGTGATGTTTGTATTTGTTCTAAGGCCTTTTTTATTTTTGTTGATTAATAGTGGTAGGCTATACACCCATGCGTAATAGCCAATAATAGGCCTGCTGCTGTCGCCCAATGTACGGTCAGCCTTAAAGCATAAAATGGCGCCAGGCGCCCCGTTAAACATGCACTTGCATAATTTCAACGATCGCATAAACTGCGCTCCGCCGGCTAAAGGCATTTAGTGTCAAATGCAGGCTTGTGCGTTAGAACACGATACCTATCTAGCCTGGCTCTAGTAACTAGGCGGAATAAGGTAGGGTGACCAGCACTTGATCATTTATGAGATTTGAGTGGTATTTTTTAGATAAGTATATTCTAGGTTCGTGATATATGTATTATTTCATCGTTTAGATTTATTACAATACGATACGATTTTCGACAATTTCGAAATAAAAAATAAAATATATAAAAAGCAATTTATTGACAGTAAAACAGCAAAAAAAATACACATGAAAAAAAGCATACACAATTTGAACAATTCTATTGTCAAATGGGATAGACTCAGCTTTGTGCGGCACAGGGAGAAACCACTGCGCAGCGTTGGTTTTCAGTCTATCCCATACTCGAGCGCCGGTGTTAGTCGAGTAGTTACAAAAGTAGTTTCAGCGGGGTTTCTCACACAAAAAAAATAAGACTACTTGCAGCTAATTAAACATCCACAAGATTTATTACAAATTACAAATATAATAATATAATGTCCGTATGTGAAATAGTGCTCGTTATGTAGGTCAACTTTTATCAAAAATAAGTATACGAGTAGGTACCTATACTCGTATATTCTTTTAGGGCAGATTAAATTAGCGACTAGAAAATATATTACTTGAGAATTCATACACCTATGTACCTACTAGACATTGGCAAAAACACGAATGCGTCTTTGTAATCTGCCTCATTTTATAAATAAGTGGCAGGTATATTGACAGGTAATTTTGTCATAGTAACCAGAACGAAGCGTAGGACGTCCACCCACAAGGTGGACAGACGACCTTATAAAGGTCGCCGGAAGACGCTGGATGCAGGTCGCTTCCAACCGGTACATATGGAAGTCCAAAGGGGAGGCCTATGTTCAGCAGTGGACGTCCAATGGCTGAGATGATGATGATGATGAACCAGAATGTCCTAAGATACCACACAATACACGGTAACCCTGGTCACATCGGTCTAGGCACACGTTTGTAATAAACGTAATGTTCCCACGTTGTAACGTGACGCGGCTGTACTACATGAGAAACTATTGGATTTGTTGCTAAGAGCCTTCGCTTATCATCTGTAGGAAATAGGTGAAACAAACTATTAAAGTGAGCTTCCTGAAAATAAAAAGGCACCTGTAGCACGGTAAAAAAAGTATATTTACCGTGGTCGTAAACCCTGATTTGCTTGTTTAGTACTTATACTATATTATGTCAATCTTAATCAATCGTAATTTGATAAAAATCTACCCTTAAATGCATATTGTTGCCAAAAGTCTACAAACCAATTTTTGTCATTTTTAGAAGTGACAGCTGTGACAAGTGTTTCAGAACGTATTTTTAATTTTTATATCATAGCTAATATCATAATGAATAAAAAAAACGTGTAAGAGGGTCTTCAGAAAATAAAATTAAATTAGTTTTTAATTAATTAATTATATAGTTTTTAGATTTTTTTAATTATTTTTCCCTTTATCTGTGACTCAAAACCTACGAGGAAATATTTATTTCATAATTAAATAAAAAAATCATGCATTTAAGGGTTAAGTCCTTCGGTACCTATTACCTACCCAGTACCCATCATTCAAGGACGCAACGTCGCTGCGCTGTTGTGCTTGCTGACTTTACCGGGGCTAGGTAGACTTCCTTTGCAGGAGGATGTCTAGATGGGTACCCCAACAATGCCAGTTATTCTACCGCCTGAGCAGTGATGTACAAACATTACTGTGCTTCGGTAGGAGGGCACTGTAGCTAGTGAAATTACTGGGCTAAAGAGTCTTAAGTCTTAACATCTTATGACTCTTGAGTAAGAAGCGTTGGTGCAGTGCACCTAGAATTGCACATAATTGTGAAATTCTGGGTAGCACTGTACTGATTTTGGGCAGCGTTATCTCTTAACATCAGGAGAGCGTCTTGCTCGTCTTCTTACTTCTCCACATAAAAAAAAAAGACTGCTGCGAAAAATTACAAGTTTATATTACCTCCTATTATACTATATTATGTTAACCCTGTGCTCCGAGCGATATCTTCCTATAATTATTTTACTAGGCTCAAGAATGTAGGGCCAGCCTAAGATCTAAATAAGTATTGTAGGTACCTACAGTAGTCATCGCTGCACACAGCATGCGCCTACTTACAGTTGATTACACAAATTGTATGATTACTGTGTTTACACGGGACTTATGATAATTTCATTTCTGCACGAAGTGATCTTGTAGTGCCGTCTCAAAAAAATGTAAAAAATACATAATATTATTCTTCTCTCCTTATTTTTATTTGTAATATTTTTTACACCTGTAGAATAGGTGAGCCCCGCCTGCCTATATATATATGGTCGCTTTCTAAAGCCCCTCATCATAAGAATGTGTGGATATAACGGCCGAGGATAATAAAACATTACAAGCATTAGCACAATTTATTATAATTAGACAATGATAATCACTATGAGACCTAGCTAAAGACACTACTTATACTTAGCTTTAGGGTTATTCGGTGGACTCGGCGTTCCACTCGTAATGGACACTAATATTCCCAGTTGTCGGAGTCCCAACGTGCTTCTACCGATCCCAAGCCAAAAGTGTGAGCTCTCGCACAGAGATCTGTACCAAGTAAAACTCGCTTACTAGCGCCACCATCGGATCTTTTCCACAACTCTTGCTCCACGCTCATTGGCCAATCTACGCGTCCCCCGACTATCGACCAATCACACGTCGCCACGAAGCGAAGCAGTTTTATTTAAACAAATCAGCGCCCGTTATAAGTGTTACGCCAGAGTTTGCCATTTTCAACTCTGCCCACCGATAAAATTAAAGGAAATGGCGTAATTACAATGTTGCCCTATCTAATCTGTCTACACACCTATAATTTTCTATCTATCTAATTTTATGGTCTAAATGTATGACATATTAACCAATGAAATGGGTTGTTAAGGTCAAATAAAAATTAGAACTAGTTCGTAATTTAAATTGTAAAAAAATATTGACGCGTTTTTCTCATGCCAACCCATCAAGCAACTTTAGTGCGGTAATTTAGCCTTTTTTTTTTTAAAATGTGTCCAATATTTTTAAATAATCTACCTACTTGACGAACAATACATTTTTGGAAAAAAAAATCGTACATTAATGTCTAATTCTTTTTTTCATAAATATACCTCTTATGTATACAATTTTTGTCACATAATATGCGCTTGAACTTTCGCATCTATATAATACTAGTGTGTGATTTCACAAAGTCCGCCTTCGTCGTCCATTTTCATTAATCTAAGTCAAAACACCTTTTCATGTCGACGTTAATTCATTTAATATATTCTCAGTACACGATAATTTATGGTTCATATTTTAAGTTAATTATTTAATAGTCACGCATGACCGTTACAAGCAAAAACGTTTTTTTAATCGGGTTTTTTTCAGTTCCTTCTTCCATTTTTGTAGTGATTCTAGTTGGAATGATGACCAGGGAACGACTGGTCGTAAAATTTAGACCATTTTATATGCGAAAGTTAAGATTTGCGGATGTGTGTGTTTGTGTGCCCTTGTTGCCTAAACGGCTGACCAAAGAAAACAAAATCAAGCCGTTTGTATGATTTATACCTACTTTGAGACCTAAGAATTGTTTACTATCCTCTAAATGGATTATTACTTCCAAAAAATTTCTCTGACCCTTTGACATTTCACGATCTGTGGTTTTTGTAGAGATTTCCACAGAATGAATATAAAAGAGAACGGCCTTATATAAGCTTCAAGAAGTGTGACAATCCACAGTTTAAAATCTATACTCATAATGAGCTAGGTTGTTTTATAGTTCAGTCCCGTTTGGAGTAAATGTTGTTGCTTATTGACAAATTCTATAACAAAACCAAATGTAAAACCTTCCAGAGTTGAATATTTCCTCTCCCTGCACAGCTGCCTAGAAGAGCGCTCTGAGCGATAAGACCCTCAATTAGGTATCGTATCATTAATGTTAATTTCTAGTTGTAAGCTTTTCTTTTCTTCTTTTTTATAGGTGTATATTGTATATAATTATCTATGATAATATATGAAAAGCACTTTTTAAACGAGTATTTGACGTTTCACGGTAAAAGTTGCGCCTTTTAACGCTTCCGATACTTAATGTTATGATGGCCTATCTAATTTTAAAAGTTTTTGTATCCCTCAAATCCTTAGGGTTATCACTTGACCTTTTAACCGTGACATTTGAGCAATGGCTTTAATTAGATCGCCTCTGTACGGTTGAATCTAAAGGATTTGAGGTTTTCAGTCGTGTTGCCATTCTGCGGTTTTCGTATTTGGAAGTTAGATTGAGAACTCATGTCTGATTGGAATGGGTTACTTATCTCGATCAACGGATTGTGTTGATAACTTAACGATAATAAACTTACTAGCTGCGCCCAGCGGTTCTACCCGCTGCAATGTAAACCTATGTGTTATTACAGGGTCTAAGCTATCTCTATACCAAATCTCAGCTCAAACGGTCCACCATTATATCAATTCTTTCCCGTCGTATGAAGGATTACATTTTTTTATCAAATTATAATAGACTAGCTTATGCTCGCGGCTTTGCCCACGTGGCCAAATCCTTTCTTAGCGGAGGTCCTTGTCATAAACCCTATCTGTATTCCAAATTTTAACCCAATCGGCTCAGCAGTTTAGGCTGTGCGTTGATAGATCAGTCACTCTTTCCTACAATATATTGTATGTATTTAGAAGATAGTGTGATTTAAGAGGGAAATTTCAAAAGTGAATTATTTAGGTAGATACCTATTTATTATCTTTTAAAATTACTTTAGAATAAACATAACTACATACTAATACAACTAGGAACTACATATATATAACTAGCATTATCACTCCATTGCAGATAAGAGTAATTTACTTCACTACAATGTTAAGTCGCGCATTCTGGAAGGATGTTGATGATTTACACAGTAGTCGTTATTCAGTTTAAACTGTAATGTCGGACGAATTTGACATTTGTGACGTTCTAACTTTGAATTTACGATTCGAATTATGAATTTCTAAAACATTGACCGTTTTTGCAAGTGTGCTGTTGTGAGTTTTTTTTTTAATTACGTGTCACGGTTTGTGTTGCCAGTGTTTTTGGAAATACTCTAAAATTGTTATAGTATTTTAACTACGGGTTTTTCAATTCTATGCTATTTAAATAAAATAATGTGTAGAGATAGCAGTTATTTCGACAGAAAACATCTAATTTTCACACAAAACTAATCGATTCCTATAAGATCACACACATAATATTTTTTATTTATCCGGGGGTAGACATCCTTTGCAGGAGGTCGTCTAGGTGGGTACCCCAACGGTGCCAGTTATTCTACCGCCTGAGCAGTGATGTGCAAACATTACTGTGCTCCGGTAGGAGGCACTGTAGCTAGTGAAATTACTGGGCTAAAGAGTCTTAACATCTTATGACTCTTGAGTGAGAAGCGTTGGTGCAGTGCTCCTAGAATTTCACATCATTGTGAAATCCTAAGTAGCACTGTACTAATTATGGGCAGCGTTATCTCTTAACATCAGGAGAGCGTCTCGCTCGTCTTCTACTTCATCACATAAAAAAAAAAAAAAATGCACATAGGATACATGTTTTTCGCGTTCTATTAAAGACTATTTCATATTAAGTACTATACCAATGGACAAATAAACTTTAATGTTACACCTTATAACAAGCTTTTATTAAACTCGTACATTAAGATTATCACCCATTTATCACAAAAAAATAAATATTTTTGAACATTTTGCATATTTATACGTTAAATTCAGTAAAATTTAAACTTTGAGTGTAAATTGAGTTGAAAAGGGCGTAGGATTTACATTTCAATATAATTAGTGGCTATTCAAATAAAGGTTCTGTCGGAACTCTGAGGATAGTTTGACTTTGACTTTGAAATCCTAGAATTAATCAACGGTTTTAATGATTGTCTGATCAAGAATTATTGGAATAGATCGAATAAATAATAAGTCAGGAAGACAAAAGAAACTAATTTTCTGTATTTTGGTCGTGTCTTCACCCTTTAATTCTCGACGTTAGAGCCATAGGGTCGGATATCTGAATATTTCGGCTATCGACTTCAGATCTCTTAGGTCAAATAGTTCATAAGGACCGATGTCGATTATTGAAGGGATCGGACGTCCATCCTTATGGCTCTATCGTCGAGATATCTCGAAGTCAGTCGTTGAAATTAGAATAAGAGATACTTAGGTACTCTTTTCCTCGATAAAGGTTGCTCGAAAATGGTTGTCTGCGAGGGCATAACTAAAAATACTTATTTTTTAAATTTAATTTTTTTTTTAATTTTATGTGTGACCAAAGTAAATTTTACGAATTTATATTTCAAAATTTTGCATATCGTGCGAGCGAGAGAGTCGCAAACGAGGAATAAGGTCTTAACTCTTAATCATACATGTGTTTGTATGCACACACGTGTAAAGTGCATTAATGTGAGTGATCTATTTATTATATTCTTCACTATGTAAACTTGTCACGACGTACACAGATACATAATATGCAATAATTATAATTAGTATAGATTTATTAAACAAATCAACGCAAAACCAAATGACCTTTATCAAAGGCCGCGTCGCGTGATAAAGTGCAGTGATTGGAATATGCACGTCCATTTTTAAATTGCACCTCTCTTCTTCCACTTCCATATAACGTTCGTGTATAAAGTATAAACTGATTTATATTATGTTTGACGTCGAGGCCGTAATAGGTAACTAGCGGCGCCCAGCGATTTTACCCGCTGTAGCCTATTATGTGTTATTCCAGGATCTATATATATTATTTATATATCGCATAGTATATATGTAGTATAATTGTATGTATTTTTATTATTTTATAATATTATGTATGTATTATAATATTTATTATAATATTGGTTTTAATATATATTTAATTAGCTATAATTAAAAATATGTACTTAAGTCTCCTTATATATCTTTATAACCACCGTCGCTGTATTTTATGTATTTCCTTTCCTGCTTGGTTGTCTGGAAGAGATCGCTATTAGCGATAAGACCGCCAATTGTAACACTTATTTCTGTGTAATCTTAGTTCTAAGCTTTATTATTGTATTTGTGTGAACAATAAAGAGTTTTCTATTCTATTCTAAGCTATCTCTTTACCAAAATTCAGCTCAATCGGTCCACGCGTTTAGGCGTGAAAGAGTAACAAACATACATGCATACACAAACTTTCACGTTTATAATATTAGGAAGATTTACACCGGTGTAAATCTCACTAATAATCACTATAAGCCAACTAAAATAAAATGTTCTTAGAAGCATAGAACGGCTAAGATAATATGAGTTTCTCAAATTGACACGCTTGTTTTTAAGTTTTTCCAAAAACACGTACGCGCATTCGAAGCATCAAGCAAATATCATATCTTTAAATACCCTCTCGCATGCAGATTAAAACTGGACGATTCACTTCATAATAATGACACGTGTGATATTATGACGTCATTTTACACACTGGAACGACGTGCTCATTGAAAGTGGACGATCTTTAACAGAGTGACTTAACTATGTTTTATGTGATTGTGAAATTAGTGTGATGAAGTCACTTGTCATACCAGATCTGCGTGCACATTAAAACTGGACGAACTAGTGACATTATGACGTCACTCGGCATACCTACCGAAGCCCCGGTGCATACAATATTGTGCACCTCTTCGGTTGTACTCCGGAAGCCTGTCAAAGTTGTCGCTAAAAAGGTAAGTTTCGATCACATATTACATCTGATAATCATCTGTGTTCATCATCATCTTTTTCTCATAGGACTTGATCGGCCAACATGGGGTTTTTGTAACAGACTATGATGTCGTGTAGCCAGTTACGACAGAGACACCATATTTAAAAAAAAAACAACAAAAAACTCGTTACGCATCATCACCCTGCACTCTGCACCGGGGGGTGCAGAGCGGTATGTGTGAACGAGCGACTGAGCGTGCACAAAGTGTGAGAGCTATGCTCTAAGTAGGACTTGTCCTGAAATATTAAAGAGTTTAGAATTCATCCGGCGAAACACTAAATCCAAACTTATGATGATCAATGGTCACCCAAAAATAATAATAGAACAAGTTTGTCTAGAGCTTGTAAACGGGCGTAGGCAGAATGTAAAATGCCTGAAGTGAAATTATAAAATTCATAATTCATTTAATCACAAGCGAAAATGGGTATACAAAAAGGTAACAGTAGAAATGTAAAAACATTCAGATCGCCATTATCTACCTTTCGGCATGCTGTGTTGAATACAATAATAATTACATAATATTAATAATGATAAAAGAATGTCAAATTAAATACAAATTACATTAAAAATAACATCTTCAATGTCAAGGTAAAAATTAATACATGTCAAAAGAAAATTATAATAATTTAAAAATAAAATTTCATTACATTATAAAAATCACATTAATCATTTAAATTTTGTCTGATAAGAAGTCATGGACACTGTAGTATGCTTTAGATAGTAATAACAACTTTACTCTTTTTTTTCTCTAAAATGATATTATAATAACATCGATAAGTTCCATTTTCAGCAAAGAAGTTGAAAGCCTTTGGTAAAGTTGTCTAAACCTATAAGATATAATTAATTTCTATATAAATATTGTTTTCTGTCTGACGCACGACCGTATTATTCCATAATTCCTCCTGATTATTTTGTTCGGATACATTATTTAATAAGAAATTACAATAGGTTTATAACACCTTACATTTCCAAGATTCAAAGTCATATAATTTTATTAGTCGGGACTTTTATAACATTACTAGCTGCGCCCAGCGGTTTTACCCGCAGTACCTACTTATGTAGCCTATGTGTGCCAGGTCTAAGCTATCTCTATACCAAATTTAAGCTTAATCTGTCTATCCGTTTAGGCGTAAAAGAGTAACAAACAGACATCCATACATTCTTACAACATTTCTCGTTTATAATACATACTAGCCGCGCCCAACGGTTTTACCCGCAGTACTTATGTAATCTATGTGTTATTCCAGGGTCTAAGCTCTCTCTATACAAAATTTCAGCTCAATCGTTCCATCCGTTTAGGCGTGAAAGAGTAACAAATATACATCCGTTTATAATATTAGTAAGATGTTTTTGTAAAGGTTACGTATCATAATACCTACGGTCGTTTCAACTACGGTCGATATAACTACGGTCGAATGGGCTACTGTTTAAAATGACTAACGGACGTTTCACCTACGTTCATAATAACTAATGATCATAATCACTAATGGACGACTCGCCTACGGTTAACTCAACTACGGTCAATTGAGCTATGGTTGATTAACGGACGATTTGCCTATTTTTGATTAAACTTACCAAAGACCTATAGAAATCGTTGGAACTAACGGACGATTCCTCTTTCATTTTTAAGGCATGTTTCCATCTTTTCGTGAGGTGTTATAGCTAAAAACTACTTGTTTTTAGTCAGACCTTTTGTAAAACTAGAATTAAATACGTAAGCGATAAGTCGCGACTAATAAAATGAATATGGATCGCAATAGGTTGTAGTAAGATCAATGCGCACATTATCTGTAAGGACAATTTTTGGAACGAAGTTCCTTATCGCGCGTTGTGAAAGGGGGCTAGACGGAAGAAATTCTTACGAAAAGTTGTCACGACACTTTTTGCTAAAGTAAGCTATTGTAAGCTATGCGTGCGCATGTTTCTCTGTCTGTCTCTCTCTCTCTCTCTCTCTTATAGAAAGCAAGCCAGATATTTTCATTAATCGAAAGGAACTTCGTTCCATCCGGGTGTCCCTTGACACCTCTCAAGTTTTTTTAAAATTAAAATGCAGTTTTTATTGATTAAAAATTGTTCAAATAAATGCTGACTACGATATAGTCTGAAAATAGGATTTCAAGCGCTCTTTGTGCACGAAATTGTATTACTCATCCAATAACATAATTTTTCAGGACGTAGAGTCTAAAAAAGAATGTACCTCTACATATTATACATATTATTAGGTTTAGAGTTAGTTTACACAAGTTCTTTCAACGAGCTAATTGTATATATGTACGTATGTATATATGTGACTTATAATATACAAGAACTGAAATAAGTTAATTTTATAGAAAGTCTGCCAATAGGGCAACACAACAGCTAAAAAAGGATGTATCATTTTCGATGTATTTTATTTCGAACATGGGAAATGGCGAACATGGGACATGGCGAACATGGGACATGTAGTGGCGGGCTAACTATATATAAAATTAAGTAAGTTTTCAAAAATCATGTACCTACACTTAAACATCGTGCTCGTTATCCAATCTTTGCTATGCTCTTTTTTTATAAAAACTGACTGGCCTATTAACATTTATTAATCAAAACCAACGAAAGGATATTGTAAAAAAATGAGACATAGAAGATAGTAACAATTCACAATAATAGGAATGTGGTGGCGAGCGTTAGTTAGTAGAACAGTGTTGAGTGCTTGTCACGAAAGGAGTCCATTTTGCGGGGAGCCACTATTTTGATTCCTCATAATTTCTTATATTTAATTTAAAAAAAACTATCTTACGAATAAAAATAATTCAGAATATGAAATACAGTATAATCGAATAAATTAAATTTAGTTCCGCAAAATTTCGCGGGACCGTTTTTTTGAAAAGCTCCTATGTCTACCGTTTTACTCCTCATTTAAGTTGGACTTTATCAAGCGACATTGTGCCTTCATACAAATTACAAATCAATGCTTATTTACCATACAATAGACTGTTTCGTACGTCTCAGAAGCTTCCCATTTCCTATCTATCGTTGGCACTCCTTCCATTTGAATTTCAAAATATAAAAATATTTTTATTTACATTACGCCCGCATCGTTTCCGAGCGATTTATTGATTTTTTACGACGCCAGTTATGTGAACCTGTATTTACTATTGGCAACACTGTACTTAATATAAATATACTAGTTTTTATAGACGGCTTTGCACATTGCATACGTAAAAAAATGTGTTCTTTCCAATTCAGAGGAAGGCTCCGCATCTTACTAATATTATATAAACGTGAAAGTTTGTAAGAATGGATGTCTGGATGTCAGGATGTCTGGATGTGCGTTTGTTACTCTTTCACGCCTAAATGGGTGGACCGATTGAGCTGAAATTTGGTATAGAGATAGCTTAGACTCTGGAATAACACATAGGCTATAGGACAGCGGGTAAAACCGCTGGGCGCAGCTAGTCTTATTATGAACGTGAAAGTTTGTATCTATTCATTCTGAATGTCAGAATGTTTGTTACGCTTTCACGCCTAAACGGGTGGACCGATTGAGCTGAAATTTTGTATAGATATAGCTTAGACCCTGGAATAGCACATAGGCTACAATACAGCGGGTAAAACCGCTGGGCGCAGCTAGTTTATAATATTAGTGTTATAGGAACTTTGACCACGATCTCGCGTGATGTTAAGAGCGTATATATCGAGTGACGCTCTCTCGCTCGCACTATTTGACAAATTTTAAAATATAAATTCATAGAATTAATTTATTGAAAATTCCTTAAGAACAGCGCTTCATAATATTATTGCACACATTTTAAAAGTGTTTCCAGTATGATATATTTAAAAATGGCATGAGAAGAATTTTTGATTTTTTTTTCTTTCAAAATGTATGCAATAATATTATGCAGGACTGTTACAGAGGAATTTTTAATAAATGCATTCTAAGAATTTATATTTCAAAATTTGTCAAATAGAGAAATTATACGCTCTTTAAGGGACGATGCGGTAATAAATGGTATAGTTGACTAACTGTTAAGGACAACGCCAGCCCTTTAGATATTAAGAATATTAGCTTAGGAAAACTTTGGTAAAATTAAACTTAATTTTAAGATATTGCAATGTAATAATAATTATTAACCGTTAGAGGCATGACAAGGACGGACATACAGACCGTTAATGACCGTTAAATGCATGACAGGGACAAGCCTATATAACGGAAGGAAATAGCAATAAAAAATGTACAATTAGCGATCATAGGTATCGTACGGGCGGGAGACCTTAAAAATGTATATAAATAGGTTGAGATTTTAATATTGTGTTCAGTATCTTCAGTCGTCTCCTAACGCTCATAATGTAAACAAGTTAGTCGTAAAAGTGTAAAATTGTGCCTAGGTAACCTAGATTGGGAATTATAAGTTAATAAATGCAGTGAAAGTGTAAATCAAAGTTGTTATTTAAAAACCCCTCTAAATAGAACAGTAAAATCCAGTAGGAAAATCATAAGTAATACAGTCCACTATAGGTAAACGTAACATTTTGGTCCTTCGTAAGCCGAATTAAATCTAAATTAGAGTCAGTGTTTGAAAAGTCTAGATTCAGTCAGTGTATTTTTGGAAAAGTTTAACGTCAGTGCTTTGAAAAGTCTAGATTCAGTTTTTCTTGCACTTATACCTAGAATCAGTGTATTTTTGGAAAAGTTTAACGTCAGTGCTTTGAAAAGTCTAGATTCAGTTTTTCTTGCACTTATACCTAGATTCAGTGTATTTTTGGAAAAGTTTAACGTCAGTGTTTGAAAAGTCTAGATTCAGTTTTTCTTGCACTTATACCTAGATTCAGTGTATTTTGGAAAAGTTTAACGTCAGTGTTTGAAAAGTCTAGATTCAGTTTTTCTTGCACTTATACCTAGAATCAGTGTATTTTTGGGAAAGTTTAACGTCAGTGTTTGAAAAGTCTAGATTCAGTTTTTCTTGCACTTATACCTAGAATCAGTGTATTTTTGGAAAAGTTTAACGTCAGTGCGTTAATAAATCTAAAAACTGTGTCGCACATAAATAGAGCCAGTGCTTTAATTTAATAGTTTAAACTCTCGCGTGTACTTTAATATTAAATTAGGCTCTCAGTGTACTTTTAGATTTTATATTTGACTTTTTATGTGCGAATAAACTCTGTGTTAAACTATTTGTGTTGAGACTAAGTGTACTATCCTAGTAACTGTTTCCTTATCGAAAAGTGCGTAAATCAGCGCGAACTATAGTAGTTAGTATCTCAATTAACTCCGCGGAAATAATGGTGAAGACACGTAGCCAACCAGAGGACGAGGCCGCCGCGGTCCCACAGGTTACTCGGTTCGATGATCCGCCACGATCACCGTCAACTGAGCGACCGACCGCGGGCCTCTCAGCCGCCGCCACGATCCTGGAACGAAGAGGAACTGGAGGAGCAGCACCTTTGGGGAGAGAGGTATATATGTCACCCATTACGGAGTCCAGAGTAGAACCGTCCACGTCACGCCTCACTGCGGGAACCGGAGCAGACGAACCACCGAGGAGACAGGTATCACCTGCAAGGTCAGTCGCGTCTAACAGCAGCGTTAACGCGAGGGTTCGTCAAGCGCAGTTCGAGGCGGAAGAACGTCTGGCGCTGATTAGGCAGAAGCAGCTGGATCTGGAAACAGAACGGGTTAAGAGACGACTTGCCTACGATATGGAGGCTATAACCGAACAAGAGGATACTGAACCACAAGGTACTACTCTGGAACAGAGGAGGGTACAAACATGGCTGGATGAAGCCAAAGAGCACCGCACGCCGCACAACACGGAGCATCGGGTAAGCGATCTGCGTCCAGCTGAACGACCTAGATCGCCAACTCCAGGCAAAGGATCCCGAGGCCGTGGGGTGGATCAGCTCGTGGAGGCTCTAGAGAAACTAGCAAGGAACAGGCCACCACCGAGACAGGCGTACGAGCTGCCAGTATTTTCGGGCGCGCCAATAGAATGGTTCGCGTTCCGGGCAGCAATGCGAGATACGACAAAAACTTATAATTTGTCGAAAGCGGAAAATATGGCCAGATTGAGAAATTGTCTCAAGGGGGAAGCCAGGGAAGCAGTGTCCGTGTTACTACACACGGCGGAAGACCCTCAGGTAATAATGAACACTCTAGATCAAACCTTCGGTCAACCCGAAGTTATAGTGGAAAAAACTATTGAGGATCTGAAGAAGCTGCCGCGACCAGGAGTAGCTGCAACAGAACTCAATAACTTCGCGGTAAAAGTACAAAATATAGTCTGGGTACTAAAATCAATCGATAAAAGGGGATACCTGTATAACCCACAGCTGACACGAGACATCATGACAAAGCTGAGTCCACACATGTTATCCAAATGGTACGAATACGCCGAGCAGAATACTTCCGAAGTGGAAATAATCGCTATGTCACAATTTTTAATGAAGGAAGCCAGCAGAGCTCTTCGTTTCGGGTACATAAGCACAGCGACAAGCACACAGAAGAAGGAACCTGCCAAGGCGGAACAACGAAGAGGAAAACAAGTATATGCGACCACGAACGACTCAGAAACACTAAGAAAATGCCAGGTGTGTCAGCAAAATCACGCATTAACCAAATGCGGCAAGTTCCTACAAATGAACATAACGGACAGGTGGGAACTCGTGAAAAAGGAAAGGTTGTGTTTCAAATGTTTAATCAGCAGGCATCGACGAATCTACTGCCGAGCTAAAGCCTGCGGTGTCAAGGAGTGCAGGATGGGTCATCACCAGCTGTTGCACGAACATCACACTGCTCCCTCAACGGGGGGAGCGCAGACACCGCACGGATCCAACGAGCCTGCTAATGCCGAAACAGTTACAGCAACCTCAGACCTGGGACAGGTAAAATTAAAAATATGCCCAGTAACTTTAACAGGACCCAAGGGTCAGGCGAAGGTGTATGCACTATTAGACGAAGGATCTACTGTGTCTCTAGTCGACGAAGAAGTCGCAAGGAAGATCGGCGCAAAGGGGCCAACCGGAACACTGCGAATAAGAGGCGTGAACGCGTGTCAACAGGAACACGAAAGCCGATTGGTAAAATTCCAGATCGCGGGAGCGAACGGTCGTGACTACACGATCAAGGCGAGAACCATTGGCGATATGAAACTGTCTCCACAGTCTATGCCCCGAGATTTGTTACGTCTCGATCATCTCAAAGATCTAGACGCCGACGGGTTGTGCTACGACGATGGTAAACCGCAACTTTTAATAGGTTCGGACAACTGGGAATTGATCGTCACCAGAGAACTGAGGCTCGGGAAACGAAATGAACCAGGCGCTTCGAGAACTCAACTAGGATGGGTGATCCACGGGACGGTGCCAAGGCGCATACTCCAGGAAGAAGCCGATAATGTGCTTCACGTCGTGGAAATCAACGAGAGACTCGAAGAACTGGTCGAGCGACACTTCAGGATCGATGCTCTGGGCGTGGCATTAAAACCCAAGGTAAGAGCGGAAGATGAACGAGCAGTCGCCATCTTCAATGAAACAGCGAAACGGGTGAACGGAAGATTCGAAGTTGGTCTACCGTGGCGAGAGGATAACACCCAAACACCGCCGACTTATCACACAGCCCTGCAAAGGCTGGAAAGCCTTGAGCGAAAACTCAGCAAGTCAGAGAACATGAAGAGTGAGTATAATCAACAGATTAAAAATCTTCTAGATAAAGGGTACGCGGAGCTGTGTGACGGAACGGAGAAAAACAGTGGGAAGCACTGGTATTTGCCACATTTTCCAGTACTGAACCCCAACAAACCTGGAAAAGTACGTCTAGTATTTGACGCCGCAGCCAAATCACGTGGGGTAAGTCTGAATGACTTTCTCCTGGACGGACCGGACCTCCTGCTATCCATACAGAGGATCCTTTTCCGGTTTAGAGAATTCCAGTATGGGGTGATAGCAGACATAAAGGAAATGTTTCTACAGGTGAAAATTCGTAAGGAAGATCAACCGGCGCAATTATTCCTCTGGCGATCAGATAAACAGGAACCGCCCCAGGAGTACAAGATGACGTCTATGATCTTCGGCGCTAGAAGCTCACCGTTCATGGCGCACAGCGTTAGAAATCTTAATGCAAGGGAGCATGCACACAGCTATCCAGAGGCAGCAAGGGCAATCACGGAATCTCATTATATGGACGACTATGTAGACTCCTTCCACAATATCGAGGAGGGGGAAGAACTCATACATGACATTATTGAGATTCACAGGAAAGCAAGTTTCGAGCTACGTGGTTGGAACTCCAACAACAGCAGACTCTTAGGTAGCATACCGGAGGACTTGCGAGCCGAGAGCGCCACTCAGATGCTCACTGGGTCGCACGAGCAAGAGAAGACTCTGGGACTGCGCTGGGACACCTGCGAAGATTCACTGGGTTTCAACACATCACTCAGCCGAGTGAAAACCGAAGTCCGTCAACTCAGCAGAACACCGACAAAGAGGGAGGCGTTGAGTGCGGTAATGTCTTTGTATGATCCCCTAGGACTGCTGAGCTGCTACACAATCACCGGGAAAATTCTGCTACAAAAGCTGTGGCGCGAGAAGTTGACTTGGGATGAACCATTGCCACATGAGTTCGCCCAAGATTTCGGAGAATGGATAAACCAAATGAAAATTGTGAGTAATTTACGATTACCCAGGTGGTACCAGTCATCCGCCTTCGAGATCAAGGAAAGGCAGCTACATGTCTTCTGCGATGCAAGTGAAGAAGCCTTCGCTACAGCCATCTACTGGAGGATGGAGAAAGCGGACGGCACAGCAGAAGTCGCTCTGGTAGCTGCCAAGGCTAAGGTGGCACCACTACGAAGCCAAACGATCCCACGTTTGGAACTCCAAGCAGCAGTAATCGGAACAAGACTCGCTTCAACTGTCCAACAGGGACACAGGTGGAAAGTTGACGAAATAATATATTGGACAGATTCCAGAACGGTGCTCCAGTGGATCCAGAACGATACCGTGCGCTATACTCCATTCGTAGCACATCGGCTGGGAGAGATCGCCGAGGCTACGCGACCGCGACAATGGAGATGGATTCCTACCGAGCTTAACGTGGCAGACATAGCCACTCGCCCAAACTACGTGCCATCTTCGAGGGAAGACAGATGGTTCAAGGGACCGAGTTTTCTTCACGACAAGAAGTGTAACTGGCCTCAATTCACACGGGACGAAAACTCCAGCGACACGGAAGAAAGCGTACTTCAACTACAGGTAACAGTTAACGACAGCCTGCCAGATATTCACAGATTCTCCAACTTCGAACGTCTGATACGAGCCACGGCAGTCGTCATCCTGTTCATCGAGAGATGTCGTCGGAAGACACGACACCCGCTGGATGCCAGACACTTACGAGAAGCCGAGAAACTCTGGATCCAAAGAAGCCAAGCAGAAAGCTTCAACACAGAGCTGCAGCAACTACGACTAGGTAAGAAAATAGCGAAATCTAGTCGTCTGTTCAGGCTCGACCCAACCTACTGCGACGGGATCCTGAAGCTCAACGGGAGAATAGGAGCTGCTGACGTGTCGGGCAGCATGAAGCGGCCGATCATCCTGGACGGCCGCCACCCCTTCACGAAGTTGTTGGTCCAGCATCACCACAAGAATGCAGGACACGCCAATCCAGAACGAGTGGTGAACGACGTGCGTCAGCAGTACTGGGTGCTCCGGCTGAGACCAGCCGTACGAGCAGCCACCTCGAGTTGCGCCGTGTGCCGCATAAGAAGAGCCAAGCCTGAAGTGCCAGTCATGGGAGACCTGCCAATAGCAAGAATCCAAGCGTTCGTGCGACCTTTCTCCAACTGCGGGGTCGACTACTTCGGTCCAATGGTGGTGACCATTGGAAGACGACATGAGAAACGTTGGGGGGCGCTATTCACTTGCCTCACTACACGCGCTATCCACCTCGAGTTGGTAGCTTCTCTATCCACAGACTCTGCAATCATGGCGTTGCGTCGAATGGCTGCGCGTCGCGGGTGGCCGACCGTCATCTACAGCGACAACGGCACCAACTTCAGGGGAGCCGACGCAGAGCTGCGGGCTGCCTACAAGGAATGGGCGCCTGCTCTGCAAAACTACGGCCTGCAGCATCGTGTCACCTGGCGTTTCATACCGCCCGGTGCTCCGAACCAGGGAGGCGCATGGGAGCGCCTCGTGCGGTCTGTCAAGGCCGCACTCTCCCACACACTCAGTCAGAAGGCGCCCAAAGAAGAGGTGCTTCTGACCCTGCTGATGGAGGCTGAGCATTCCATAAATGCTCGGCCTCTCACCCACGTCTCTGTCGATCCTAACGATCCAGAGGCGTTAACGCCGAACCACTTCCTGCTGGGGACATCGTCGGGGCTGCCTACGACGGGACCCTGCGAGCCAGCCGACAGGCGCGCGTGGCGCGCCGCTCAGGCTCTCGCCGACGAGTTCTGGCGTCGCTGGGTGCGCGAGTACCTGCCCAGTCTCACGCCACGACGAGCATCCGCGGCGGAGATCCGCCCACTGCGCGAAGGAGACCTGGTGGTGGTGGTCGACCCAACTCTACCACGCAACACCTGGCCTCGCGGAGTCGTCGAGCGAGTCTTCCCCGGCAGCGACGGGCACGTGCGCGTCGCCGACGTCCGGACCAGAGGAGGAACATTTCGCCGCCCTGCGACGAAGCTGGCTGTCCTTCCAGTGGAGAGCTGCGACGAGTCTTCGCTGGGGGGAGAATGTTAAGGACAACGCCAGCCCTTTAGATATTAAGAATATTAGCTTAGGAAAACTTTGGTAAAATTAAACTTAATTTTAAGATATTGCAATGTAATAATAATTATTAACCGTTAGAGGCATGACAAGGACGGACATACAGACCGTTAATGACCGTTAAATGCATGACAGGGACAAGCCTATATAACGGAAGGAAATAGCAATAAAAAATGTACAATTAGCGATCATAGGTATCGTACGGGCGGGAGACCTTAAAAATGTATATAAATAGGTTGAGATTTTAATATTGTGTTCAGTATCTTCAGTCGTCTCCTAACGCTCATAATGTAAACAAGTTAGTCGTAAAAGTGTAAAATTGTGCCTAGGTAACCTAGATTGGGAATTATAAGTTAATAAATGCAGTGAAAGTGTAAATCAAAGTTGTTATTTAAAAACCCCTCTAAATAGAACAGTAAAATCCAGTAGGAAAATCATAAGTAATACAGTCCACTATAGGTAAACGTAACACTAACCTTAGACGGCTGAAGACGGGTAATCCCTCCATCTGCGATAATTACATTGGTATGATAAGAAAACAAGTAGAACAAAAGAAATGCCTACTTTCTAGAACCAGTGGCGTCAGGCCTTTGCCATCAATTAACTTGAACAAAAGGATTTAATCTTTCTCGTTGCGTTGAATTTGTTCTTGGAAATCATATCATTAACTTTTTGAAGAAAAAGAAGAAAAAAAACTTAGTGTATATCAAACTGAAAACACTTTTAAAATGTGTGCAATAATCCTCCTTATTCAGGGCTGGTTTTAAGGAATTTTCAACAAATAATTAATTCTATGAATTTATATTTAAAAATTTTGTCAAATAGTGCGAGCGAGAGAGCGTCACTCGATATATACGCTCTTAAACTTACTAATATTATAAACGTGAAAGTTTCTAAGAATGTATGGATGTCTGGATGTATGTTTGTTACTCTTTCACCCCTAAGCGGCTGGACCGATTGAGCTGAGTTTTGGTATAGCGATAGCTTAGACCCTTTTTTTTTTTTTTTTTTTAACCCAGGAAAAATGCGTTACGCATCATCACCCCACGCCGGGGGGCGCGGGGCGGTATGTGGGACTCCCCCGCCAAAGATGGGAGCGGCGGGGATACCCACTAAAAAACCTGGGGGTGTTCCTGCGGGACGCCATAATGCCGGGGCAGCGGGTACGCCGAAGCATTCATCCGCGGCCCCGACGGCGTTTGGTCCTCACTGACAGGAGGACCCCTCCGGATAGCTTAGACCCTGGAATAACATATAGGCTTACAGTAAAGGAGGTAAAACCGCTGGGCGCAGCTAGTATTTATAGCTATATTCTATGTATTATCTATGTTTATTTTTAACCCCCGACGCAGGGTTTTATAAGTTTTACGTGTCTGTCTGTCTTGCAAGTACAATTTGACCCACTTCCCGGTGTCCAATTAAGCTAAAATTTTGCATGTATAAATCGGATGACAATGCAATATTTCCATGACATCTAGCTGATCTGATGATGGAGCTGGAAGGTGGCTATAGGAACTTCGTAATTAAACGACGCCAGCCCATCGAGTTTGGGCTCATTTGATTCGTCTTGACGAGTACTTTATGGTGCTAGATGGTAAAAATAATAAAAGCTTGTTTTTTTTTCATATTACACGCCACTTCATAATTTACGCGTATTTGCAAAATAACCGCTGAAATCGGAAAGTAATTCCATGAGCGAAACGAAATTGAACTTTCAAGTGATATGGAGATAAGAAACACCACGTTCGATATTAGACTCTAATGTATAGCTAATTATGTTCAAATTGGCGTGATTAAGTCGTGAAAATTAGGTCGTTTTGTGAGGAAAATATCGTGTTATATCGCGTCAACAGTGTATGTAAACATAATTTAACATAGATTGAATATTTAAAAGATATGACGTCAAGTAAATCCAGTTAGTACTTTTACCGGGGGTAGACTTTCTTTGCAGGAGGTCGACTAGGTGGGTACCCCAACAGTGCCAGTTATTCTACCGCCTGAGCAGTGATGTGCAAACATTACTGTGCTTCGGTAGGAAGGCACTGTAGAGTGAAATTACTGGGCTGAAGAGTCTTAACATCTTATGGCTCTTAAGTGAGAAGCGTTGGCGCAGTGCACTAGGTAGCACTGTACTAATTATGAGCCGCGTTATCTCTTACCATCAGGAGAGCGTCTTGCTCGTCTTCTTACTACGTTGTATAAAAAGAAGTAAATATTTTTTCAATTTTTTTTTCTAAATCAAGTCAAAAGTTTTTTTTTAATTTGTTTTCTTCGTCTTATCACCCGATCTCGAAAAAGGAAGAAATTTTCACAATTTGCCAGTTTCTTAACAGATACCTTTTAAATGGCGCAACTTTCTCGCTCGCACGATATCACAATCTTACTAATACATAATATTATAAACGTGAAAGTTTGTAAGAATGTATGGATGTGTGTTTGTTACTCTTTCACGCCTAAACGGCAGGACTGATTGAGCATAATGCAGGTAATAGACCCTTTGCCATCCCTCCCCCCCTATGGCTGGTTACGATTGGCGGTCTTATCGTTAATAGCGATCATTCAGCCAATCGTAACACTAAGTTTATTATTATTTTTTTGTGTTTCAATAAAGTGTTATCTATCTAGAGTAAAATTTATCAAAATCGGTTCAGTAGTTTTTTACATATTAACAAAGTTATAACTACCTACTTATTTTAGTGAAGATATCGCGCAAAATCTTTCTTAACATATAATAATATCAACTAACTCTCTATTACAAGCTAAAATAGAGCTATAAAATGTAGAAAGAAACTCAGTTCATATTTACAATATTCAACATGTTTTATTAGAAATGTATTATATTATTATTAAAGTTATGTATTAAAATAAAATTAAACTTAAAATCACGCAGACTGCCGCTAGAACATAAAGCATATTTTCTCAATATTCAATGATAAAAAACTGAATTATAACACAAAACAGTGCGCAAAATCAAAATAGGTGTAGCAATGGATGGGAATGGTGCGCAAGTATTCCGCGACTCTTCGATCTTCTTTTTTGCGTAGTAGTATAGGTTCTAAAGACATAATAATCATAAGTAAGGTAAATAATCAAACAATCCGTACATTTGAAAATAAGGAGATACAAAAAAAAGCGAGAAAGAGAGATTCAATACAGAGTTTCTTAACTTATTTAAATATCAATAGAACATGGCGATAGATTCTTCTCCTGAGCCTATATCTCTCATATCGTCTTCAGTGTTCATTATATCACTAAAAAACTGATCTTCTTGCAAACACGTCGAACATGTCATTCCTTCATTATTATTTACTCCACACGTCTCATGAACTATTGAATTACATTGACGGCACACCATATGACCTGGCCCACAAGTTAGGGAACAAACCCAGCAAAGGATTGCGCTCGTAGAAGGAATAACGTTTGTTTCATTACCACAATCTTGTATTTCCTCCATTGCATGATCCTCTTCAGTAGACTCACTTTTACATTCACTACCTTTGTCGACAATTCGAAGTCTTCCGCGCTTTGCTGGCATATTTTTTATTCGGTTTTGTTTCCTCCAATTTGCTAAAGACTCTTCAGTCAGTGTCTCTTTTATGTCTGGAGGCATGTTCACCGTATCGATACCTAGTCTCGGTTGTACCACAAACA
Source organism: Hemithea aestivaria (assembly GCA_947507615.1). NCBI lineage: Eukaryota > Metazoa > Arthropoda > Insecta > Lepidoptera > Geometridae > Hemithea > Hemithea aestivaria. Next base: position 3,783,357 of record OX382339.1, read on the forward strand.
TGTCCTTATAGGGCAATTTGTTTGTTATGTCATTTCTTGAACAGTTCAAGTCGAATTGGACGAAATGCACTCCTTTGGACCATTCTTGGGAGCCCCTATTTGACATCCAGTCGCGCAGTTTCTGCATTATTACACCATCGTCAAATTCTGGTATATCCTTGCCAATGACAATGATCCGATGTGGAAACGTTTTAACTAATAACATTGCAACATCCTCGAGGAACTGAGAACCGCGGGGCGAATGTAATATGTCAGGACCGCCCATGGTGAAAAATATTTTGATTAACTCTGAAGCCACGGCGTTATGGGAATCGTCTTTGAGCGGTCGTAAAAAGCAGAATTGTGTGGTAAAGTCCTGGTAAAACAAGATGTGCTTGTACTCACCATCTGGTTCTTGAGTCATATCGAGGGTGTTTAAGATTCCACGTCTATAGCTGGCCAGGTTCGATGTGTACTCATTCTCAAAGAATTCTTTATCTCTCTCTTTATTCGATGAATACTTGGTAGTATACGAAAATAATTGCTTTGAGAAAAGGTCGAGTATATCACGCGGAACAAAAATTTTATTCTTGAGATGATGCCTTATCTTTATCATCCCGCCATATTTAGTTGCAACATGAGCTTCATAAATAACGTCGAAATAATTCTCCTTACTCACCATCATAGCGTTATTTTTGTTAATCAAAAAGTGTTTGCCATTGTATATGCGGAGATCAAACATTTTTTTAAGCAGGTTGGACCTCTGGCTAGGATTTTTGTCGTGTTCTTCTAATATTTTAATTATTTTGGCAGTTTGTTCTTCCCATTTTAACAGAGCTTTCCCTTTCTCTGTTTTATAATATTCGTCCAGCTCTTTGTTGAATCCTTCTTCATATTCTTTTTTAAAAAACATGTCCGAGTTTAGTTTAGAAAAATACTTAAACATGATGTAAAAAAATAAACCGGAAAAAAAAAATAAAGTGGCGCAAACACACGCGTTTTAAAGACGACGTCGAGTCGGTAACTGACATAATAGCTAATAGCAGATAGCAACTCAAGTGCGAGCGGGACAAAGCTAGTTGGCGCATGCGCGTTTAGTGAGAAGGGACTATGATGCGACATGACCGGCGACCGGCAACCCGCTGCCATTTTTGTAACGGTATTTTCAAGGTTGTTTAATTTTGTATGAAAGTATCAGTTTTAGTAATTAGTAATAGTAATTAAATGAGAGATATTATAATAAATTAGATGATTATTATTTTATATACAAACAAGCTTGTAATAAAATATTGGCAAAGACTAAATAAATAAAGCCGCAAATGCAAAAATAATAAAAGCGACCAAGTACGAGTCGGACTCGCCCATGAAGGGTTTCGTAGCAGCAAGTTACATAACATAAAAGTTCTTGTAGCTCGTAACTTTTGAATTGATTGATTGAAAGGTAAAAAGCGGTTTTACGATATATAACCTATTAAAAAAACTAATTAGTAGATCTCGTTCAAAACAATTTTCGGTAGAAGTTTGCATGGTAATGTACATCATGTATTATTTTTACATTTATCGTTTCCTTATTTTAGAAGTTACAGGGGGGGGGGAGGGGGGCACATTTTTCCCCTTTAAAAGCGTCTCTCGTGCAAACTATTCTGTTTAGATAAAAATATATACTGGGAATCTCAATATAATTTTTGAATACCTATCCATAGATATCCCACACGTATGGGAATGATGAAAAAAAAAATTTGCGTTTCAGTTCTAAGTATGGGGAGCTCCAAAATTTTATTGTTTTTTTTCCTATTTTTGTGTGAAAATTTTAATGCGGTTCATCGAATACATCTACTTACCAAGTTTCAATTCTTATTATTTCGGAAAAAAAGAGCTTGCTGCGAGCGCCGAGAAAAATTATAATCTTGACAATGAAATATGTGGTAAATTCGTTCCTCTATAATGCTTCTGGGGGGGGCTTGGCCCCCTGCCCCCCCCCCCCCCCCAAATCCGCCTATGCTCGTAGATAGGTTAGGTACGTACTGTTCTGAGCTTTAATGATTTTAAAGCTTACGTCACACTGAGGCGGGACGGAACGGTAAAGCGGTCGCGATCTTCATTTTGTTCCTGCCCGCGTTCACTTTATATGTGACAGGTTACATACAAACGTGCATACAAACTAGAACATTACAAAAATTCCGTCCCGGATCGCGTTCGCTTTGTGACGTAAGCTTAGATTAAGAGTTATTACTTCCTATCCTTAAAACTTTTTAAAACGCAGGCACTGAAATATATGTTTATAGAAGAACCATTACCCGACCCTTTTTTTTTACTGTTTCCCAGTCCCTAGAAGTACACGCTCTAGATAGATAGATAATAGATAGATAATCCTTTATTGAAACACAAAAATGTACAAAAACAAACTTAGAACTACTATATAAAAACTAAGTGTTACAATTGGCGGTCTTATCGCTAATAGCGATCTCTTCCAGACAACCGTGCAAGGAGAGGAGAGCAATTGTAATTCACATGGGTTAGGTGGTGTGTTTAAATTTACAAGATTCAAGGTGTTAAAATACTTATTATTTATATATTCAATACACATAATATAATACATACATAATGCAACACAATAAATATTATATATACTCTAAAAATAAATAAATAAATACCTACATATTATACTATTAAAATATATACTATTTTGTATACTCTACACTCCAATTAGTCGTTTAAATTTAGATCTATAAACGCTCTAGCATCTTAGGTCCTAGTTTTTTGCATATTACACGCCACTTTAGAATTCGCGTATTTGCAAAATAAAAATCTTGCAAGTTTAATTCAACCCACTTCCCGGTGTCCGATAAGCTGAAATTTTGCATGCCTGTATAAATCGGATGACAATGCAATACTTTTATGACATCAAGCTGATCTGATGATGGAGCTGGAAGGTGGCCATAGACACTCCGTAATTAAACGACGCAACCCCATCGAGTTTGGGCTCATTTGATTCGTCTTGACGAGTACTTTATGGTGCTAGATGGTATTATTAATAAAAGCTGGTTTTTAAAAAGATTTTTTTTAAATTTCACTTATTACGAAACTACATTAAATTATCAATTTTATATATGTAATTAATCTTTATTGCTATTTATTATCCTTCTAATATGACTGGCTGAGTCCAGCAGTTTTTTTTTTATGTGGAGAAGTAAGAAGACGATCAAGACGCTCTCCTGATGTTAAGAGATAACGTTGCCCATAATCTGTACAGTGCTACCCAGAATTTCACAATGATGTGCAATTCTAGGTGCACTGCACCAACGCTTCTTACTCAAGAGTAAGAGAGTCATAAGATGTTAAGACTCTTCAGCCCAGTAATTGCACTAGCTACAGTGCCCTCCTACCGAAGCACAGTAATGTTTGCACATTACTGCTCAAGCGGTAGAATAACTGGCACTGTTGGGGTACCCACCTAGATGACCTCCTGCAAAGGAAGTCTACCCCCGGTAAAAAGCCGGTTTAACAGCGGTTATACCAGTATATGCAAACGTAGGTAAGGTGCCTAATAATAATAGGGGATCAGACAAATTTTTTTTGCCATAATGTAGATCCTGACTTATATTATAAAAGCGAAAGTTTGTGTGTATGTGTGTGTGTGTGTATATGTTTGTTACTTCTTCACGCTTAAATGGATGATCCGATTGACTTGAAATTGGGTATGAAGATAGCTTAGACTCTGGAATAACACATAGGCAACAGTTTATTTAAAAATTTCAATAAATTAAAAAAAATTACAGCTCAGAAATTTGACAATTAATTGTCATTTTTACTTTTTCGATTTTTATTTTTTTTTGAGAAATCTGACTATTCATTGTTATTTTGACGTATTCGATTTACAATATTCTTTTTGAGAAATTTGACATATTCGATTTAAACAGACAAATGGTAGAAATTTTATTGGTAGTTTTTGGTAGAAATTTTAATGGTAGTTTTTGGTAGATTTTTTTATGGTAGAAAATCTACCAAATGGTAGAAATTTTAATGTTAATAATTTTTGGTATAAATTTAAATGGTAGTTTTTGGTGGAACTTTTTATAGTAGAAAAATTTACCAAATGGTAGTAATTTTAATGGCAGTTTTTGATAGAAATTTCAATGTTAGTTTTTGGTAGAAAAATCTAACAAATTGTAGAAATTTTTGTATAATGTGTGTGTAATTTACACACAATTTAATTTTAAATTTAAATATAGTGTTCAGCAAAGTATTGTCTAATCTTAATAAAGCTTACTTTTTATTGTATCTTTAAGGTTTGCGATTTTATTTAGAAAAAACTTTGCAGCGGGTACCTAACACCGCTGGGCGCAGCTAGTATAATATAATACCTACCTACTAATTCTCTATTACAAGCTAAAATAAATATTTTTTAAGGTTTTTGTAGTTAATATAAATTAGGTATAGCAATAGAAGGAGAAGGTAATAAGGAAAACTTCATCTTTTCAATATTCAACATATTTTATTAGAAATGTATTATTCATAATGTTTTAAAATAAAATAAAAATATATTACGCAGACTGCCGCTAGAACATAATACATCTTTTCTAAAAATTAAATTATGATACAAAAACTGAATTATAACATAAACAGTGCGCAAAATCAAAAGGGATGTAACATTGCGGGTGCTTAAGTAAGTTCTGCGACTCTTCTCTCTCCTTTTTGCATAGTATAATGCTAAGGTTAATAATAATCAAACAATCCATACATACATTACACTCATACGTAACGTACATTTGAAAATAAGGAGTTAAAAAAGAGAGATTCAATAAAGGGTGTCTTAACTTATTTGAATATCACTCAAACATGTCGATAGAATCATCTTCTGAGCCTATATCTCTCATATCGTCTTCAGTTTTCATGATATCGCTGAACATCTGATCTTCTTGCAAACACGTCGAACATGTCATACCTTCATTATCATTTACTCCACACGTCTCATGAACTATTGAATTACATTGACGGCACACCATGTGACCTGACCCACAAGTTAGGGAACAAACCCAGCAAAGGATTGCGCTCGTAGAAGGCATCACCTTTGTTTCATTATCACGATCTTGCATTTCCTCCATTGCCTGGTCCTCTTCAGTCGACACACTCTTAGATTGACTACCTTTGTCGACAATTCGAAGTCTTCCGCGCTTTGCTGGCATATTTTTTCCGTTTTGTTTCCTCCAATTTGACAAAGACTCTTCAGTCAGTGTTTCTTTTATGTCTGGAGGCATGCCCTCCGTATCGATACCTAGCCTCGGTTGTACCCCAAACATGTCCTCATAGGGCAATTTGTTTGTTATGCCATTTCTTGAACAGTTCAAGTCGAACTGGATGAAATGCACTCCTTTGGACCATTCTTGAGAGTCCCTATTTGACATCCAGTCGTGCAGTTTCTGCATTATAACATCATCGTCAAATTTTGGGATCTCCTTGCCAATGACAATGATCCGATGTGGAAACGTTTTAACTAATAACATTGCGACATCCTCGAGGAACTGAGGACCGCGGGGCGAATGCAATATGTCAGGACCGCCCATGGTGAAAAATATTTTGATTAACTCTGATGCTACGGCGTTATGGGAATCATCTTTGAGTGGTCGTAAAAAGCAGAATTTTGTGGCAGCGTCCTGATAAAATAAGATGTGCTTGTATTCACCATCTGGTGCTCGAGTCATATCGAGGGTGTTTATGATTCCACGTCTATAGCTGGCCTGGTTCGATGTGTACCCATTCTCAAATAATTCTTTATCTCTCTCCTTATTCAATGAAGGCTTGCTAGATTGCCAGTAGCATTGTTTTGAGAAAAGGTTGAGTATATCAGTCGGAATAAAAGTAATATTCTTTATATGTTGCCTTATCTTTTTAATCCCGCCATAATTAGTTGCAACATGAGCTTCATAAATAGCATCGTAATAATTCTCCCTACACACCATCATAGAGTTTTTTTTGTTTATCAAAATGTGTTTGCCATCGCATATGCAGAGATCAAACATTTTTTTAAGCAGGCTGGACCTCTGGCTGGGGTTTTTGTCGTGTTCTTTTAATATATTTATTATTTTGGCTGTATGTTCTTCCCATTTTAACAGAGCTTTCCCTTTCTCTGTTTTATAATATTTTTTCAGGTCATTGTTGAATTTTTCTCGAAATTTTTCTTCAATAGTCACTTCCGAGAGCAATTCAGGTGAAGACTGATACATGATGTGAAAAATAAACAGAAAAACAAAAGAATAAAGTGGCGTAAACACACGCGTATTCAAGGCGACGTCGAGTCGGTAACTGACATAAAAGCAGATAGAAGATAGCAACTCAAGTGAAGTGCGAGCGAGACAAAGTTATAGTTCGCGCATGCGCATTTAGTGAGAAGGGACTATGCTATGATGCGACATAACCGGCGCAACTAGCTGCCATTTTTGTAACGGTATTGTCAAGGTTGTTTAATTTTGAATGAATGGCTCATCTTAGTAATAGTAATGAAAGGAGAGATATAATATATTAGATGATTAAAATATACTAGTTGTGCCCAGCGGTTTTACCCGCTGTACTTGTAGCCTATGTGTTATTCCAGTGTCTAAGCTATTTGTATTTAAAATTTCAGCTCAATCAGTCCATCCCTTAAGGCGTGAAAGAGTAACAAACATACCTACATCCAAACATCCATAGGTACATTCTTACAAACTTTCACGTTTGTAATATTAGTTAAAAGCTTGTAAGTAATAAAATTGGCAAAGACTAAATAAATAAAAGCTGCTAAATTAATGCAAAAACAAAAATAGGATACCTAAAATATAAATTATATTGTGTTATTCTGTGTTTGTATTTTGTGTTATTTTGAATTTATTTATTTTGTGTGGATCTTTGATCTTTTCTATTCTTATTTTTTGTAAATCTTTCAAAAATTGTTGTTTGTCATAGGCTTAGCGTCCTTTCAAAACAACATAGGTACTCGTAGGTGTACTTAGGCACATAATTATTCAATTCCATTCAATTTAAATTTAATTGTTATGAAATTTTCGTGTTTTTGGTAGGTCTGAGAAGGATGTAGAGTCCTATTCACGAAAGAGGTTCCGCGGAATTTAGCGGAACTACATTTATTTTTTAACGATTGTTAAATATTTTTAATTTGTTAGATAAAATAAATACCTACATAATTAAGAAATAAAATATGTTGTAATAAAATAATATGGATATTTTAACTTTTAAATGCGATAGTGGTGCCCTGTAAAAAGGACTCCTTTCGTGAAAAGCACTCAAAAATTTCGACATTAGAGCCATAGAGTCAGACGACCGATTTTTTTGCATATCGACATCGGACCTTAATAAGTCAAACACAAGGTCGATTGTTGAAGTAATCAGACATCCAACCCTATGGCTCTAACGTCGAGAAATATATTTTAGTAGCTTCAGAAGTTGCACCGGTCAGCTAGATTTTTATGTATTTTATACTTTTAGTGGGCGCCGATATCGACATAAAAATAATGTAGGGCATGTGTAGGTACGCAATACTCGTAAGTATTCGCCGATAAAGCTTTTTAACAGCCCTTTTTTGATAAAAAGCCCGCGTGATTTCATCAAATGGTTTGTGCTACTGTACAAGTGATTAGCTTATAGCGGGAATTTAAATTTATAGAGTACTAGCTGCGCCTAGTGGTTTGAGCCGCTGTACCACCTATGTAATATTCTAGGGTCTAAGCTATGTCTATATTTCAGCCCAGTCTGTCCACCCGTTTAGGCGTGAAAGAGTAACAAACATCCTGACATCCAGACATCCATTCTTACAAACTTTCACGTTTATAAAATTAGTAAGATTAGTTGCGTCCAGCGGTTTTTCCCATTGTATCGCCTATGTGTTATTCCAGTGTCTAAACTCTCTCTATACCAAATTTCAGCTCTATCAGTCTACCTGTTTAGCCGTGAAGAAGTAACAAACACCCTGACATCCAGACATCCATTTTTACAAACTTTCACGTATATAAGTGTGAAGTGGGATTACAAACTAATTTATAATATTCAATATTACTGATTTTTACTTTCGAGAAACAAATTTACACAACGGTTCAATATATGTAGGTATTAATTTATGTAAAAAAAATAAATTAAAAAATAATTTGTTGACATACATAATTACAAATACTAACAAGAAATTTTTTTTTTGATCCGGAGGGAGACCTTGGGTTCAAATCTCAGTGTGTAGCAAAAAGTTCACCTGGACGCTACCGTGTTTCGGAAGGCATGTAAAACTCTTTCCCATAAGACGTGTAGGAAGCAGTCATTAGGTCATGTTGCAGGCACGCCAGTGTAAGTAGGGTAACCTGTTCTGTTGGAATATAAACCCCAATTATTTATTTATTATTTTTCGCTTGTATCTTGTACCAAAATAGTGATATGTTTGTATTAACTCAAGTACAAGGTGATCTATTTTTAGAGGTTTTTCTACATAGTGTCAGTGCGCAAACATTTATGAACATCAATAAATATGTTTTACTGCAGTACGAGTAGGTACGAGTACGTACGAGTACCTATGTATTTGTCTTGAGGTTGATGTTGACTAAATTTTTTTATCTTTCTGTAGTACATTTAATAAGTAGGTACATATTTTTAAAACTATTAAAAAAATATTATTTAGAGCTTTACGTTGTTGTTAAATAGTTGTTATAATATTTCTTACTTAGATTAAAATAAGAAGGGAAGATACGGTACAGGCATCTCACGAGTGGACCGCTCCAATTAGGTTTATGCACACAATTTTATTTCGGTGCGAGTCGGCGCAACAACCGAAACACTCTGACCAATTTTGTATAAGTGGAATAAAAAAAAACAAGCTATAATAATTACCAACTCTAACCTATCAAAGAACTCATTAGGACGAATCATATGAGCCCAAACTCGATGGGGTTGCGTCGTTTAATTACGGAGTTCCTATGGCCACCTTTCAGCTCCATGTCATAATAACATTGTCATCCGATTTATATACATGTATGCAAAATTTCATCTGAAATGAAAACCGGGAAGTGGATCAAATTTAACTTGCAAGATTTGATTACAGCCAGACAAACAGAGAGACAGACAGACAGACAGACAAACCGACAGACAAACAGATAGACAGGTGAAATTAAATAAAAGCTAATAATAAAGCAACGATAGCGCGTACCGTCTCTTCTATTTTTTATTTTAATCTAAGATTTCTTAATATCGACGTACTGATTGAAATTGCTTCACACCTCTGTAATACAAAGTAAAACTAAATATTTATAGCGCACCTTTTTAAAGACTGTGTTACTATTTTAATAATGAACAGGTAGGAATATGCAACTGGGTTTGCTTGTACCAATTTTAAAATGGGTAACTTTGACTTAAAAAAACATAACATATCAGTTGTGGTAGGGTTTCTCCTTGTAAGATCTCGTCTGGGTTAGTTATTACGACCTCATTCAATATTTATTCGTTTTCGATCCGGTTGGAAGGGTAAGTTGGCCGGGAAAATTCATTTACATCACAGATGACGAGAACAGCGTAGAAAAGAAAAGAAATCACTTTATTGCACACCATAAATACAGTAAAAGAAGCATAAAAAGATTACACATTAGCTAAATAATTTCCTACTTTTGTTTGATCAGCTGTGAGATAGCTTAGAGAATTTCAAAAAAAATAGTACAATAATATTATGACTTATGACCACAGAGTTACTTATAGATTTACAAAGTAGAGCAAAAAATAATCTCTAGTGACTGTTTTTAGTTGAATGTTTAGAAATAATTTCCTGAAAGCGCCTCAGAATTTTGATTTTTGACAATCAAAAAAGACAATCAAGAAAGACATCAAAATCGGTCACACGATTTTGAAATGTCAGTTCATCTACGTATACGCTAGACTAGGCTAGGGTCATGATACACCACACCACAGTCATCATCATCTCAGCCATAGAACGTCCACTGCTGAACATAGGCCTCTCCTTTGGACCTCCGTACAATATGGAAGCGACCTGCATCTTTCGGCGACTTTTATTGTCGTCTGTCCACCTTGTGGAACGTCCTACGCTGCGTTTGCTAGTCCGTGGTCTCCACTCGAGCACTTTTCGATCATCGGCCATCCGATCTACGTGCTATGGGGCCTGCCCATTGCGACTTCAGCTTGCTAATCCGCTGGGCGACAGTGACTTTAGTGACTTCAGTGACTTTAGTTCGTCTACGGATCTCCTCATTCCTGATTTGCGTAGAGAAACCCCGAACATAGTTCTACCACACCACAGTAGTGTGGGTATACTAATTTTTTTTAACCAGAAATAATGCGTTACGCATCATCACCCCACGCTGGGGGGTGCGGGGCGGTATGTGGGACTCCCCCGCCGAAGATGTGCGCGGCGGGGATACCCACTAAAAAACCTGCGGCTGTTCCTGCGGGACGCCATAAACGCCGAAGCACTCATCCGCGGCGTTTGGGTATACCCTACTCTATCTATAGATTTTGTCGTCATATTCAATTCGTTTCTACGTCATCTCAAATCCGAAACAAGCTAAATAGCTCTATCAATATTTTTGACTGACAGACAGATCAACAAAGCTCTTCTATTAGATCTTATTGAATTTTAAATAGGCTAAAGTCAACAACGGCCAGTGTCTGCTTCGCCTTGTAAACGTAAGGAGGTTTTGATAGTGGAATCTTTGGAGTTATTTTCAAATTAATAGTGAAAAATTTACTTTTTGTGGGTAGTTGGACTTTTTTGTGTTTGTAGTCGTGTCAGTGTAAGAGGATTGCAGTGAGTGTAATGTAAAAGAGCAAAATTCACTTTAAATTGATTGTCGTATTGGGTCAGAGTAAATATAAGTTAAGCCAAAATTTTAATCGGAAATCCTGTTTGAAAATCCATAATGTATCACTAAATATTATTCACTATAATGATCAATTTTGAAATTATGACATACCTACATAAGATAAATAAATAATTTATGTACAAACGATAGAAACAAATGAATAAATTATTATAAAATCAATTTTCCATTTCGACATACATATTTAGCCTTTGTTGCCATAATGCAATAAATAAGTAATTTTCTAATTATTGTATTATTTTTTCTTAACAAATGATAAATACTTCCTCCAATAAATGATGAAGTAAAACAGCGAAGTGAACAAATGATAAACACATTTCGTCAATAAATATGTAGTGAAATAGTTAAATGAACAAATGATACACACTTTAAACAATAATTGATGTAGTGAAACAGTTAAATGAACAAATGGTAAGCACATCCTACAATAAATAAATGATGTAGTGAAACAGTTAAGTGAACAAATGATAAACAAATTAAACAATAAATGATTTAGTGAAACAGTTAAGTGAACAAATGAAGATTCAAACAGTAGCGTCTGTGATAGATTTGTGCAAAATGTTGGAACTAGTGTTAATGCAACCGGTGGATTTGACCGTGGTTAAGGTTAGTGTTTATGTTAATTTAACAGTAACTAAGTAGGTAATTAAACAATTATTAATAAATTGACACTATATTTCTGTACTATAAATATGTCATATCCTGTCTATGAGCTACCTCAAAGATTTGCCCCTAACCGCTACCCAGAAAAATGGGAAAAATGTGAAAATGAAATGGAGAATGTATGAAAATTTTCGTAAATTATGAAAGTTTGTATACATGTTTGAATGGACGGATGTAGAGATGTAAGAATGATGAATGCTTGTTACTATTTCATACCAAAACTAGATTTTGGTATACAGGTAACCCTAGAATAATTCATGGGTTTCTTTTCGACTTATTATTAACAAAAAAAAGAAAACAGACAACATTTTCTAACGTTTTTTCAGCATAAAAGCTTAATAAATACATAAAAAAACACATCTCGTAAATTTTCATAGCAACTACTAAATAAAAGCAATTTTAAAGGACTAACAATTTATTGCGCGGAAAGCCGGAGATTCGGGCTCATATTATTATCTTGAAATATTACCTCCTGAAGGTAACCCTTAATCTTCACCTGTCTCTTTCTGACTCGTGTTTCAGTTATATTGTTAGAAGGAGATAGAGCTACTAGAGTTTGCAAGTGTCCTACGCTATGTAGACTATGGGGTCTAAAATGAGCAGACTGTTGTTCCGAAAATTTTGTGAAGTTAGTCAAGAAAACTAGCTGAAAACTTCAGTCAAAGTAGTCAACAAATATAATATTATTATAATCAGATTTTTTTAATCTGAGAAGATGTAAAACAAGAGCAATATTTGACCATTTTGATAGGTATGTACCTACATTTATTTGTTTTCATATTTATTATGAGTTCTGTAATTTTACAAGCCCAGTAATTAGCCTGGTCACGTTTTTGACTCAACTTGGGGCGAATAAAGGTTTTTCAGTTTCTTCTTTAATTCTTTTAAGGAGTTTTAATATTTATAATTTTTTTTATGCTAAGAAGTAAGAAGACGAGCAAGACGCTCTCCTGATGTTAAAGCCGCGTCTCCAGCTCCTTTTTTGGTCTACACTCTCAACAAAAACACGCCAACACACAGCAAAATTCCTCTACACAAAAAAAATAATGTCTATGCTTCAAGCGTCAACAAATGTTTTTGCTTTCCATCGGCTATGGAAAGCAAAAACATTTGTTGAAGCTTACTGCCGGGCTCAGCTAGAAATAAATAAATGAATAAACAAAGCAAAAACATTTGTTGAAGCTTGAAGCATAGACATTATATTTTTTTGTGTAGGGGAATTTTGTTGTGTGTTGACGTGTTTTTGTTGAGAGTGTAGACCAAAAAAGGAGCTGGAGACACGGCTTAATAGGAGCAGGGCAATGAGCATGGACTGCGTGTAAACTTTAAACATACACCTTAAAGTGGATTGCTATAATAATAATGCATGGCTGAAGTTTTTGCAGGTCACTCGTTTTAGATCTTCAGTAATAATACCGTCGGTACCCCAGACACCTTGCTACAAGTCATTTGGTACAGAAAACAGTTTGTAATCTTTATTGTAGATTTCAGCTTAATGGCTTGTACATTGCACGCCAGGCAGAAGCTTTGTTTTTATGTTTATTTCACTTACACTTCAGATAAAACACATTTTCATTGGAAAATTGGGAAATGCGAAAAATTCAATTTAGATTGAAGTAGGTATTACCGACATAGCCCGGCGGATTAGCAAGCTGAAGTGGCAATGGGCAGGCCACATAGCGCGCAGAGCGGGTGGCCGATGGGGTCGAAAAGTGCTCGAGTGGAGACCACGGACTAGCAAATGAAGCGTAGGACGTCCACCCACAAGGTGGACAGACGACCTTATAAAGGTCGCCGGAAGACGCTGGATGCAGGTCGCTTCCAACCGGTACATATGGAAGTCCAAAAGGGAGGCCTATGTTCAGCAGTGGACGTCCAATGGCTGAGATGATGATGATGATGAGGTATTTTGGGCTCTAGATAATTAAATATTTTAAAAATAAGTATTTCAATAGAGCTATCTTAATAAATAACAACAACGGATTTATTCTAAGAACGAAAAAAACATTTTTTTGTATTTTGGAAATCCTTTGCCATTGTTCAAAGTATCAAACTGGGAATACTTTTAAAATATAAAAAAAAAACTAGTTTTAAATAAACATTTCACAAAGTTAATTTTACGAATTTTCCCTCTAGGTATTTTTGAATATTAGTCATATTATGCGAGCAAGAGAGTAATATGCGAGCGAGAACTCACGCGAAGACGAAGCTCTTAATTATTTGTACATCCTTTCAGGTTGGTTTTATTTATTTTACTTACACTTCAGAGGGTGAAAAGTAAATCACATTTTCAATGGAAATGGTCCAATTTCATTTTAGGGAACAAAGAAAAATATACGATTAACTTTGGTACCTACATTGTTAATTTAGGAATTTTAAGTACCTAGGCATTTACCTGGGTAGATTTTACATATAAATGCTAAGTTTGATTCAACATCTAAGCTTTTGTTATGTAGATTAAATACCAACCCGTGCGATAGCTCTAGAATTAATTAATATCAAGTGAAATTTAAATTATTCTTTTTCTTGAAGTGCGTATATCTTACTAATATTATAAACGTAAAAGTTTGTAAGAATGTATGGATGTATGTTTGTTACACTTTCACGCCTAAACGGTTGGACCGATTGAGCTGAAATTTGGTACAGAGATAGCTTAGACCCTGGAATAACACATAGGCTACAGTACAGCAGATGAAACCGCTGGGCGCAGTTAGTACCTTCTCTATGTTAGGTACCTACGGAAGATAGAAAGTGAATCTTTGATAGATAGATAGATAGATAACTCTTTATTGGAACACAGAAAAATATACAGAAATAAACTTAAAAAATAAAACACAATATTATAATCTATGTGTTACAATTGGCGGTCTTATCGCTAAAAGCGATCTCTTCCAGACAACCGTGCAGGGAGAGGAGAATATTGCTATTCACAAGGGTTACTTAATAAACAAAACTTTGTTACGATTTATATTAAAAACCATCAAAAATTTCTCGGCTTAAAGTAGTATTGATGTGAAGAGGTAACAAACATTCACAAATACACTTACTAGGACAAAAACCGATCAATCTATTCCCTTTTCACGGGTAAAAACTGTGTACCCCTGTTTTACGGGTTAAAAGCATCTAATGTAGCGCGGCGCTGGGAACTATGGGATTTCACAAGCCGTATTGAATTACTCGAGGAGCCTTCGCAGGGCTACCTTCGCGTCATTACATTACAATATTGTGATCTACGATCTTTCTTAGATGATTTAGAACAATAATAATTAATAATAATTGGAGTTTACACTCCAACAGAACAGGTTACCCTACTTTACACTGCCAGAGTCAAATCACAATTTATAGGTTGTGTGGCGAACCTATATGTTGCCGCACCAAGCGTTTTGCTTCGTCGTTCTTAATGAGAACTGGTCGCGTTTGGAATACTTTGCCGTCATCCGTGTTTCCCGAGCGGTACAACTTGGGTATCTTCAAGGCACGAGTGAATAGGTACCTTTCTAGGCATCTTACGTGATCCATCGTCGACCGCATTTTCACTTTCCATCAGATGGGCTGTGGTCAAACGTAGGCCTATCTCGTATAAAAAAAAAGTTTCAGGTCGCCGAGGTTACAACAGGGCCTGCAACATGACCTAACGACTGCCTCGTACATATCTTATAGGAAACAGCCGTAATCCTATATCACTACATAGTATAAAATAAAGTTGCTTCCCGCGTCAGTCTGTCTCACGATATTGATGAAAATTATAATTCATGCTCTTAAAAACATTTTATTGAATACGTGTTTCATAGTTTATTAAAATTAGCCTCCTAAAGGTGCAATATAGGGGTTGAAAATTTGTATGGTAAATATTTAACTTTTCTAAACTGCAACATATAGGTTCGCCACACAACCTATAAATTGTGATTTGACTCTGACAGTGTAAATAGGGTAACCTGTTCTGTTGGAGTATAAACCCCAATTATTAATTATTATTTTTATTTATTATTTAAAATCTGTGAGCGTTTATCCTTCTGACTTTGACGCAGACGAAGTTGCGTGGGTCAGCTAGTAGGTAATAAGAAACAATAATATTATGTCGAAAACCCGCATAAAACCAGTATCCGGCTAATAGAGTAAAAATCACCGTGTTTCCACATTCATCACTCGAGGCGTAAATCAATTTGTCATCGGACGTTCATGCGGCGCCGACGTCCACGGAATACATCAATCATTGCAACTATGGATACGTCGTTTTTTTTATATGCGGCTAATAATACCTACGGCACGGTAAAGAGATATACAGTAGTTTGACTCCCTAGAAGCGGGTAAAATCAAGGTCGCGCGAGTTTGCAACAATTTAGGTAGGGTTCGGTAGGCAGCGAGGTGCCGAATAGGCGTTATTATTATGAATTACTCAAAATATCAAAAAGAATTAAATACTTTGTGATATTTTTACTAATTCACAACCATTATTCGGAAGCTTACTGCATAAAAACGTCAATTCGGCACCTCTGCTGCTTACCGAACACTACCCAAATCGTTGCAAACTCGCGCGACCTTGAGTTCAACCGCTTCTAGGGAGTCAAACTACTGTATATCTCTTTACCGTGCCTACGGGGTTTGTACGTTCGGCAAAAATTCTTTGACGACAGACTGACGCGGGATCGCACGGAAAAGCGGGAGCGTTCTTCATTTTGTTTTTGTCTGCGTTCGCTTTATATGTGACAGGTTACGTTGATACACCAGGCGTGTTCAAGAGTGGACACCTCGTCTAGCAATACATTTACAATCAGGTCAATCACGATGCTTGAATTCTGGTCAAAGATTGCTCGTCTTGGCACTTATTGTCATAAAAGGAAGATATTTTTATACTAAACGATTCGTGAGTATTTAAATTCATCTTTGTATATAAACGGCATAAACTCACGTAACCGCAGCTACTCCCTGAAGAAGATCCTCGTACAGGATCGAAACGGTCGGCACGAAGCCGAAGCAAATACAAGTGAGTTTATGCCGTTTATTTACAAAGATGAAGGAAAATATTCGTTGTCTTGACACGAATGCCTTTCGGCAGCCTTGTATTGTGAAAACATTAAAGCTTACGTCACACTAAGCCGGTAAAGCGAACGCGATCCGGGACGGAATTTTTGTAATGTTCTAGTTTGTATGTAACCTGTCACACATAAAGTGAACGCGGGCAGGAACAAAATGAAGATCGCGACCGCTTTTCCGTGCGATCCCGCCTCAGTGTGACGTAAGCTTTAGGCTTTGGGCACTGTAGAGTACCATTGATTGACTGAGCACTACAATCACACCAGCCCCTTTAGCATAGTGAGTTATTGACATAAGAAAAGCAACTCCCGTCCCACTGTCAAGACTAAACTGACATAATATATCAAGACGCTACTCTTGCTATTCGCACTGTCAATGCATACAATTTGCAGCTACTCCCAATGTCATAGTGCTCTTACAAATTTCAATTAGGTACTCTTGAAAACGGAATGGGAGTTGCTACTCCAACGTCAATGTCACGGTATGCTCGGGTTGCTGTAAATTGGCCATACAAAAACATTCTAATACATTCTAACGTCTTCTATGGCGTGCATTTTAAAACTAAACAGTCCCTCCCCACTTTGTATTATAAAATGGCCGCTAATAAATACAGTTGCGTTATTTCATTTGAACACGAGCTCTAAACGCATAATTTCCAGAAATAAATTCAGTAATACCACTTTATACCGCAAAATGCTTAAGTACGCGCATACCTCTTATCAAAATATTTGTTGGGATTTCGATTCCATCCACTTTCCTTTGCCACGGCACTCCAGACGATTTTAAACTCTGCTTCATTTAGATTTAAGGTTTCTTTTGCTGTTGTAGTTCAAATAACTATAGGTGAAATGAAAATATATTGGTCTGCAGCAAGCTCGTAAAAGAGAATACCTGTGGACTGCAGTATCTAGTATTTCGTAATAAAGTCTGATACCTAATCCTACAAGGGAATAGAATACGTAAAGACGTTGAAATGTCTTTGAGATGAAAGATGCAATTTTCCTACTTATATATATGTTATATGTATGTGCTTTACCGGGGGTAGACTTCCTTTGCAGGAGGTCGTCTAGGTGGATACCCCAACAGTGCCAGTTACTCTACCACCTGAGCAGTGATGTGCAAACATTGCTGTGCTACGGTAGGAGGGCACTGTAGCTAGTGAAACTACTGGACTAAAGAGTCTTTACATTTTATGACTCTTGAGTAAGAAGCGTTGGTGCAGTGCTCCTAGAATTTCACATCATTGTGAAATCCTAAGCACTGTACTGATAATGGGCAGCGTTATCTCTTAACATTAGGAGAGCGTCTTGATCGTCTTCTACTTCACATAAAAAAAAGTATTTTAACTAGTAGAGTTGCGCGCACTTCGCTGTGTCTAACAGAAAATGATCAATGTTGCTCTATTGTAGAGGTATTATGCATGTATTATACATATAAACCTTCCTTTTGAATCACTCTATCTAATAATGAAAACCGCATCAAAATCCGTTGCGTAGTTTTAAAGATATAAGCATACATAGGGACAGAGAAACGCGGGAAGCAACTTTATTTTATACTAGCTGCGCCCAGCGGTTTTACCCGCTTTTCTATGGCTTATGTGTTATTCTAGGGTCTAAGCTATCTGTATAGGTACCAAATTGCAGCTCAATCGGTAAATCCGTTTAGGCGTGAAAGAGTAACAAACACACATCCAGATATCCAGACATTCATTCTTACAAACTTTCACGTTTACAATTAGTTAGTAAGATTATGAAGTGATAATACATGCATAACATAGCAAAGGAACACTAATCATGTTCTTTTGGGCGATACGAAGTGCGCGCGTGTCCACTAGTATAATAATTAAAAGTTCGAAATTCAAAAGTAATGCAGGTGGATTTTAGTCATGTTTTGCGTTGCAGTGTGACCCGTCCTAGTTTGCTCTTAGCTTTACAGTGACAATGTTGACTGACTGTCAACCGAATGGCCGACACCTTGATAATGTGTGTACACATCACATTGCATGTTTATCTATTAACTATCGTCATAGATACATATAAGATAACCTCAAATTCTTATAAAATTATACTGAAAATTATTCATAGTGCGACGACTTCGTATCACTAGATGTCGAGGTGCAACTTTTGTTATTGTCAATTCTAAATTGTGCGTACAAAGAAACGCATGTATATGATACGCGCATAACACAGTAGTAGAACACTAATCATGTTCTATTAGGAGCTACTAAGTGCGCGCGAGTTGCTGTAGGTTTTAACTATTGTCATAGATACATATAAGATAACCTCAAATTATACTGAAAATTCTTCATAGACCAATGATTTGGTATCGCTAGATGTCGAGTTCATAACTTTTGTTATTATTAATTCTAAACTGTGCGTATAAGCGACATCTCGAGTCACCTTTCTGCTCCATCATCAGATCAGCTCCATGTCATAATAATATTGCATTGTCATCCGATTTATACATGCATGCAAAATTTCTGTTCAATCGGAAACTGGGAAGTGTATCAAATTAAACTTGTAAGATTTGATTACAGACAGACAGAGCAGACAGATAAACAACAGACAGGTGAAAGTAAATAAAAGCTTGTAATAAAATTCACTCAATCGATTCTAAGCGATTAGAGAGAATGTTAGCCTGAATAATGTGATAAGATAAGATAAGAAACACTTTATTGATCCACATATAAAGTAAATTTTACAAACAACAAAATTAAAACTAAGGGTGTATCAATTGGCGGTCTTATCGCTCAAGCGATCTCTTCCAGACAACCGTGCAGGTAGCGAAAATAGACAACACTGGAAGGACGGTGGTTTCACAAAACTTCAAAAGAAATATAAGTAAAAATAATTTACACAAATACTTAAAAATATTTACCTACATAAACATACATACATAAATCTTAAATACATACATACACACGTACGACGTACATACATACAAAAATTGACATAATATAATATTATAAAATATACTACATTAGGTATCATGAAGGAATACGACATGAAGTTGTGTGTTATGAAGATATACTAAAGTGAAAGATAATGGGCTTTGATTCGATTATAAAATGCAAAAATAATAAAGATAATTATTATATCAATGAATATCAAAAAATATTTTTATACAATAAGCCTGGGCTTGCTCATTATTTTCCTCTCACCATTAAATACAGGTTACGCACGAATTATTGCCATTCCGAGAGGTCTTTTGTTCTGAAACCGACAGACAAATTATAGCGGTCCGCCGATAAAACTGCCGCAATTTATTTCATATCTTAAATAGTTATGGAACTCGCTACCACTCTCAGTGTTTCCCGAATGCTATAACGTGGGTTTGTTCAAATCAAGAGTGAATAGGTTCTTACTAAACAAGCGTGCTACAACTTCGACTGCATCGTCACTTACCAACAGGTGAGATTGCAGTCAAACGCTTGATTAGTCTTCTATAAAAAAAAAAAAAAAAAAAAAACTTTTAAAGGCCTAAATATTATTTTCTAATGTTATAGCGATATTTTTGGTTCCGCTTCCCGATTTTGGTAATTTTTGTTGTACCTATAGGCCCTTAATTTGGAAATATATTATCTATCTATTACACATTAATTAAAAAGATAATACACGGGGATATACAATGAAGGTTAAAACATTATTTTACTCTTCTTTTATTTCGTACGTGTTTGAGCTCTGTTGCAACATCCTGGACTGTTTGTTAATTAATTACTATAATAATATTATTATGAAGAAATGTTGGTTGAACAAGTTTTTATCTGTAAATTATGTTCCCGGTATTTAGGGAATGGGCGTGCATTTTATAACTGGATGATCTATACCTCTATAAATTACGAAGTTATTATTCCATACTAAGTCTTTCCCTTAACAATATCAGCAATATTATGAGTTTACTATAAAGTTTATGTTTATATCCGCACAAATATCAGCCATCCCTCTCTGATCGGCATCGTTTCAAAAACTCTTAAATAAATCGCTGTCATTGCTTTCCTATTACTTCCCAGCGTCGTAGTTTGCGGCTGATTTACTTTCTTTCAAATGTATTAAATTTACCTTCAAACCAATTTAAATCTTATCCACTTACGACTAGGTTGTAATTGCCTTGAGTTTTTTCCAACATCGTGGGTCTTACCGGCATAAAATCGTCCCTTAAGGCCTACCGTGACGTGTGGAAAATCCAAGTTTATTGCGCGAAATAAAATGTTATGAAATGTAAAGTAGGACCAAAGATGAGCTTCGGATTGATTTGTCTTTGTTCCAATATATTCTAATATTCAATGTACTCATAGAGCTCTTATGAGGAGAGCTTAATTAAGCTTAAATTGCTTCTCTCTCTAGGTACCTACTTGATCACTTATTTATGTTTGTGTTAAACAACTTTGAACAATAATTGAAATAAGCTTCTCAAAGCTTGTTACTTCAGCCCCCGTAGCACATTTCAACATTGACATAAGACTAGCAACTCTCGTCCCGCTTTCAAGAGTAATTGACGTTTGTAAGAGCACAATGACAATGGGAGTAGCTGCAAATTGTATGCAATGACAGCGCGAGTAACAAGAGTAGCATCTTGATATATATTTTATGTCAATTTAGTCTTGACAGTGGGACGGGGGTTGCTACTCTTATGTCAATGTCTCACTATGCTAAAGGGGCAGTTATATACTTCAGTTGTACCTACTTCAAAATTAGAAATGTAGGTACACGTGGTACACACACACACATTATGTAGGTCGCTTTTAGCGATAACACCGCCAATTGTAACACTTAGTTTTATATTATAGTTATAAGTTGTTTTTGTACATTTTCTATTGTGTTTCAATACAGGATTATCTATCTATCTATATGATCTGTTTCTGCTATACCAGATCGTAGGTAATAGGTATACATATGCGAAGAAGTAAGAAGGCGACTCCTAATGTTAAGAGATAACGCTGCCCATATAATCGGTACAATGCCACCTAGGATTTCACAATGATGTGAAATTCTAGGTGCACTGCACCAACGCTTCTTACTCAAGAGTCTTAAGATGACTCTTTAGCCCAGTAATTTCACTAACTACAGTGCCCTCCTACCGAAGTACAATAAAACACATAATTGCACATCACTGCTCAGGCGGCAGAATAGCTGGCACTGTTGGGGTACCCAGTACCCACCTAGACGACCACGACCGGTTTTATTGGTATTGGTTAGAAACAGGAACCTCTATCAGTCAATCATCAGGCGGGTTGGTTGCTTGATTGCAGTCTATGCCTCAAACTTTTTTCACCGGCGTTTATAATAATTTAACTAGCTGCGCCCAGCGGTTTTATCCGCTGTATTTATTTATTTGTAACAAATATGGTACATATAAAGATCTTAAAACATGTACTGTACTGTGTGTTATTTCAGGATCTAATCTATCTCTTAAGCAATTTTCAGCTCAATCGGTCCATCCGTTTAGGCGTAAAAGAGTAACAAAATCCAGACATCCATACATTTTTACAAACTTTCGGGCTCTCGCACAGCTGTACGTTGTTAGGTAGGAGTAATAATGGAACCGTTTACTAAAATAAAACGGAAACTCTCATTTTAGATGCTCTATGAACGTAGCTCTAACTCTGGAAATACTTTTTCGTATTTTAAGAATTTATGCTCAATTTGTTCTTGTTGGTTTTGGACTTTTTCTCTTTTCCTCACAAATTTAATAATTTTTGCTACTCTTTGTTGAACTCAAAAGCTGCGTGGGAGGCGAATGAATTAATAAGCAATTTAAAATAAACACAGTTACAGATTTTTACAAATTTAATTAAAAAAGCCTACCTAAAATATTAAGTCTTTTAATTAAAAAAAAAAATGCAAATTTTAATACAACAGTAAAGTAAATTAATGCATTTTTAACAAGTACATATTATGAAAAGCTAAGCATTTTAATATAAAAGGGATTTTTTTAAAATGCGACGTTTTCTAAAAATCCTTAAAAGTGTGTCTTGGGGATATTTAGACACCGTGTAGTATGGTACATACGAGTATATTTAAATGAATTGATATTCTTTTTTTTTAAGTTACTTGATTTGATGGACATGTATCTATTTTAATGTAACCCTTGGTTGTCGTTATGTTCAAAAAGAATACTCATGATACTCATGATTGACTGATCTATCAAAAATCCCACGTTTATGTTTAAAAGGACAACGTGACTGATCTATCATCTCACAGCTCAATCCGCCGAACGGATTGGGTTGAATTTGTACCGCATATAGGTTTTATATCGTAGACCTCCGGTAAGAAAGGTATTACTTAAGGCGATTAAAACCTAAGCTAATAATATATTAGGACTTTAAACACAATCAGTGTTATTAAAAAACGCGGACTTACGACATTACTAGTATTAAATCATGTCAATTGTTTCCTTATTATAGAAGTACGTTCCTTAGTATAGTAGTATAGAAGACAAAGATGCCTGGAAACCTCTGCATGATTAATCAGCTGGTGCCCCATCACACGCACAATAAATTATGTAACCAACCCTCATGAGTTTCTTGCGCGTTCTTCTCATAGAGGTGCTTTGTGAACGAGCGGTAGAATATTAAAATAGAAATAAAACCGGTCAAGTACGAGTAGGACTCGAGCACCGAGGGTTCCGTACAAACCTACGGGTTTCTACGGAACCCTAAGGAAAAGTTGGTATAATATTATATACTGTAGGTTTTGATTCCCATGCGAGTACTTGCGAGTTTGAAAATATGCGGCTAAAATTGCTGTTTTTTTTATTGCGTTGACATAGGTGTTTGATTTTTTTACAGATTAAAGTTATTATTAAACTGAGTATTTGATATGAATTTCAATTAAATACCTGTACGCGTTCTTGAGGAAAGGGGTAGTAAATACAAAATTATTAAAAATATTTTTTATATGATGTAACTAAAAAATTTCAATATTCGCAATTTTTCCTGTGCCTATGATTTAAGACGTTGCTGTGTACCAAATTTCAAGATTCTGAGTTAACGGCAAGTACCTTGTAGGTTTTGATTCCCTTGAGAGTAGTCGCGAGTTAAAAAATACGGCTAAAATTGCTGTTTCTTTTGAATGCGTTAAGATAGAGGTTTGATTTTATTACAGTTTAAGGGTATAATAGATTTTAGTATTTGATATGAATTTCAGTTTAATACCTGCACACGTTCATGAGAAATAAGGTAGTAAGTATGAAATTTTTAAAAACATTTTTTTATATGCTGTAACTAAAAATGTACAATTTTCGCAATTTTTCCTTTATCTCTGCTCTAAGGAGTTGCTTCGTGCCAAATTTCAAGATTCTAAGATCACGGGAAGTACCCTGTAGGTTTTGATTTTTTGAGAGTATTTGCGAGTTTAAAATTGCGACTAAAATTGCTGTTTCTTTTGAATGCGTTGACATAGAGGTTTGATTTTATAACAGTTTAAAGATATTATAGACTTGAGTATTTGTTATGAATTTCAATTTAATACGTCTACGCGTTCATGAGAAAAGGGGTAGTAGGTATAAAATTATTAAAAATATTTTTTTCATATAATGCAAATAAAAATTTATGGTTTTCGCAATTTTTCCTTTATTTGGACTCTAAGGAGTTACTTCGTGCCAAATTTCAAGATTCTGAGTTTACGGGAAGTGCCCCGTAGGTTTTGATTTATTTGGTAATGTCGAAAATTTGCTGAAATTTGCGACATATTCGACTATATCTTTTGATTGCTTTGGCCTAGAAGTTTGAAATTTTTACAGCTCTAAGAAGCAATAGACTTTAGTATTTCCTATAAATTTCAGCTTGTTACCTCCACGGGTTCCTGAGAAAAAGGGTCTTGACAGACAGACAGACAGACAGACAGACGGACAACAAAGTGATCCTATAAGGGTTCCGTTTTTTCCTTTTGAGGTACGGAACCCTAAAAATGTAAAATTGACTTGCAAAAGTGCACCATAATGTAGCCTATTTGAATAAATTAATTTTGAGTTTGAGTTTGAGCACTTGGTTTAGTCTTGTACAATCGTAAGTCCACGTCTAATAACATGGAATTTGGCTAAAAGAATCTAACAATCACTACACCAAGTACAACCGCCCAAATCATACACATCAAACTACCAGCAGACGAGGCCGGAGGTGGAGCCTTGTAGTACTGAGAATAAAGTTGATTCCACAATATCATCCTTATGTTGTGAGGGTTGAACTTGGTGGTCTCGGTGTATACGACGTTGTCTTGAGGGTTAACGTTAGCAACTCCGCCGTAGTACAAGTAGTAGAGAGTTTGGGGTGTCACTGCTACCCAGTCGGCTGAATTTGGGGGCGTTGGGTTTCTGAAAGATAGTAAACTATAAATTTTTGGAAAAGTTGGAAATTGGTTGGTTTGGAAGTTGTTAATGAATGGAGGAAAAAACGTGATGCCGATCCTACCTAGTGTGGGATAAGGACAGGAAGATGATGAGTAAAATATTAAGTTTTCTTAATATTGTCAGTTTCTAATACACTTCTTACATAGGACAACTGGTAGAAATTGTTGCTTTAGCATAAGTCCTAGCTTTGTGCTGAATTAAAATGTATTAGGGTGAATTTAGAAACCTTGTTCTTTTTCGTCGGTTTAATAAATGATACGACAATATAATAAATAGTATACGGTAGTATCAAAGCCATCGTCTAAATCAATGCATGACCATCATTTATGATTGTTTTATCTCGCAGTTATAGTCGTTTATTATAAGATCGTAAGAAATGCTTTGAACAGGACATACGCAGTGCTAATTGTAATCGTGACTAGTCATTCGTACAGTCTTTTAACGTAGTGACAAAACTTTGTTACCAATTATAGTAAAAAACGTTGGAAACTTACCCAGTATACGCGAAATTCGAAAATCGTTGTACTATTGATCTCCTTACATGTTCCTCTGTCGGTCTGAGATCGAAGTCGAACAGATAGTTCAATATGCCTCCATGCCTCACCCCATTCAGAGGGACTTGACTAAGGGTCCAATCAGAATTCAACGTTCCCATGAAAGCGAACTCTAACAGCCTCACTTCACTCCTTGAGGTCGCTGCTCTTTCCCTCGCACCTCTGATCACCGACACCAACACAAGGATGTCTCCTTGGTAGTCCAAATAATCCTCGATCGTTGCCATATTAATAGGACTACCACTAAAGTAGAAATCATTAATCGTCTGCGCCGTCGCAGTCAAGTTACTACCGAAGTCGAGATCAGCCGGCATAAAGATACTAAAGTTAGCCTGCATTTTCTCCAGCCACGCATCATAAACTGCTTCCTCAGCCCTCAAGGTACCTTCTCTCGTAACGTACGAAGCTATGTATGGTATGTGACTGTAGTTACCACTTCTGATTAGGTTAATAGGCGCGTCAGTTATTATTGTATAATTGGATGTCGGGTCTTCTAAACATGGTGCAAACAAAGCTGTGTTGTTGAAGAACTGATTGAATCCTCTTATAGCACTGGTGACAACGTCGACGCCGGTGATCTGGAGCAGTTCTGCTAGTTCTGAGTTTGATTCCTTAGTGTAGGACAATTTGTCAGCGACAAAGTGTGCGTAGCCGATTGGATCGTATGTGACAGCCCAAGGTGCTAGCGCTGACCCACTGAGAGTAACAGCTTTATGAATCAAATTGGTCGAATGTGGGGACAACGTTATTATATCCACCAAAGCTGCTGCAGAGCCATGCCCCATTAGGACAACATTCTCCCTGTTCCCACCAAACGCTGCAATATTGTTTCTAACCCATCTCAGTCCTTGAATAATATCTTTCAAGCCAGCATTACCAGGGGCTTGTGGGACTCTCAAGCAGAGGAATCCAAAGATGGACAGTCTGAAGTTCATGGTAACTACGACCACGCCTTCTTCGACTAATCGTCTGAATGATAGGGGCTGAGTTGTCGTGCTTGAAGTGTATTCTTCAGCGTTGAGCCAGACGATGACTGGTTTAGGTGTGGTGACGTTATTGGTGAAGATGTTCAGAGTAAGGCAGTTCTCAACACCTATGAAACCTCGTTCGCTTGGCTGTGCGCATATCACGTTTCTGTCCATAGCGTGGAAGAGACCAGGGTAAGGAGACGGCGGAGTTGGAGGCTGTAAAAAGGAAAATGTGGTGTAATAGAAAATATCTGTATCATTTGCGAAGTCGTTGAGTGATAAGAGTGTGTAAAATTTAATTCCCGGTGAATCAATTTTTAGGGAAGTGGTATTATTAGTCACATCTACCGTTAAATGGCCTTATCACAAAATAGGTATGGTTATAGTTTGAAAAATTAATTTTGTAGTTTGTGGCAACCAATTCCATATTATTCTGAAATTCCGTTTTTATAGCAATGGGAACAAAACGAGGAAATTTGGAGTGTTTTCAGATTAAATTCTGAACTCACTAAACTTTGCCTGTCACGTTGTTGAATCTCATCATGCCCAGTAATTTCACTGGTAGTCGCCTTCAGGGGACAGTACAGGACAATTACGAGACACAGTAATGCCTGCACATTACTGCTTGACATGAGTACTTGCGATACGTGATGTGGACTCCTCTAAATTGGTCACTGTGCGGCGTTGAAGTTCTTTGAATACGACTACTCATATTGAGCCCAATATGAGAGAATGAGAGGTAAGTATATAATTGTTTCGTTTTTTTTTTGAACATAGTCCCGATTAGGTGCTATTATTTCGTTCAAACAACTTTGAACCTCTATAACCTCGCCGGAAGGTCATCTATAGATATATTAGCACATACAGGGTATACTAATCCATGTAAATAGCGTGTATTGCGTCATTTCAGCATGATTTGTGGGTAAAGCTTGTAATAAAGTCTGCGCAAATAACACAAATATTAAATCAAAAAATTGCATTAGTGTGTATGTTTTAAGTCTTCACGCCTAAGTGACTGAACCGATGGAGTTGAAATTTGGTATGTAGGTATCAAACATCCTAGAATACAGCCGGGTAATACTACCAATTGTCCATCTCAGCGGTACTGCTAGAAAGATGAGGTGGAAAAGGTTGTGGACACCCTGTAGTTCGAAGACTGGCAGTAAGTGGCAATAGCTAGGACCAGCTGGAGGCTTTCATTGCCTGAGGCTATAACCTATTTTGGGTTGACGGCCCTAATCTATAAGTTTCTATAATTAGATGGGTACGTAAAGCCCGCGATCCACTTCGTACAAATGTGTGTGTATGTGTGTTGTGCTGTTTCCAATATTATCATTCAAGTGCTTTTGAAAAATTGTTTCGTTTAAAAATTTGACATTGCGACATATCTACGTGCCACACAACTGCACCAAACCACTGCACTCGGGCTGATAATACAACAAGTGAAATTTAAAAAATACTTTTTAAAAACAAGCTTTAATTATTGTTATCATCTTGTATCATAAAGTACTCGTCAAGACGAATCAAATGAGCCCAAACTCGATGGGGTTGCGTTGTTTTATGATAGAGTTCCTATGGCACCTTCCAGCTTCATCATCAGATCAGCTCGATGTCATAAAAATATTGCATTGTCATCCGATTTACACACGCATGCAAATTTTCAGCTCAATTGGAAACCGGGAAGTGGGTCAAATTAAACTTGCAAGATTTGATTACAGACAGACAGACAGACAGACAACAGACAGGTGAAAGTAATATAAAGCTTGTAAAAACTGATACACCAGCCACACCCCACAAAGTGAAGTTAAAAAACATAAACCGAGTATAACACAACTTTATCACTTTATCAGCTGATAACAAATGCGTCTCTATTTCCTATCACTAAGTGTTAAATTACCTTGAATCTGTTTTGTCCATCGGTAGGGCCTGCGTAAGGTATACCGTAGAAGGCATGGTAATTTCCATCAGCGGCCAGAGTTCCTTGAATGAATCCTTCTGTTGTATTCACTTGTATCTGGGCGTGAGTGGCCCCTAAGCACAGTAGAATTAGCACCAACATTATAACAACGTTTTTATCACACACAACCGTCCTCGCCGGCCGGTGTTGTGCGAATGGAATGAAATCATAGATAACGTACCTGTGTACCTGTGTTAGTTGATTATCAAAGATTACGTTTGTCGTATCAATGAGGTCATTTTTTGATTACAAATTTAGTGATTGACTATTTCCGATATAGATCAGCCCCTCTTGCGCAAATGTTTGCGCAATGTTATATTTAAAAATGAGTGAAATTTTAAAAAAACTTTTTAAAAACAATCTTTTATTATTATTACCATCTAGCACCATAAAGTACTCGTCAAGACGAATCAAATGAGCCCAAACTCGATGGGGTTACGTCGTTTAATAACAGAGTTCCTATGTTCCATTAGAACATGTACAGTAAGGCTAAGCTGAAGCTTTATGAACTGAAAATGGGTCCATATTGGCTCGCATAAAACTTTTAGTCCTAATTTAATGTGGCATAACGTTTTTCAGCCTAAACATCAAAACGCCTAAAGTTTTTAGGCATAACTTTTTTAGCCTAAAATTTTCTCCCATAACATTTTTAAGCATAATAATAATTACGCATATTGTTTTAACGCCTAAAATATCTTACCATAAATTTTTTTGGCATAATTATATTCAGCCCTAATATTTTTCGACATAATAATATCCAGCCCAAATAATTTTCAGTATAATGATATATCCAGCCCTATTTTTTTAGCAAAGTGATATCTTGTCATAATACTATTACCAGGATTGTAATCGGCAAAATATTATTAATACTAAAAGAAACGAATTATTAATTTCAATGTTCCAACTTAAAACCTAACTTAGCCTTCTCGCGGTTTTCTTATAGAACGAAGTAAGAATTCGGGCAAGACGCTCTCCCGATGGTAAGAGATAACTTCTTACTTGAGAGTAATAAGATGTTAAGACTCTTCAGCCCAGTAACTTCACTAGCTACTGAGCGGTTGTTTCATTTTAATCTCCTCTATACCCTACCCTCTCTCTGAATTAGAAAGTGGATGGTCATTTTTGGCACTTTATTGACCGCTACCGTGGCACTGTGGACATTGTTCAAACCTAACCTAACCTAAATTATCCGAGTCGGTTTTGTGACAGTCAGTCTTACTGGGTGCCATAACTACTTTCCTAAATAATTTTATTAACTTACAATATTAGTTGTATGCCTTAATATAGTTATGTAAAATTATGATTATGCCCGAGAAAGTTATGCGAAATATTTTCGGACAAATTAAATTAGGACTAACAAAATTATGCGTACTTATATTATGACATACAAATTTGTGCTTTACAAATATATGCTAAAAAACGTTAGGGCAACTGACAGTTATGGCAAGACATAAGTATGTTTAGATATAATTATGCCCAATTATGATTAGGCTAAAAAAAGTTATGCGAAACATTTTCGGCGAAACAAAATTAGGACAAAAAAAATTATGCGTGCGAATACGCTCCCACTGAAAATTGCACTTTAATTATTGTGATAAAATGCTGTTAAAATTCCTGTTTCAGCACAAAGGCATAAAAAGTGCTTCAAAACTGAGGAAAAATGGAATAAATAATGATTTAAACAGTGGTGGCGTGACACCGCATCGTGACGACCTATTTACTCAGTAATTATATTGAAATCTACTTTCTGTTGTGCTTTTTATAATATATTTTTAAATACGTAGCGTTCTAACACAAATTCATTTCACTAAGAAATATACTGCAATTACTTTAACTATGTCTTTGTTTACAATATGCGATACCTAGTGCGCTAGTCGATTGTTTACCGGGGGTAGACTTCCTTTGCAGGAGATCGACAATAACAGTGACAGTTTCTACCGCCTGAGCAGTGATGTGCAAACGTTACTGTGCTTCAGTAGTAGGGCACTGTAGCTAGTGAAATGACTGGGCTGAAGAGTCTTAGCATCTTATATAACTCTTAAGTTAAAAGCGTTGGCGCAGTGCGCCTAGAATTTTACATCATTGTAAAATTCTGGGCAGCGCTGTACTACATAATTATTATGAGCAGTGTTACCTCTTACCAGGAGAGCGTCTTGCACGTCTTCTAACTTCGATGTATAAAGAAATATGTGACCAATTATGTGTCCAATCACATTCCACTTCCAGTATAAATTTAATCTAAACAAATTCATAATTCATTGAGTAATATCATTTCCGCAAGATAGGAAACAACAATATAACCACTTTAGGAATACTAAGCATTCGAGGAAAAGGGGCGGGAGAATAAAATTCAACAATAGCATGTCGGGCATTGTTGCTTATCGGTCTCACAATAGAGAATAGTAAGAGTTTTATAGTGAGTACTACTCGTGTTTACGTGGATAAACCATTTTAATATTGCGTTTTGGAAATGCTCTTGCATGTGTGAAAGCGGCATGCAATAGAAATGTTGATTAAAAAAATATTTTTGTTCGAAAAAAAAAATTGTAGATTACTAAAAATGTTTGACACGTTTTTTTTTCTTAGTAAGTTTGATAAATGGTTTTTTTGTTAAAGTCAAGAAAAAATGCATTGGGCATACCTTCCCATAGAAGGAATGAGAGGGATGTTGGGTGTCACATAAAATAAATAAAATGGTATCAAATTTAATCCCTATATCGTATTCTCCCTACAGCTATTTTAGCACTAAATCTGAGTATTTATCACTAATATGCTCCACAATTACCTTGCCGACCCACTTGGCTTGATTCCAGGGTCCTATCTGAAGCGAGCTGATGCTTCATTTTTACACAAAATAAGTTACGTAAGTTTGTTTCTCGAGTCTGTACCTAAACTTTGGAATATTGGATGAAAAGGAAAGGGGACTACTAAACCTTGTGAAAATGGTTAACGGTTGTTCAGAAGACGCATGGTTGTTGAAGAGAGAAGAGATCGCAATTAGCGATAAAATCGCCAATTTGAACACTAGTTTTAGAAAGAAAGTACCTACTTGTCTTAGTGCTATAGCTACCCTAAACTATAATAATATAATACACTTTGTTTCTATTTTTAATATCAGTTTTAGCAATTTTCGTCAGTGTTTTTCAGAAATCGGGCCTAATGCCTAGCCTGTATCACAGATAACAGATGTTACTCTTGTTAGATAACACGAAAATAAGCAAACTACGTGACGAGCACACTTGGCGAGCTTCCTAACTTGTTACGACCTTGTCGCTTGAGGAATTCTTCGCCTCGTTTTAGTGTGTGCTAAAAGAAAAGAAGCGTATAAATGGAAGGCACTGGTATGCTAATGTTAATAAATGATAATTAATGGAAGCAGGCGTTACTTTGCGGAAATCCATGATAATTATTAATTTTAAACTAATAATTATACTGTGGTACGTATATCGTGGTAGAATTAATACTTTCTTATATTGGTTTGTATTCCTCGCAAACTTAGAGGGACTCACAAATTAGAGCGAAATTATCACTATTTTTGCTATACAAAGAAGTAAAAATACGAGCAAGACGCCTTCCTGATGGTAAGAGATAACGCTGCCAATAATATCAGTACCCAGGATTCAGGATATCACAATAATGTTAAATTGTAGGTGCACTGCACCAATGCTTCTTACTCAAGAGTAAAAGATGTTAAGCCCAGTAATTTCACTACAGTACCCTCGTACCGAAGCTCCGATGCGTGATTGATTGATAAATTAATTGATAAATCAATCAGTCACTCAATCCTTCAACAAAGGTTGGTTGCCTGGAGAGATCGCTCACAGCGATAAGGCCCATTGTGGACTAAATTGTATTTCAGTGCTAATATTAAGTAAAACTGTAATTTTCTTTGGTTGCAATAAAGAGAATTCTATTCTTTTCCTTTTTTATCATACCAGCTGCGCCCAGCGGTTTTACCCGCTGTACTGTAGCCTATGTGTTATTCCAGGGTTTAAGCTATCTCTACGAGGGGTGATCCAAAAGTAATGATAATCAGATATTTCTAGAGCACATAAAAATATGAAAAAATATTTTTTTGCTGCCTCATATACCCACTAGTTCATCATAAAAAAATCATATAAATAGGACACGATTACCGGGAGGTACATTCATTTGAATACGAACAGTCGGAGAATAAACATGAAAATGTAGAATAACGAAATCAGAGCTGTCATCAAGTACCTCTGTTTGAAAAAAATGTCTACCAAAGACATACACAGCGACCTAGTGGAAACATTGGGGGACTCTGCACCTCCATATTCCACGGTTTCGCGCTGGGCAAAGGAGTTCAAGCTGGGTAGAACAGCCACAGAAGATGAACATCTCGAGGGCCGCCCATCCACGTCCCTCACTGCAGAAAACGTCAAAAAAGTCGAAGATATCGTATTGGCAGATCAAAGAGTGGCCATAAGGCATGTGGCTGAGGTCACAGGGATCTCATATGGTAGTGTTCAAAGAATCTTTGTGAACAAATTGCATATGAAAAAGGTCTCTGCGCGTTGGGTACCGAGAATGTTAACCGACAAGCAAAAGAAAAAACGAGTCGACATTTCGAGGGCGAATCTCGAAAAGTTCCAGGCAGATCGGGAACTTTTTTTGTCTCGTTTCGTGACCATGAAGGAGACTTGGATCCACCATTTTGATCCGGAAACCAAACAGCAATCGATGACTTGGAAACGAGCCTCTTCTGCGACGCCGAAGCAATTCAAATGTCAAGTTCGGCAGGAAAGGTTATGGCGTCCGTTTTTTGGGATGCTGAAGGAATTATTATGGTGGAATACCTAGAAAAGGGAGCCACTATTACGGGCCCTTATTACGCAGACCAAATAAAAAGATTGCGGGAAGCCATTAACGAAAAAAGACGAGGCAAACTCCGAGCTGGAGTGTTGTTTCACCAAGACAACGCACCGGCTCACAAAGCCGCCGTCGCAATGGCTGCCATTCAAGAAACGGGATTAGAATTGCTCGAATACCCACTCTATTCGCCAGACCTGGCTCCCAGTGACTTCTATCTCTTTCCTCGACTCAAAGAACACCTCCGGGGCAAAAAATTTGAGGACGAAAGCGAAGTGATGACTGCTGTAGAGGCGTTTTTGGAGGGTCAAGTTGAAATGAATGTACCTCCCGGTAATCGTGTCCTATTTATATGATTTTTTTATGATGAACTAGTGGATATATGAGGCAGCAAAAAAAAATTTTTTCATATTTTTATGTGCTCTAGAAATATCTGATTATCATTACTTTTGGATCACCCCTCGTATATACCAGCTCAATCGGTCCACCCGTTTAGGCGTGAAGTAGTAACTAACATATACACTCGCTCACAAAACTTTCGCATTTATAGTATAAGTGTGATGTGTATCTGAGATGTTTACATGAATTAAAATTTCTTCATTTCATTTCATTTGATTACATGAAATTTCTGTAAAATGATGTTACTGCACGTCATGTCTTTTTGCATGTCACAGTTGGAATTCATGTGATGTGTATTGCGATAAGGTAAAGTGTTGACTTTCAGAGAGTTACCTCGCGTGTTTCGGATGTTTTCGAGAGTTCGACCCCTCACGTGGAAATGTGATCGGAGATGTCTGTCTCTCGTACTCGTACCTGACTGATTGCCGATACCAATAACGCTAGAACTTGTTCTAAAAGTTAGTAGTGTCGTACAACTTATAATATCATCCTTTTTGCGTCTTACTTTTCCAAATATGGCCCATTTGATTGAAAAATTGTCACAGCTGCACAAAACGTGGAGGGACAGGAACATATCGCTCAGGACGAAGATCAAGCTCGTCCGAACGCTGGTATTCTCCATTTTCCTTTATGGCGTTGAAACGTGGACTTTAAAGAGTGCAGACCGCAGACGCATTGACGCTTTCGAAATGTGGTGCTGGAGAAAAATGCTCCGGATTCCGTGGACAGCGTTTCGAACCAATGCATCGATACTCTCCAAACTCAAAATAAAAACAAGGCTCTCCACGATCTGCCTGAAGCGAATTTTAGAGTACTTCGGCCACATTGCCAGAAAAGATGGAGATAATCTCGAAAAACTTGTAATCACTGGCAAAGTGGAAGGGAAAAGACCCCGTGGCCGAAGCCCGATGCGTTGGTCTGACCAGATCCGCACCACTCTCGACTCTACAGTCTACGATGCTCTCCGAGTGGCCGGAGATAGGACAAGATGGCGTAACATCGTGAGGAAAAAAGTCATGGATGGAGGAGGTCACGACCCTCAGATATGAGGACCACGACTAATGGAGGAGGAGGATTGAAAAATAGGATGAGGGTGATAGTCTTGCCATAGGCGGATTTAGGAGGGGGCCAGGGGACCTAGACCCCCCCCCCCCCCCCGAAGCATTGTAGAGTTGCGAATTTTGCACATAGTTCATTGTCAGACTATTTTGTCAGATTATTTTTTTTTTCTCGGCGCTCGCAGCAAGCTGCTCGCGCACTTATTATTAAGGATATTTGAATTTTTTAATTGTTCAGAGCGAGCTAAACACACACTTTTCGTAGTAAAAATTATATTATTTTTGCCTGTCTGCACCCAGGACCCAGGACCAAATCCTGGATCCGCCCTTGCTTAAGCATTCATTTCTTGCTTAAAGGCTTATTACACCTGCCTAAATTTAGAAGCCTAAATTCAGTCGCCACTGAATTTAGTCAAGTGTAATCACATTTAGCATCCTAAATTTAGAAGAAAGTATCGTGCATCCTAATTTAGTCACTGAATTTAGTGACTAAATTCAGCCAAGTGTAATAACCACTTAAGCCATACATCGCTACGCACTTTTATAAGATAAACGCATTTAGTCGATGCACGTCAAAATCGGTTTACTACCCATTCTTAATGTTCGCCAGAGCACTCGATAGAATGCTCGCTATAACGCCCTCGTTTGTTACAAGCTTTAATTTACTTTTACCTGTCTGTTGTATTAATTTGATCCACTTCCCGAATTACGATTCAGCTGAAATTTTGCATGCATGTATAAATCGAATGACAATGCAATGTTATTATGATATCGAGCTGATCTGATAATGGAGCTGGAAGGTGGAAACTCCGTAATTAAACGACCTAACCCCATCGAGTTTGGGCTCATATGATTCGTGTTGACGAGTACTTTGATGCTAGATGGTGATAATAATAATAAAAGCTTGTTATTAAAATATATATTTTTTTAATTTTACTTGTTCATTTTATCTCTGTGAAGGCTTTCAAAGTTAAGAAACCCTCAAACAAATTCATGACGCTGCCGTACATTTACTTAACTACTTTAAGTACTTAAACCGCTGGTCCTTGAGAATGCTTAGCTGACGCTTTTAAAGTTATGTTGGGAGCTTTAAAGACTGCTACTTTCAAGTTTAGTTTGAAGAAAATAGATGGATCTTTCTGTCGTAAATTTTAAACAACTTTTTTTCACTTTACTAGTTTTAGAAAATTATTAAATCAGGGGAAATAATTCGTGTAGTTTTTTAAATTGGTACAGTTAAGCTTTGCGATATCCAGATGAATATACTAAAAGTCTTCAAAGGTGAAGGGCTGTGCTGAGGATGTAAGAGGGTACTTTAAAAAATTGACGTAATAAGTATAAATAAAAATAGAAGATTGAAGAAGAAGGAATACAACGAAGTTATGAGCTAACAAATATAAAACAAAAAACTTTATTTCGTTACACCCCAAAAGTTGATTCACGTGGTCATTTCAAACATAACCCTTTTTGATCGTGAATAAAATCTGTTATCTATGACTACATCCATTTTACCCCGTAATTTGGACCCCAATTACCTTTACAATGCGGACGCTATCTCTAAAGATCTCCAAGACCCCTGTCTGCCAGCGGATTTGGTTGAATAGCTCCATAAATCATTAAGAAGGACCTATTGCTTCGTAACTTCTTATGAAAGACCATTTCAAATAGGTGTAACAAAAATGGAAGGTCATTTTATAGTATCTCTCTAAGCGATAAGGCCACCCATTGTCACATAGACATTAATATTAGTATTTTAATTTAGTTTTAAACGGTTTTTAAAACTATCGCAAGTGTTCTCCATAACTAAAATCTCGAGATATTCTCGACAATATTAGACGTGAGTTGTGCCGTTTGTTGTATTACTGGCTGTTATACACATTGTAATCAAAATTTGAATCATTCTTTTTATATATTCTTATTGATGTATGTTTTGTCACTTCAATAAAATGAGTCAAATACAACATTCGTTATCAGCACGAATTTATAAGAAAATACAAGGATAAACTGTTTTTCTGCATTAAAAGTGAAAAGAAAGTTTTTCTAAAGTATTACGTGCATCATATGTGTATTTTTTGGACATTGACCAGCTTTCGTGAGTTATAAAATTATGTCAAATAACAATTCCCTTTCTTGCATAAAACCTTTAGTTAATAGGGAATAGGGAAGGCTACTCTACATGGAAGTTTAAGATGCGGATGTGCCTTATTCATGAAGAATTGTGGGAAGCCGTCGTAGGTTACCAAGATAGTAATGTATCCACCGATAAAAGGTTAAGAAATGATCAGAAAGCTTTATCGAAGATTTGCCTTACTCTGGATGGACTGGCAATAACCCACGTAAGGTCATCAAAAACTGCAAAGGAGGCATGGGACGCTCTTTCGTCCGCATACGAAGACAAAGGTTTGGGTCGACGTATAAGCCTTGAACGTAAACTCTATAGATGCAGCCTTGAAGATTATAACTCAATTGAGATGTATATAAATGCCATCATGTCTACTATACAAGACTTGGCTGACATCGGAAAAACAATAGAAGATGCATCAATAGCTGCTATTCTTCTGGGAGGTCTGAGTCCACGATATGAGCCTTTAATATTAGCTCTGGAAAATTCGAATACACATATAACTTCGGACCTTGTAAAGACAAAATTATTGAATGAATTGAATAAAACTGAATATGATAATCCTGATACTGCTCTTCGTTCCCGGATGAATCAAAGTAAATCTTCTGCATCCAAGCCTAAGAAGCCTATTGTGTGTTATGACTGTAATGAGCCAGGTCATAAGCGTCCAGACTGTCCCCATAAGAAGGACAAGAATAAGAAATCTGTAAATCATAAGAATGCTCTCTGTGCACTGAATGTAAATGAGAAATTAGATAATGAGAAATGGTATATAGATTCTGGAGCGTCAGCACACATGACATCGCGAGCTGATTGGATGGAGAATGTGAAGGATTCCCCTATTGGAACTGTAACTATAGCAAATGGTGATATACTGGAAACCCAAGGTGTTGGTGAAGTTTCGATTACCAGTTGCAGTGATAATTTGACATCGGTCAAAAAGATTCTTGATGTAGTTCATGTGCCAAACTTGGACTCGAATCTTATATCAGTTAAGAAGGCAGTAGATAAAGGTTTTAGTTTAGTTTTTTGATAAAACTGGTTGTAATTTTTATGATTCTGATGTTTTTACTTGTAATGGAGATGTAATTTTACATGGTTCTATTTGTGGTGGACTGTATTCATTAGATGTTACAGTCAATCCTAAACTCAATGAACGATTATCCGCTTTTGAAACGCACTCTGATGTATCTTGTTTCAAGCTTTGGCATAGACGATTAGGTCACTTATGCCGCATTGGAATGGACCAACTTAAGAAGGGTCACGCGGTGGGCGTTGATTATTCAGAAGTCGATAAGGAACCTTGTATCTCCTGTATTGAAGGTAAGCAAAATAGGAAAACTT
The DNA here is from genome assembly GCA_947507615.1 of Hemithea aestivaria. Classification (NCBI taxonomy): domain Eukaryota; kingdom Metazoa; phylum Arthropoda; class Insecta; order Lepidoptera; family Geometridae; genus Hemithea; species Hemithea aestivaria. The sequence goes on from OX382339.1 coordinate 3,821,467, forward strand.
TTAAGAAAGTTTCACATAAAAAATCAACTTCAGTTCTGGAACTTATTCATTCAGACGTTTGTGGTCCCTTGCCTGAATCTTCATTTCAAGGCAATAAATATATTTTATTATTTATAGATGATTTTTCTCGTATGACTTTTGTCTACTTTATTTCTTCAAAAGCTGAAGTAAAGAATAAGTTTTGTATTTTCCAGTCCTCTGTGGAACGGGAAACGGGAGCCAAGATAAAGACACTGAAGAGTGACAACGGAAAAGAGTATGTTAATGCAGCTTTTTCGAAACATTTACAAAATGAAGGGATTAAACACCAAACTACTGTTCCCTATAGTCCTCAACAGAACGGTATTGCTGAACGGACGAATAAGTCCATTATGGAGAAGGTAAGGTCTATGCTGTCAGAAAGTTCTCTTTCTTCTGCCTATTGGCAGGATGCAGCAGATATGGCTGTATATCTTAAGAATAGATCTCCACATCGTGCTCTCGAAGGCAAGACGGCATACGAGAAGTGGTATGGTATGGTCCCAAATTTATCACATCTACGCGTCTTCGGATGTAGGGCTCTAATTCATGTCCCCGACTGTAATCGGAAGAAATTGGATATGAAAGCATCGGAACACATCTTTGTCGGATATTCAGAAGATCCGAGAAGCTATTTCTTTAGAGATGCTACGTGTCCTAGAAGACTTGTGAAGAGTAGAGATGTAACATTCTTTGAAGATCATTTTCATGATTTAAAAGGTAAAGGTAATACTTGTAAGACTGGTAATGATTTATTGGAACCAGCATACTCGTACATACCTCTTCTGTCTGAGAATTCATTAAATAGTTCAGAGCAGAGAAATACTGTCACTGTGGAACAGTTAATAAAGCCTAATATTGCACCAGTATCAGAAAATTGTGTACCTGATAGTAGTGAGGAACAGTGGCATAATGCTGATACATCAATTTCTTCAGAAGAAATTAATTCTGATACTGAGGTTGTAGAACCAAGATATAATTTAAGACCAAGAAAACCTAATTCTTCTGCCAACTATGTATGTGTGCAGACTTCATCCTCTGAACTGGATGAACCTTTAAGCTATTCACAAGCTATTAATGCAGAAGATAGTGAAAAGTGGCGTCTCGCAATGTGCGATGAATACAAATCATTGCTTGAGAAGAAAACTTGGGTACTCGTTGATAGACCAGATAAAAAGGTTATTCCATGCAAATGGATATACAAGTTAAAGAAAAATGCGCAAGGTGATGTTGTTAAGTATAAAGCAAGACTTGTTGCAAAAGGATTTAATCAAGTATATGGTGTTGATTTCTCAGAAACTTTCTCCCCGGTTGTCCGGAGCTCCTCTTTACGCATGTTGTTTGCGTTGGCTGCAGAAACAGGAATGAAAATGCATCATTTGGATGTTGATACTGCGTTTTTAAACGGAGACTTAGAGGAAGAGGTCTACATGAGTCAACCAGAAGGTTTTGCTAAACCTGGTCAAGAAGATAAGGTATGCTTATTAAAACGTTCACTTTATGGCCTAAAACAGGCCCCAAGGACATGGTTTAAAAAGTTGACCGAAATACTGCAATGTATAGGATTTAAACAAACTCCTTCAGAAGCATGTATTTATACCAAGAAGGTTGGTAACGAGTTACTTATTCTGGCCTTTCATGTCGATGACATTGTCGTATTTTATAAAAAAGATTCTACACTTGACTCTGTCATATCTGACTTACAGAATCATTTTAGTATGAAAGTGATTGGGCCATTGAGTTATTATTTAGGTTTAAACATTGATTGGAAACCTAATGAGATAAAAATACATCAAGCTACTTATATCCGGAGCTTGTTAGAAAAATTTCAAATGGGTGATTGCAGATCTATGCATACACCTTTACGAAAGGAAAAATTAGTGCCATCTAAAGGTAATGAGGACTCTACTGTATATCCTTACCAGAAATTAATTGGCTGTTTAATGTTCCTTGCAGTCAATTCTCGACCCGACATAGCTTTTGCTGTTTCGTATTTGAGTCAGTTCAATACTAAATACGACAAAACTCACTGGATTGCGGCAAAGCGCGTGTTACAGTATTTAAAAGGAAGTATCGATGTGGGTATTACTTACAGGAAAGATAGAGGAAATTTAGTTGGCTATGCGGATGCAGATTGGGCTAATTGTCCCATAGATCGTCGTTCGTACACTGGATTTTACTTCTCTTTGGCTGGTGGAGCAATCTCATGGGAGAGTAAGAAACAAACAACCATTGCTCTATCCTCTAGTGAAAGTGAATATATGAGCTTGGCGGGAGCGGCAAAGGATGCTGTATTTCTAAAGCGGCTAATGTTGGAAATAACAGTTGAGTCAACTGTTGTAACAATTTATAATGATTCGCAATCTGCTCAGAAATTAGCATTAAATCCGGTCCACCACAATAGAACGAAACATATAGACACTAGGTATCATTTTCTACGTGATTTAGTTGCTAAGAAAGTTATCAATGTTGTCTTTAAACACACCGAGGAGATGTGGGCAGATGTGTTCACTAAGCATCTAGCACGCATTAAGCATCAGAATTGTATAAAAGGGATAGGTTTATGTTAATTGTCTCATTTTGATTACGGGGGTGTATGTTGTATTACTGGCTGTTATACACATTGTAATCAAAATTTGAATCATTCTTTTTATATATTCTTATTGATGTATGTTTTGTCACTTCAATAAAATGAGTCAAATACAACACCGTTTTTGTTTTTATTTAGTTTTAAGTCTATTTTGTTATTTTTTGTCCCAATAAAGAGTATTGTATATTTTGACAGTTCCAGGGAGGGATTTATCCCGCCTTATAGGTATAGTCTACTACCATCCACGGCTGCATCGTCGTTTAACATCACTCGAGATCGTGGTCATGGGCTTATCTATAATTAATGAACAAAAAAGTATAAGATTTTTTTGTCAAGTTTACACGATTATTGTAGTATTCCAATAGATTAGATGAACCTGAACTTATCAGTACCTGTTAGATGTCCTGCCGCTAGGAGATTCCAGTAAAAATCCTTATTCCAGTGAGATCTTTAATCCATTGATCGGTTTTGGTGGGTTACTTTTCTCATAACTTTGAATACCTATTATTTTTTGAAGGTTCTGAAAAATTGTTAACGATATAATCCAGTCACTTAAAATTATTATATAAGGATTAAAATAGGAAAAACCAGGTTAAGAGTGCCAAAAACCGGCGAGCGTGCATGAAGAATGTGATGAAAGTTGAGGAAGCGAAAGAGATGTGTCAGGATCGTACCAAATGGAGAAAAATTGTCACTGTCTTATGTATGTGTATGTGTGGATCAAAATCTCCGGTGCTGGTATACATGGGTCACCGGACTGGAATAAAGTAAACAAACTTTGAATTTTGGTAGACATTTCACCGCATCTAATTTTGCCAAATAGGGTATCACATAATATAATAAAGTCAAAGTCTTGAAGAAAATTGAAAAATAAAGTGCAAGGGAGTTGGCTTCAGGCCAGGTTACTTCGTCTTAGCATCTTGGCATCTGCGATAACTCGAATCCGAGCACAACTCATTTAGCCTAACAACCTATTTTAAAGCCTCCGCATACAGCAAAAAAATAAGAAGGGCCTTCTTATTTTGAATAGAATAATTAAAATTGTATAAACCTCTTTACTATTTTAATTGATAATTAACATTAGTTAACAACTTGTCGGGAAATATTTCTATTTTTTATGGAGCATGTTCACCGATTAATCTAAAATCCCCCAAATTTTTTTTTTCAAATCAGTCTCTTGCGATTTTTAAGTTGTAAATTAAAACGTTGGTCTCGCCTTCACTTCGCCTTGAAAACTAACTTGTTTAATTTCTTAAATTTCCTATTGTTATTCTTAATTTTTTAAAAAATCGGACACATGGACTGCGGTATTTGCTCTTTAAACAAGTGAATTAAATTAAAAATTTAAAAAAACCCCCAACGCAATACGTAATTCACCATTTTTTGATGGCGGCCATCTTGGATTTTAAATTTTATATAGTGGGCTGTAATCTACTTGTTAAGCCCTTTCATTTGATACCCATATTGAGGGGGTCGTGGAAGAAAAAAGTAATCCGCCATTTTGTAGCGGCGGCCATCTTGGACCGATTTTCACCAAACATGGCTAAGAACACTCTCGACTAACTCTACTTTCAAATAAAAAAAACTAAATCAAAATCCGTTCATCCGTTTGGGCGCTACGATGCCACAGACAGACACATACACACACACACACACACACACACACACACACACAGACAGACAGACAGACAGACAGACACGTCAAACTTATAACACCCCGTCGTTTTTGCGTCGGGGGTTAAAAATCAGGTTTTATAAATCTTCTCTAATTGTTATTCTTATAGTGCGTTATAACTGAAACTTTTTGTCTTGTCAATAGCTTTTATTTATTTTTTCAATTATTGTCAGGTCAATAAGTAGAGTTGATATAACAACGCAACGCTACGATTAAACAAGTGAAATTTTAAAACATACTTTTTAAAAACAACTTTTATTATTATACCATCTAGTAATCGTCAAGACGAATCAAATGAGCCGAAACTCGCCTTCCAGCTCCATCGTCAGATCAGCTCCATGTCATAATAATATTGCATTGTCAACCGATTTAAACAGGCATCCAAAGTTTCAGCTCAATCGGAAACCGGGAAGTGGATCAAATTTAACTTGCAAGATTTGATTACAGACAGACAACAGACAGGTGAAAGTAAATAAAAGCTTGTAATATAAGTCACGATTCTTGTACGAAGAGCCTTAGTTTCTCGGTCTCTTAGGCCAAGAATCCCACTCGATTAGCATATAGAATACTTAATGATTTTGGATTTGCATTTCGGCTATTAGGTTTTGACTACGATTATGAGTTTATCTGGATTAATTACGTATAAACTGAAAGCTTGGTAGTATAAACTTAAATCTTCCAAAAGGGGCCACATTCTCCAGTTAATAGTATAGTAAAATTGTTTATTAGCGCAGTTGTAAATAAGTCCCCAAATCCCTGGGTAACTAAAACAACGAAAATGGCACAACCGTGGAGAAAAAAAGTAATTCGCCATTTTGTAACGGCGGCCATCTTAGACCGATTTCCACCAAACATGGCTAAAAACACTCTGGACTAACTCAACTTTTAAACAAAAAAAACTAAATCAAAATCCGTTCGGAAGCTACGATGCCACAGACAGACACACACACATAGACAGACAGACACGTCAAACTTATAACACCCCGACATTTTTGCGTCGGGGGTTAAAATGGCTATAATTATTATTAGTTACTTGCAATCAAAGTTAGTTTAAGGTAACTTTAAGTAGTAACTTGTACCTAAATTGTATCGAGTACGATCACAAATCGCGTACCTATATTGGTCAAGTTGTAACGACTTGGTCAAGATTCGGCCGGGCTGCGAATTAGTTTGCTAGTTTATTGGTAGTTCAGGGTATGCCAATTCGAACTTATAGTCTGTATGGGGTTAGTCATTTGGCGCTAATAAAACAATTAGTGTTTTTTTTTATCTGATCTCTAAGTTTGATATGGTTCGACAATCATGGCCTAGAAGAATTACATAATATGTTCCTATGTCTTAAATTATGTTATCGTTTTAAAACGATTCAAATATTTACTATAATGTAGTTCAGATTGCAGATTATTTGAAGGAGTGCCGTTGGTGTCCGTACTGATTTTTATTTAAAAAACTGTGTTACAGCCACCAAAGCCTTCTAAATTTGATCCGAACAAATATCTAAAATTATAGATATTTGTTCGGATAGTATAAACTTGAATTTTAGCATTCCTCATTCCTTTATCACGATTTTCATTTCTAGTTTCTAAAAACCCCCACGTCATCGACGCGTGCTATTTCGCACTGTGCTATTCTATCGGTCATTCTTGCCACATACACCTCCATTTTAAATGTAATAAGCTCCCACCAGCGGTGTTTCTGTTATGCTTCAAAATAGGGCTCTTGCAAAAGCAAGTGAACCGATGGTAAGCGGTTACCATCACATATAGAGATCTGAAACAGGAGAAAAGAAAGAGTTTATTTTGAAAATTACTGGTCTGAGAGAAATTTAAGAACTTCGAACATGATACAGGTCTAATGGGTGTATGATCCGTGTGTATAACTTCGGCACTAAGATGTCGACATGAATCATAAACTATGTAATTAATTAGAGCAATTGCTGGAATATCTGTATTGCAAGTTTATTGATATTAGTAGGTATGTATGTTCGAGCGAATTTATGTCTAAAGATGCAGCTATAGGTATAATTTGTAAATGTAAAACAAGACAGAAGACAGAAACACACACAACTTTTCTCTAAGACTCTTTAATGTTACTGTCTTTATCTTAATGATTTTATACTTTAGCTCACAGTTTTGGTAAAATACTTTGTGTTATATAATACCTGTGAACCTTTAATTGCTAATTATTAAGTTTTATTTTTAGCTGTTGGTTTTCCTATAAATAAATAAATAAGACAGTGTAGCCCGGTGGTCCTTACGACTGTGCTTCGTGCACAATATTCAGTGACTACAATTAAAACGGCACAACTCACGTCTAATACTGCCGAGAATATCTCGACCACGGTTACCACTCGCGATAGTTTTAAAAATCGTATAATATTCAGTGAAGCCGGGGATGATATTATCCCGCCTTCTAGGTTTAGTCTGGTACCATCTTGGACCGCATGCCGCTTGAGGTCAGGTGAGATCGTGGTCAAAAAATAATAATAATATAATAAATTTGTTTATTCAGACACTAGATCTACATACAAAAAGAAAATATAAAAATACAAATTGTAAGTAAATTACAATAAAAATAAGTATTCAATAAAATAAAATACAGTCATCGGTTACAATAAATATTATAGCTTATCTAATATTAAGTGGCGATAGCCACCCATCGTCTATACGTTTCCGTCAGCATTAATCTATCTGCCAGACTTTTTAGCTCAAAGACTAACCTGTATAGCGAATAAAAAAAAAGTAGTAAATGTACTTAAATGATAAGCAGGTACTCTTCAAAATATATAAAAGGAAAGAGTGACTGACTGACTGACTGATCTATCAACGCACAGCCTAAACCGTTGGACGGATTGAGTTGGAATTTGGAACACAGGTTTTCTGACATAGACCTCCGTTAAGGGATTTCGCCGCGTGGGCAAAGCCTATGCTCATATAAGCTAGTAGAGATATATTTAAACAAGTGAATTAATTAAATTTTTAAACAAGTGAATTAAATTAAAAATTTAAAAAACCCCCAACGCAGCGCTTTCAAAATATGTAATTCGCGGTTTTGTGGTGGCGGCCATCTTGGATTTTAAATTTATTATAGTGCATTGTATTCTACGCGTTAAGCCCTTTCATTTGATACCCATATTGATGGGGTCGTGGAAGAAAAGAGTTATCCGTCATTTTGTAGCGGCGGCCATCTTGGACCGATTTCCACCAAACATGGCTAAGAACACTCTCGACTAACTCTACTTTCAAACAAAAAAAAACTTGATCAAAATCCGTTCATCCGCTCGGGAGCTACGATGACAGACAGACACGTCAAACTTATAACACCCCGTCGTTTTTGGGTCGGGGGTTAATAAATAAATGCCATTTATTGCCAAGAAAGGGTACAATATCCTAAATCTACTTCAATCTAATTATAGCTTAGGCAATAGGGGTACATTCAGCACGTGCTGGATAACTATACTTTAGGTGTTCAGTTTTCAATGCACTCCTTTGCTGAGATGTTTTGCCGAGAACAATAAATGAGTAATATATAACCTAATTGCGCACCACCGTCTGTTAAAGTATGTTTTGTCCTTTTCCATTCCCAGGCTGTCTGTAAGAAATTGCCTAGTGCGACAATACCGCCGATTGTTAACCTACTTCATAACATATTATAGTAATAAGTTCTTTTGTATATTTTTGGTTTGCAATAAAGCATTATTCTATTCTATATTTGTATACCTATATTTGTTACTGCAATAATTTATTATGTTCGTTAAGCCAGTATTATGAGCGATAATATTATTATAGCAAAGAGCTTTATTTTACGATACTCTGTCCTCGCAAGTAAGTCCAAAGTTATTACGATGCAGGCGGAACTTGTAAGCGCATTGCGATGAATTAACAAACTTGATGCAATTTCGTAGGAGTCTGAAACATTTCATAACATAGGGTGACTGCAATATTAATTTAAGCCTCGCGCTCGCTCGTGCCATATTTTTATTCGTTGATTCGAATTTTGATATTTTAATTCGTAGTATTTTTTTTTTTAAATGTATCGTGGTGTCTGTAAATTTTAAAGTAGTTATTTCTAGTTATTTATTTATATACAAATGTATTTCCAGTTATCTATTTTAAATATAACTCAAGTTTTTCGAAATATATGACAAAATAAATTGGCACTGTTAAAATATTAAAAACATAAAAATTAGATACTATTAAAATATTCATTTTTTTTAATGACATGATATTATGGTTAATGGTTATGTCATTAATATTGCAATCTAGCCTTAATTCATATATAGGCTAATATGTAATTTAAATCTAACTTTAGATGCTACGTACAAATTTACCGAGAGACAATCCAAAAAGTATATTTTATGAATTTTTATAATATTATCAAAATTAATAATAATAAGTCATATTGAGCATTTAAGCAGAAAGCACCCACCGCGCCGCTTATAAAAAAATCATTTATTTCAAAATATACCCATCCATAAAAATCGGGTTTTTTTAATAACAAAATTATATAAAGAATTGCAGCTTAAGTTTTATGTTCAGTGAAGACATTCAATAAAACCCTTCTACCCTTCCCCTGTATAATACGATCTCATACAGCAGTGATTAAATAAATTAAGGCGCTTTTAACGTAAGGCATTATCCTAATTTACTTAACAAAAAGGCTCTCACATTTCTCGTTTGGATACATTAAATTTAAGATCAAATAACACACACACAAACCCGCACATACACACACACACACACACACACACACACACACACACACACACACATTCACACACGCACACACGCGCATACACACACACGCACACACTCTTATTGTACAATATAACACACTATGTGATTCCTGACATCTTTTTATTTAATATTATGTTATGTATAACTTTTCGCTTTTGTGTTTTAAACTGTATCTATGTATAAATAATCCCGCTAATAACATTTTTTTGTTAATCTCGACTAATATCTCCGATCGAGCATGGGATAGGCTGAAAACCAGCGCTGCGCGAGATCCCCTCACGCAGCATTAAGCTGAGCCTATCCCAATTGACAGCAAAATTACGTGTATATAGTATATAAGTACCTACTTTGGTTTAAGAGATTTATGTATTGTTTTTTTTATGTTCTTTTGTCTTGTTGTAACTTATATATTATGTATTTTTAATTGTAGAATGTCAATAAATTATTTTTTACTTTTTACTTTACTTTTACTTTTTAAATATACACTCAAAAATGTTCTTTTCAGCCCATTTAATACTTTATGGCTTTACATACGGCGAAGAAGATCCGGAGCAGGGCCTTAACGGTGTTTCCGCCACATGCTCTCATTAAAAAATGCACTTTTTCACGATAATTTTACAATAATTTAGTTTTATTTACAGGAGCTGCGTAAAGCACCTGTATAAGAAGAACGAGCATGAAATTCACAGGGGTTTTTTGTTGGATTTTTTATACCTTACATAACTATTTTCATTTTTAACCCCCGACGCAAAAACGACGGGGTGTTATAAGTTTGACGTGTCTGTCTGTCTGTCTGTGTGTGTGTGTGTGTGTGTGTGTGTGTGTGTGTGTGTGTGTGTGTGTGTGCGTGCGTGCGTGCGTGCGTGCGTGCGTGCGTGCGTGCGTGCGTGCGTGCGTGCGTGCGTGCGTGCGTGCGTGCGTGCGTGCGTGCGTGCGTGCGTGCGTGCGTGCGTGCGTGCGTGCGTGCGTGCGTGCGTGCGTGCGTGCGTGCGTGCGTGCGTGCGTGCGTGCGTGCGTGCGTGCGTGAGTGCGTGCGTGCGTGCGTGCGTGCGTGCGTGCGTGCGTGCGTGCGTGCGTGCGTGCGTGCGTGCGTGCGTGCGTGCGTGCGTGCGTGCGTGCGTGCGTGCGTGCGTGCGTGCGTGCGTGCGTGCGTGCGTGCGTGCGTGCGTGCGTGCGTGCGTGCGTGCGTGCGTGCGTGCGTGCGTGCGTGCGTGCGTGCGTGCGTGCGTGCGTGCGTGCGTGCGTGCGTGCGTGCGTGCGTGCGTGCGTGCGTGCGTGCGTGCGTGCGTGCGTGCGTGCGTGCGTGCGTGCGTGCGTGCGTGCGTGCGTGCGTGCGTGCGTGCGTGCGTGCGTGCGTGCGTGCGTGCGTGCGTGCGTGCGTGCGTGCGTGCGTGCGTGCGTGCGTGCGTGCGTGCGTGCGTGCGTGCGTGCGTGCGTGTGTGTGTGTGTGTGTGTGTGTGTGTATGTGTCTGTCTGTGGCATCGTAGCGCCCAAACGGATGAACGGATTTTGATTTAGTTTTTTTTGTTTGAAAGTAGAGTTAGTCGAGAGTGTTCTTAGCCATGTTTGGTGAAAATCGGTCCAAGATGGCCGCCGCTACAAAATGGCGGATTACTTTTTTCTTCCACGACCCCCTCAATATGGGTATCAAATGAAAGGGCTTAACGAGTAGATTACAGCCCACTATATAAAATTTAAAATCCAAGATGACCGCCATCAAAAAATGGTGAATTACGTATTGCGTTGGGGGTTTTTTTTAATTTTTAATTTAATTCACTTGTGATAATAATTATATGAATTAACTGTTAAAGACAAACATGACATGTAGCTAGGAGAAGAAAGATAATATAAGAGAGAGAGATAGATGGATAAGAAACTCTTTATTACCACAAATAAAGTATTTTTTTACAAAGACATTGATACAATAAGGTTTTTAGAACATTCCTAGCAGTGGCTTTAGCATGCCAAACGGGATCCCACTGAAATGTCAAGAGTAGAACTGTCATCCCATACATTGTACTTTTGTGAATGTATGAGATGACAGTTTAATTAATTAACTCTTGAAGTTTTGTCGGGATTCCATGTGGCATGCTAGAGCCACAGTTTTCCACTGTAGCTAAGGTTTCATGCAGCGTATTCCTTTTAGGTCACAGATGAAATGAAATGAAAAAATGAAAATGAAATGAAAATATTTTATTGGCTCTATCCTACATAAGTACAAGTGTGGTATGAAAAAAAAAAGTAAAATGTACTCGCCAATGGGAACAGGCTCAGCGTTTCGTCAGGTTAACCCTGGGGCTACCCTGACAACTGATTTTCAGCCTGCTCCCGTGCTCGATGCTGGTGTTATTACCGAGGAGTAGGAGTTTATACATATTATAATATTATGTTCATAATATCTCTATAATCTAATATTATTACGTATCTGCCTACGACAATATAGTCAATATATCAATTATCTAAATTTAGATGCCTGCAAGCTCGTATGCAGGCTCGTAAGACCAATCGGTAGGTATCGGCAAAGTTAGGCAATTCCGTACAACTACAGAATACGTAGCAGTTGCCATACTTGATCGGAATTACTCGTACCTAGTTAGCAAACTCTAGACTTTGAAGTCTAGACTATCTTGTTGGTGTTAACTTGGAGGCTGTAATTATTGGTGATTGGTGTTGTAAGTCGGTAGTTCTAGGCTTTAACGAGAAGTTAAGAGGTTAAGTGAATTTGTAGTAGGCTGATGGTATACGGTACAATAAGAGAGGCAGTAAATGGATGTTTGAAAACGGAAAAGAGTATTTAATTTTGATATCTCGGATGAAAGCCACTGAAATGTAGATATTTTTTAAAAAATCTCCCTGAGATTTTTATATGTTTTTTTTTGAGAAATTTCCCAATTTAGGTCCATGGTATTCATAAAGTTGCCAAAATTTGTTACTTCTGCTCTTCTATTCCTTTAATGTGATAAGTGATAAATTAGATTTAATTTGCTTAATTGAAATAGTATTCTGATATTTCGTCAACGCAATGAGATAATAAAAAATAAATATTATACAGGGTTATTTTTTATGATTTTTTTAAATCGTCAACCAGATTTTTCGAAAAACTTGAAATATCTCTAAAACCGTAAATTTTCGCGGAACATTGCGCTCAAAACATGGCCTATGACCTCCCCAATAAGGCCCTATACACCAATGTACTGAATCACCAAAAACCCTGTATACAACACACACAGACACACACACAGACACTCGACAGTTTGGTTTTTTGAGAGAATCTTAATACCTACTACGACAGCGCTACGCAGGTGTAGTTGGAAAAAAAAGTATACTATGAATGAACCTATAGGTATAACCTATATCTATTATTAATATTACCTATGTGAATTCAATATACCGTGTGGGTATTGTATGGGTACGAACTAGTCCCAATTAGGGCACCGGAGCTCGTATTTCACGGGTCAACTCGTCTCGAGTACATATCATAGGCTCGACATTACGGTCCATGTGTTTGTGGAACAATCATGTGAAGCCAGGGTGCATGTATATTTATTTAATAACTAGTTTTGATATTATGAAGTTATGAATTATACGTGTAATGTTAATTTATGCGGCTTAGTTTCAGCACAATCATTTCAACCGCGTACTTATCATACTTCTTTTTGTAATAAGTAGGTAATATTTGTATTGTAAATTAGTGTCGTACGATTTCCTTTACAAAATAATAAAATTAAACGATGAGGGAGATTTTAAATATTTTTTGTAAAATCATTTCCACATAATATTAAAATTGTGTAGGGAAAATCTTACAAAAATGTTAAATAACTCCATGCCCGCCATGGAGTTATTTTGATTTTTAGTGGAGTAAATTGGACTCAGAGATTAGACTTTTCAGTTTTTAAATATAGTTGTAACATCGGTTACAAGTTACAATATTTTTAATTCATGTTGTGTCTCTTGTGTTTATTGGGTCAGTGTCATTGTACCCTGTAGGTACCATGGTTCCTATTAAATATATCAAAGGATCAAGATTATGTGACATAAGAGGTATAAATCCTGTATGGTAGGTATTTGGGTCTAAGGATCAAGAGAATTTGCCATGTCTTTCCTTAGTTACTTATTAGATTATTAGATACATTCGATTTTTTTATTGGAAATTGACTCTCTGTATGAATAGAATAGAATAGATCTTTATTAACCTTAGCAATAACAATCGTCATCTTAGGCAAGTCAAGTACATTATGCATGAAATTATAATTATTCTTATTAATATTTGTTGTTAATTATTATTAAATTATGAGAACGGATTAAGCTAAAATTTGATACAAAGAAAGTTAATTTTTACTTGCATATCCGGTAAGAAAGGATTTTTTTATCGGTAGCGAAGCCGTATTTGTGTTTCTTTGTTCAATATAAATTTTAATTATCTAGCAAAAACTCTCTAAACTACAACCTCAAACGGTGGCGCTGTTGTAGCAAATCATGAAGAAACAAGACAAGTTCCAATTTTGGCCGCACGAAAAAATATCATTGTCACTTAATCACTTACCTGAGTAACCGTTTTAGGTGGGGTTTCTCTAGCAACGACAAGTGCAACTGCGGTGCTGTCCAGTCAATGGCACACCTCCTCATGTGCCCTAGCTGCCCAATAACTTGCACATTTGAAGACCTTTTGGAGGCTAACGATAAAGCAGCGGAGCTTGCGCGATACTGGGCTAAACAGCTTTGACATTATACCTTTATTTTGAAACGAAAATTAATAAATAATAAAATATAGCCACTTTCGACTCGAAAAGAAGAAGAAGAACCTGAGTAACAAAGAAAACTTACCTGTCTGTTAAAAGCACAGCTTCCTCAGAAGTTACAGAATAACATAAACGAAGTTATAAAGAGATGCAAAGTGACCCTTTAATGTACACGTAGCAAAAAAGCAGTTGTTTACAGGGCTGTATAATATTATAATAGTTCTTTCAACAATAACCAGGTGAACATGAACTCGCTTGTTATACAAAATGCAACGTTAAAAGGGTCAGCTTATTCTGGTGACAATTGAAAGTTTGCGCGAAAGGGACGAAGGATTTTATTTAAGAGCGTAGCTTCAAAACGTATTATTAGTAATTGTATAAGAAAGTATTATACACGTAGGTGTAAATTTTATGTTTTGTAAAAATAAGTATGTAAATTTTATGTTTTGTAGTAAAAGCAAGTTTGTTTTTCAGTTCCAGAAACTTTTTCACCAGGCCGATATAACATCACTACTGATGTTATATTATCTTATTTTTTTAAATCAAATTTATTTCATTAAGTTTGTTAAACGTTTTCGTAATTATGGTGTTCAAGATTTATATATTATGTATTTCCAATCCCGTTTAGATATCTCAAAACATTGTAATCCTGGAACTATATGTATCTTTATTATTATATTTTTGCAACATCTGTAGTTCTAAATTAAAACAATTCTTAAATTTGGCAAGCATTTACTTTTAGTTTTTATTCTTCAAATTAGTTTAAAGGCGCTGCTGGTAGGTGGTAATAATGTAATGTAATCTTGATGATAAATGTGTAATTTTAAGCTATGTGTTGCAATTAATATTGTGTTCATTAATGAGTTAATTACCGATCTAATTTAATCGTTGCGAATTATAAATGGGATTGTCTTAGTAATAAGTACCCAATGAAAAAGAAATCTCTCAAATTTACTAACTTACTACTCAAATATTTGAGGTGTGACCCTTAACACAAACAGAAAGAGATGGACATAATGTTCTTTTTATTTATATTAAGAGTTGAATGTTTGGATATGCGTACGAGTGGACAGTATTGTTGCGATTTTTGGCTGTGCAGTAAGCGATGTGACAAATTTGGAACATTCAGTTTTAAATTTAAAAGATGTGCGAAAAAATTGTGAAGTTTATAAAGGTAAATCTTTTTTAATAGGTAAATAATTATATTTTGTAATACTGCTCTATATTAGTAAGATTTTATAATATTCTTTTAAATATTTTTTTAAAATAATTCGGTATAAAAAGATAAATATATGTAAATAAATATAGACCTTTTCTTTATGACAATACTAACGGGGCCGGGGTTTTACCCACTTTACAGTAGCCTATGTTATGTTATTCCAGGGTCTAAGCTATCTCTATACCAAATTTCAGCTCAATCGATCCACCCATTTAGGCGTAAAAGAGTAACAAACATACATATATATTCTTACAATATTTCGCCTTTATTAGTAGGAACTAAAAACCAATAAAACAAAATAGATAAAAAACTAACTTTTTTCTGAAATACGTATATATTTTTAGCATAAAGCCACCTTATCTACCTTTAAGAGTCGTAAACCTTACCACTACTAAGTAATTTTTCCTATTAAAGCCTTGATTTATTCCCCGACTTTTAATGTAATAAAACAATTTAAAAGCAAACTTGGGAATACACATTCATCAAGAACCTTTCAGAAGCCTATTTGTTAAGAGTTTCAAGCGGTTATGTTTTTACGCCACGACTTTGCTAAGTGAAAAGTTCATATCGGTTGAGAACTTAATGATAAAGCGATAGAAGTGCGTGTGAGTAGACAGTTGTCAAAATGAATAAAAAAAGTGCGCTTTGTCCATTTTTACTATAATGTGTTTTGTTTAGATTTTACATAGGTTCACTTTTTAACCTCCGACGCAAAATCGACGGGGTGTTATAAGTTTGACGTGTCTGTCTGTGGCATCGTAGCTCCCGAAATGATGAACAGATTTTGATTTAGTTTTTTTGGTTAAATTTGTTGTCTATAGATAAATATTAGATAACACTTTATTGGAACACAAAAAATATACAAAAAAGAACTAAAGAAATAAAACACTATATAAAAAAAATTAAGTGTTACAATTTAAACAATACAATGTAAGACAACCATGCAGGGAGAGGAGAAAATAAATTCACATGGGTTGGTGGTGTGATGCAAATTAACAGAGAACAAAGTGTTATATAAATAAATAATAATTAATGTATTAATAAAGAAACACGTTTATTCGACGGCTTATAAAAACACATTTTAAAAGATAAACAATTATTACAAAAATGTATATAGACATCCACTAAGCCCCCTAAATAAATAGTCTGGAAAAATAAGAGAGTCGGAGAGTCTGGAATAGTCTGGATGTATGGAATTTGGACAATAAATGATATTTTATTTATCTATGCAATAAAATTGTGCCCCTTAGAGACCATTTACCGTCACACGGCTTTGCCCGCGTGGGAAAATCCTTACTTAACTATTAATAAAAATTTTGTAAAAAGGTTTTTGTCAGGACAAATTCGGATGATAATAAAATTTATCTACGCATCTTTAGTTACCCTTAGGAAATTAAATCATTTTTATATGCACTTAAAATAAACGAAACGGCGTGAAGACTATTTGTACCGTCTTCTTAAGCTTTATCTAATGTTTTCTGGAATTCCACAAAAATCTCGAATAATTATGCTATAGGGGCTTTCGATATCCAATGCAATTTTGGTATGAAACCTCTATTGGCTTATTATTAAGATTTCAGTGGTTTTCATTGAAAGTTAAGCTTGTAATGTTTCAGGTGTAGGCGTTATTAAATTACGGAAGTTCAATTAAACAAAGATCTTGTGGAAATGAAATGCTGTTATGAATTTATGTGATTTAAAATTAATTTTTATTTTAAAAATTATTCAGTTTGAGTAAAAAAATGTAGTAAAGCTCTTTAGAGTAAGCAGTTTATTCGATGAAATAACTAAGAAAAATTGCTTTAATTATTATATCAATACTTATAAGTAGGTAGGTACCTAATGTTAATAATAAAATTAATCTGATTAAGAATTTTTACAAAGTAATATATCATTAAACATCTTAGATACATAATACACAAGAAGAAGCAATGTTATTAATTTAAGAGCTTTTCACAAAAGGTAAACAAATTTTCTATAAGAGTAGACTCAATAAACAAAGTAATGATCATTCGACGTGAATGATTTTGCTTCTCATAAGCTTTATCATTCTCAATTGCTTGTTGCTCCCTTTACTCGGGTTGATGACATATTAGTCCGGTCAATTTAGACCAAAAAATGAGAGTGAAGTTACATAAAGTCCCAACAAGCTGAATTTTTGTAAAGTTGTTCAAAACATAATTATAAACAATGTCTAGAAGTTCCCCATCATTCCCCTGTAAGGAAAAAAAATAATTCAAGGTCAAAGGTAAAAAAATGAGTATTTCGCGATTTTCAGCAAAACGGTAAGTTTTATCATAAAAATATCTTAGACAAAATTGTAGATCATAAAATTGTCTACAAAAAATTAGGCTCGAACTATGTCTAAACCAAATTGTAGCTTAATGGGGTCATTAGTTACTGATTTCGTATTCAAACATTGCCCTCCTTTATCCCGCCATAGAGGTTGATTTTTGGAATAAAAAGTATCCCATATCATTTTTTAGGACTTGGTCTACCTTTGTACCAAATTTCAGCTCAATAGGGCCAGCGGTTCTAAATTTACAATACAAACTTTGACCCCCCCTTACCCCCTCTTTAAAGTTAAATTGTGTCATAAAAACTATTCAATGTTCCTCAACACAATCCCAACAATCGTTTTACAAAATTTCAGCTCAATCGGGTAAACGGTTACGGATTTGCATACAAACGTTTTTCGGGAATAATTCCTTTTCCTGAGGGAATTTCAAAAAATCGCTTCTTATTGCACGATGAAATCTTTCAAGGAATACGCTGTCCAAATTTCAGCTCAATCCGTCCGGCCGTTTGGGCTGTGCGTTGATAGCACGAAAGTGTACGAACGATTTTATATAAGAGATTACAACTTTTTGAATCGTTATATCTCAAAAACGGTGGCTCGTAGAAAAAAAAGTATTAAATATTTTTTTGTAGACAATTTTATGATCTACAATTTTGTCTAAGATAATTTTATGATAAAACTTACCGTTTTGCTGAAAATCGCGAAAAACTCATTGTTTTGACCTTTGACCTTGAATTAAATTTTTTCCTTACAGGGGAATGATGGGGAACTTCTAGACATTGTTTATAATTATGTTTTGAACAACTTCACAGAAATTCAGCTTGTTGGGACTTTATGTAACTTCGAATGTCTAAATTGACTGGACTATATTGAAGGACTATTCTTTGATTGTTAGCATTTAAACTGCACACTATTTATTCCTTGAATTATTCGGGGTACTACTTAGGTACTACTTTTCATAAAATCTCATAATGCCATTTTTTAATATGCCAAACTGAAACTTTTAAGTGTAATATTATTATGCAGATCTTGAGGAATTTTCAATAAATTGATTCTATGAATTATTTATATTTTAAAATTTGCCAAATAGTGATTCAGTTGAAATAGCTTAGAAACCTGGAATAACACATAGCACATAGCTGGAATAGCTTTTGCTGCGGGGAAAACCGCTGGGCATAGCTAGTCGGCTATAACATTTAATGATTTGTTTTTATTTCTTAAGCTTTACTTATACAAAAAGGCCCGACTAGTATCTCATAACAAACTCTTAAGTATCTTCAATTTTCGTAAAGACGTGATAGAAAAATCGATAAAAAATTATTACACAGTTTCTCATTACTAACTTTATAAATTAAACTGTCAAAAGCAGATTCTATTCTATGTACTGATATTGTTTGTCACCGCAAATCTTCGGTTAGACACCCAACTGGATAAGTCACTGTCAGGCGACTACAGTGCCTGAACAGTGCAGAACTAGTTTGTAACAATACAGCCGGCCAAGTACAGACATTGCGTAGACTTATCTTTATATCAAGTTAAACTGTCATCCCATACATTGTACTTTTGTGAATTTATGGGATGACAGTTTGACTTGACAGCAAGACAAGTCTACGCAATGTCTGTGCTTGGCCGGCTGGTTATCCCTGTGTATGTACTTGTACGAGTACATTTTATGCCAGTGTTTGACAATTTAATCGTCGTTATTAGATAAATATTGTAGATAGATAGATAACACTTTATTGATACAACTTACAAGAACTTAAAACTAAATACAATTTGTGCGTATTAAGTATTATGCCTCTTCCATTGCAAAAACTGGCAGACATTTTCGCATATATAAATTAGTTCCCGGGACGTCTCCTTTGGTGGTTTAATACTCAAAGCAAATAGTTAATTTTCAATCAATCAATGCGTAATACTTTGTCAATCTACGCGTGCGTTAAATCGATGGGTGGGTAATCAGTGTATAAGCTAAAACGAGATGATCGCCACGATCTGAATTGCTTTTAAACACCTACTTAGACAAAATGTCACCTTTAAAATGACTAGCTGTATCTAGTGGTTTCATCTGTCAAAATCAAACTCAAAGTTCATTTATTTATATTGGCAACAATAGGTATATTTAACGCAAGCCATTTTTAAATTTTTATTTTAAAACTGCACCAAGCACCTCTATGAGAAGAACGAGCAAGGCATAAACTCAACAGTTTTTTTTATTGTTTAACTTTGACTACAATCTCGTCTGATCTGCTCCTACATATCTATCTCATAGGCGCCAACCGAGATTCACAGTTTAACGCACCTTCCGAATTCCGAAACACGGATCGCACCTATAAACTTCTAAGAACTATCCCCATTTCTATTGCCATAAAATTTTAGCAGATTGCTCGTTTTAGTACCGCTCGAATTCAGACATTTGCCAGTAATTACTTCGGTTAATTGGCCGATCCGTAAAATTGATGATTTAACAGTGGCGCGTCGCATTTTGATCCGGGTTTTAAATGTCATTGGGAAAAACTCTCGTTAAGCACTAGAGCGGTGTTCGTTTGGAATTCGTTTTGTTGGAATGAAAAGCAATGGTTTATGCTCTTACCATTTTAACTTATTTTTCATTAAGCCGGGAATGTCCCACTGTTGGGCAAAGACCATTCTGTCTCCGGAACATTCAATATTATAAATACACAAATATGTTCTGATTAATAAAAGAAGTAACCATATCGTAAGCATTGGCAAAATAATTTTACCTTATCTTTCTTAAAATTCCCTCAAAAAATCTTTTGTACTTAACGCTTCCAGGCGTGATAATATTAAGTAGAGAATAAATTATAGAGCCCGTATTGATAGCACCACCCCTTCGTAAAGTATTCAAGTGTTTAACGACAACCAGCCTGAAATTAGTTAGTCAAATAAAAAAAAACCGATACTATTAATTATTAGTAAAATAAAAAAATAAGATAAGAAAGCTTCTACTCAAAATTCTGTTATATTCAATTACGATTATAATGTAATTTTAGGCGCCTGGTCGACTGTAACTAGCAAGTCATCGTCGAATTTTCCTCTATTTGCCCTAATTTTGCCTTAGTTACTACCGTAGATCTAGCTTTATACGTAGATGAACAAACATTCCAAAAAAAAAACACCGGGGGTAGACTTTCTTTGCAGGAGTTCGTTTAGGTGGGTACCCCAACAGTGCCAGTTATGCTACCGCCAGAGCCACTGCTCTGGCGGTTCCGTACAAACCTACGGGTTTGTTCAGTAATGCACATCACTATGTGCATTACTGTGCTTCGGTAGGAGGGCACTGTAGGTATTTAAATTACTGTACTAAAGAGTTTTAACATCTTATGACTCTTTAGTAACAAGCGTTGGTGCAGTGCACCTAGAATTTCAAATTATTGTGAAATCGTAGGCTGATTATGGGCAGCGTTATCTCTTAACATCACGAGAGCGTCTTGCTCATCTTTACTTCTTCAAATAAAAATAAAACCGGTCAAGTACGAGTAGGACTCGAGCACCGAGGGTTCCGTACAAACCCGTAGGTTTGTACGGAACCCGAAGGAAAAGTGGGTATAATATTATATGTATATATACGAGTACAGAGATTCCCTTGCGAGTACTTTCGAGTTTGAAAATATGCGGCTAAAATTTCTGTTTCTTTTGATTGCGTTGACATAGATGATTTATTTTTACAGCTTAAAGTTATTATAAAGCTGAGTATTTCATATGAATTTCAATTTAATACTTGTAACCGTTCTTGAGGAAAGGGGTAGTAAATACAAAATTATTAAAAATATTTTTTATATGATGTTACTAAAAATTTACAGTTTTCGCAATTTTTCCTGTGCCTATGATCTAAGACGTTGCTGCGTACCAAATTTCAAGATTCTGAGTTAACGGCAAGTACCCTGTAGGTTTTGATTCCCTTGAGAGTAGTCGCGAGTTTAAAAATGCGGGTAAAATTGCTGTTTCTTTTGAATGCGTTGACATAGAGGTTTGATTTTATTACAGTTTAAAGGTATTATAAACTTTAGTATTTGATATGACTTTCAGTTTAATACCTGCACGCGTTCATGAGAAATGAGGTAGTAAGTATGAAATTATGAAAAATATTTTTTTATATGATGTAACAAAAAATTTACAGTTTTCGCAATTTTTCCTTTATTTGTGCTCTAAGGAATTGCTTTTTACCAAATTTCAAGATTCTACGTTCACGGCAAGTACTCTGTAGGTTTTGGTTTTTTGAGAGTAGTTGCGAGTTTAAAATTGCGGCTAAAATTGCTGTTTCTTTTGAATGCGTTAGAGCTTTGATTTTATTACAGTTTAAAGGTATTATAGACTTGAGTATTTGATATGAATTTTAATTTAATACGTTTACGCGTTCATGAGAAAAAGGGTATAGTAGGTATAAAATTATTCAAAATATTTTTTTCATATGATGCAAATAAAAATTTGTAGTTTTCGTAATTTTTCCTTTATCTGTGCTCTAAGGTGTTGCTTCGTGCCAAATTTCAAGATTCTGAGTTCACGAAAAGTACTCCGTAGGTTTTGATTTATTTGGGAATGTCGAAAATTTGTTGAAATTTGCGACATATTCGTCTATATCTTTTGATTGCGTTGGCCTAGAAGTTTGAATTTTTCACAGGTCTAACAAAAGATTCACTTTCCTTTTCTATCGTGTTATATCCATAAGAGATTATTTTTGTCTTGCTCGGCTTTGTTTCTCTTTACATAACTCTATGGTTACCTACACGAAACCCGTTCGAGTATTACACGCAAAAAAGTATTTAACTCTGAAATATGGCGTATTTTATGTGTGGGTAGGTTTCAAATACCTTTCGGAGGTTTTCTAATTAATTAATTAAGCAACTTAATTAGCCACATTACGTAATGTTAGGAAGCTGGAAAAAATGTGTACGTAGGTGGTTAGAAAAGTTGACAGTTCATTTCGTGTAAAAGTTTGCGTAAATGCTTAGTCAAAAAAGTGTTTTTCGAAAAGTCATGAGTCACCAATTGGTTTAATATGCAGTTTGCCGGCATTCTTTGTATGGGCTTACTTTACACCTAATAAGGTGCTATAAAATCGTAGTTCGCATAATATTATTTTATGGTTCTAATTTTTTTCTCATGTGAGCTATTTATCTTTTTCGAAATTTTCTTATAATAATTTTAATTAAAATAATTTTTGATATGCTAGAAAACAATTTATAAAAATACCTCACTTATTTCGAGACTTATAAAACAGAGAAAAAACGAAAACGTAAGTAAAAAGGAAAAAGGCTTTTGAATTTACAGAATGAATAGTAATTATAATTTTCCTCGTAACTTTTTTTGCCCATAATTTTATGTGTATTGTTTATTTTCAAACAGTAGATGGAAAACTGGTGGAATCACAGAACCCTTTTCCCGGCTCGTTGTCTAGCACGTGACCAACATGATAAGGAGATAAGAAGCTAAGATAGGCGTGATAACATCTCAACAACATCGGTATTCGCGGTCCAAATACTGCTACCATGTTTATGAATTTGACGTGTGTGTGGCATCTTACTATGAGACAACTGCCTTGTTCGTTTTGTGACTCATGGTCATAAAAAAGTTTCTACCTACTCAAGTACCCACCGTTATTATTGAGAAAATCAAACTAACCATACTACAGCTACTAAAGCAGTAAATAACACTATTATTAACCACAGATCAGCCACAAGCCAAACTACAGAAAATCTAGATTACTAGAACATGTTCACCGCCTTCTAGGTTTAGTTATTACCACCTAGGGCCTTTACCTATTACCATCAAGAGCCGCAGCGTCGCCTAATATCATGCGATATCATGCGGATAGTCAAAGACTAACCTATAACGAATAAAAAAAGTTGAATTAAAAATCAGTTAACACAAATTCGCTTCCGAAACTTTACTTAACAAAGTTCCGTTTAATTTTTCTTTTTTGTTCCTCTGAAAAACCCGTTTTAACAAATGGAATTTTTCGGAACGAGCTCTTTTTTTCTTTCAATCTTTTTGTTCATAAAATGAAAGGGTTTTTCTAATATATGTAATTATGCAGAGGTTTTTATTTGGAAAGTATGGTTTAATTAAACTGGACTCTAATATTAAAAAGGTTTTTGAATACCATATAAGTATAAATTTTATTATGGTAACATTATAATACATATGTATGGAATTTTTAATAATATGGCGTTATAAAATGTCTCGATTATAATTAAAAAGCTAAGCTAAATTATTATTATTTCTTCTGTATGATCACACTAACGAAAAGAATTTGACGCGCAGGTCAGCTATACCTAGTCTTACTTACAATACGTGTCAAATTGTTCACTTTGTGACGCAGCTTTCTTACTTAGTTGAAACATGTGCGTCAAGAGAAACCTGAAGCACTCAATTTGGTTACCCAATTTACAAAATCCTGGATATCTGCAGCTGAAAATATTATTCATGAACATATTTCGTAGCAGGAAAACCGTAGGTACACCGAAATGATAGAGTTCCATAGCCTCGCTGCGAGGGAAGGCGCTATTGTGCTGTGGGTAGTGAAAAATGGTGCCTCGTACATCCAGGTTCTTTGGGTGTTTTTCAACGTAATGGGTTTTCTCTATTACGAAATACTGGTAACTAATTCAGGTGTAATTTGTATTTGTAGGTAAATATTTAGCTAGCTTGTAGCTCTAAAATCTTTGAATTATTAAATTTTGGATTAGTTTCATTAAACAACTAGCTGATGCTCGCGGCTACGCTTAGCGGAGGTCTACGCCATCAAACCTATTTGTATTCCAAATTTTAACCGAATCTGTTCAGTGGTTTAGGCTGTGCGTTGATAGATTAGTCAGTCAGTTAGTCAATCAGTCACTCTTTCCTTTTATATATTTAGATAAAAGATAATGCTTAAAATTAAGTGATTATAATATTTTTAAAACTAAATACCTACCGAGATATCTTTCTAGGCATCTTACGCGATTCATCATCGACCGCATCTGCACTTTCTATTAGATTAGAGTGTGGTCAAACGTAGGCCATGAGGGTAGTTTAAAAAAACCGTTATCTACAACCTAGTATACGATAAACTAAATCTAATAAACCTATGGTGAAGGATATGAAGTTAGAAAGAATGCTGTCGCCATTGCCCCGCTGAAATACTAAGTTATTTTTTTTGTATGATTCACTCACTGTATATCAATATATTACAACCTACCTTAATAGACTAATAAGTAATTTAGTTCTATTATTATTATTAAACACTTAAAACTGGGACATCATAATGGGTGATATACTCAAGTCATGTTAATTACCTATATATTTACTTAAGCTAACTGAAAATTTCCCTACATGTTGGCTCACTAAACATAAGCTAGACGTGTGACTGAGGAAATCCTTTTAGAAATAAACTTAAATAATATTATTATGATGAAGGTGTATACTGTACTTTTATTTGAATAACTATCAGCACTTAGGTACTTATTAACTACGTCGTAAAGTATACCAAATTATAGCAATGAAGGCAGATATCGTGCTCCATAAAAATTGATACCGACCTACCGACGCACTGTGTGTAATTTTGATGAAGTTGCGGCCATCCTATTTTATATTTTTATTCGATAGACGATGTCAAATTGAAGCTCCGAATCCAGCTCCGACGAAATTCTTTCCAATAGTTTAGAAGCTATGATTTTTTTTGAAAAAGGTTAATGACCTCACAAAAATGTTTATATTGTTATAAAATATAAATCGTAAACAAAATTAAAATTGTAGTAATATAGGATGATATAAACATATTTAATACATATTATATATTAAAATCAATGATGTACTTCATAAACCTACAGTTTAATTAAAGTTTTTCTGATTTTCAGTTTTCCTTAAATATTTTAGTTTTCCTTGTATATTAGCATTTTCTTTTTTTAGGTTAGGTAATAAATGTAATTACTCATGAGACATTAAAATTTCAAATGCGTTCATCAAAGGACGGCTGAGTAAATGTATTTCTAAGGAAACTAAAAATTTCTATGGAAATAGGGTTGTCAAAATTTAAAAATTATATTAGCGTATAAAATTTACATCTGCCCACATAATGTTTAAACATAAAGCGAATTAAATCGAAAAGTAGCTTGTTAGTATTTTTAACCAACTTCAAAAAGTAGGTCCATAGTTCGTAATATGTAAGTATGTTGCGATATATTTAGAAATGACGATTTTTAAAGTTTTCAAATAATTATAAAAGATTTTAGGTGTAATTGGGGAACAAATAATTGAATGGGGTTGTACGGAACGTGGCATACCTACTGGTCCGTATTATATATTTTCATGA
Organism: Hemithea aestivaria; assembly: GCA_947507615.1. NCBI lineage: Eukaryota > Metazoa > Arthropoda > Insecta > Lepidoptera > Geometridae > Hemithea > Hemithea aestivaria. The sequence continues at coordinate 3,847,057 of OX382339.1, forward strand.
AATTTATGAATGGTTGGTGTTTGTCGGAGTATCTTTTGTTGTGGTATTTGGAGATTTGTGGTATACTTACCGCCATTTTTTTTGAAATCGCGGTCTGCGCCGAAACCTAATAAACCAGTAGGTATACCACAAATCTTCAAACTCCTTTACCTTTCTCTTGAATGTTTATTGTATACCTATTCTAACCATCCGTTTATTCTAGGATTTTACAGAATAGATATACTCTTTTTTGCCACCAATATAACAAAAAGTACTTAAATTTATTATGACAATATTATAACACATTGGTCCACAATGGGCGGCCTTATCATTATACTTTTTAAGTCCAAAGTTTGCAAATTAAAAAACGATATATAATTTAGAGTAATTATTTTTTTTCTTTATCAATCTGTAAACAAAAATAATTTTATCGATATATTTACTATTATTTGGCACCAATTAACAAAATATGATCAATAGAATATAATATTTCTGAAATATAATCTATTTTGTTAAAAAAGGTTTTCAATTTGACTGACCACTCACGCCATCTATTGTTCCTCGTCCTCAACTCTTGTTTTTTTTTATCCGCTTATACTAATCTTGCAGTGCCACATGTCAACGTGTTAGCTAGTGGTCAATATTTATTTTATGTAAAAATATGAAAAGGGACAGCCCTAACCAATATTTTTGAAAATCTGTAACTCAGCGGTCCTTTGATATTTTGATTTTATATTTGGTGGAGAGATAAAACATAACCTAACGATACTGTAGTTTTAAAAGAAAATGCTAAACAAACAGGATTTCTGAGAAAAAAAATATATTTGAAAAACCACAAAATGTATTTTTTTACGTACTTGTGATTCGAATTCTTGTAGTTATTTAATCCGATCAAAAACATAAATGTGAAAAGAGAGCCAAGTTCAATATTACGATGTATGTACTCATAGTTACCTATGATTTGGTAGTTGACTTCAACGACAAAAGAAGTGAGATCTAAATGGGTGCCAAGTTCAATGGCCAGTCCTGAAAAATATTTACAACAACATAAAATATTTTATTACAACTTAAAAGATTATTTCTTCTTATCACTTAGAATTAATATTATTTTGAAGCCTAAAGACTGACTTGGCCAGTTCTCATAATATACTAGGTAAGTACTCTCTTAACTTTAGCTTGATCACTATTAAACGCACTTAATAGTAATTTGTGCGCCACAGTCTTTTATCGTGTAAATTAGTCCCCTCCATTCATTGGTTGTCTGGAAGAAATCGCTTTTTAACGATAAGACCGCCACTTGTACATTGTAATTTTTAATTATGTACTTATGTATTTTCTGTAACATTATGTGGTGTACAATAAAGTATCTATTGTCTTATCTTAATGATACTTCGTCGTATGGTGCCCATGAGAACTAGCCAAGTCAAACTTTGGGCTTCAAAATAATATTAATTCTAAGTAATAAGAAGAAATAATCTTTTAAGTTGTAATAAAATATTTTATGTTGTTGTAAATATTTTTCAGGACTGACCATTGAACTTGGCACCCATTTAGATCTCACTTCTTTTGTCGTTGAAGTCAACTACCAAATCATAGGTAACTATGAGTACATACATCGTAATATTGAACTTGGCTCTCTTTTCACATTTATGTTTTTGATGGGATATCATTGCTTTTTGTACAGTACTTTTTAGTATGTAATAGGTTTAAGACACCCAGTCATAATAAGATTAATACCAAATGATTATTTTATTGCACCTCCCCCCACCCCACTGCTCCATTCGCACCGCGGCCCGTGAGCCTCGCCGTGCTTCGATATACCTATATCTATAATTAATTTAGTACTTATTTATATATAGCATTTATGTGCACTATTGATTTGAATATTGTACCTAATCAATTGATTTTTAAACAATACTAGTTACTGATAAATTTATCTATATTCACCTAGCTATCTTATACCTACCGCCTACCTGGATGGAAATTTAACTTTTTAGATCATCTGGAACTGGATTAGAATTTCGATCAAAAGAAACCTAAGCCGACAAGACTTGTAATGACGACGACTTGGCGGGGGCACTGCCGTGCCCCCAGATACCGCCACATACCTATAATATTATGACTATACGTTACAGGTACGTAGGTATCTAAAATGTTTACACCAACTAGCACCTAAGGCGATATACATACATTATTTTTTATTGTAAACAATGTTAATATTATTACCTCTATGTTACTGAGCCGCCTGGTGAGTCGATATATTGATAGGATATACAATTGTTAAGTAGGTACCAGGAACCTATTTTTATTAGTGACTAGCTGTGCCTAGCTGTTTTACCCGCTATACAGTTTGGTACAGTAGTGTACATTATGTTATTCCAGGGGTCTAAGCTATATTTTTTATTATACCAAATTTAAAGTCAATCGGACCACCCGTTTAGGCGTGAAAAAGTAAAAAACATATATCCATACGTACAGTAGGTATAAAGTTTGTATTTATATTTATATTAGTAGGAATAGTGGACTCGCGCGCACTTCGTAGTATCTAACAGAAAATAGCCGCCTACACAAAAATTATAGCAACATGCAACATGTATTGCTTTATGCGTTCCTAGGCGTCCCAAACTTTAATATCATACATTTTTAAAAAATTAATAATAATTTAAAATGATAAAAATATACTAGTTTCTGATTTTTCCCTTTGTTACTACGACATTACCTATCGGGATGCCAAATTTCAGCTTTCTAGGTCATCTGGAACTGGGATATTACTTTTGATCTATCCCTCAGTATGTATTAACTTCACCGATTACTGGATGTTTATATCTAAATAATCGTTTGAGCTGTGTTATTGGAATTTGGAACAGAGATCAAGTTCGTATATTTAAGTATATGTGCCAAATTTGACTTGTCTATGTGTAATAGTTTTTGTATAACGAGGATGTAAAAAGTCGTCAAAACGCGCTTTGGACGGTTCGTGTAATATAACACACGGCGCGGTCGCCAGTTCCTTTGCTTGAACTTGGCTTGACTCGCTGCCGCGTGTCTAGATATCAAAAAATACGTTAGCATGCTCCTCAACATAATACATTAATTAATCAAAGAAATGCGAGAACACGAAAGCGCAAAAGCGTTTCTAATGTTTTTTCTATAGTTTCAAGAAAGACCTTGTATCTTCTAAACTACTGGAAAGAATTTCATTGGAGTTAGATTCCGAGCTGTTATTTGACATCGTGTATCGAATAAAAAAATAAATAGGATGGCCGCAACTTCATCAAAATTACACACAGTGCGACGTTAGTAGGTATCTACTAGAGAAAATACATAATAATATGTCTTAATATAATAAATGCAAATCTAATTAAATCGTCAATCTGGTAGCCGGTCGTACGTTTTAAGGTGACATGTGCACTATGCTTTTTTTTTTAAATCTTCAATGTCTAATAAATGTTTACAAAAAAATTCCATCTTGTTAATATAAATATTGGACTCGTATTATTTCTTCGTAAATTTAATAAAAGTCTTAGATACGTTCAGAAGTTTGAGCTAATAGATCAGTCAGTCACTCTTAAAATACAAGACAATACTCTTTATTGAGACCATCATTTACAGAATAGACTTAAGACTAAATTAAACAATATTAAGGTCCAAAATGGGCGGCCTTAGCGCTTTTACCTTTTACCTAAATTATATATTGATAAAAAATCTGTTCAATATTTAATTGTTTTTTTTTGGAACGAAGTTCCTTATCGCGCGTTGTGAAAGGGGGCTAGACGGAAAAAATTCTTACGAAAAGTTGTCACGACACTTTTTGCTATAGTAAGCTATTCTAAGCTGTGCGGCGTGCGCATGTTTCTCTGTCTGTCTCTCTCTCTCTCTTATAGAAAGCAGGCCAGATATTTTGATTAATCGAAAGGAACTTCGTACCATCCGGGTGTCCCTTGACACCTCTCGAGTTTTTGTTTTCAAAGAAAAGGACGCGGTGTCTTTTTTATGATATTATAGTATTTCTAGTCATAATAGACCACAATACTGTTTACCCAACCTTGAAATGGTTTCCACGTAAAATCGCGTGTCAGTTTCGAATAAAATAAATTCTGAAGGAAAACTAGAATTTTCCATTTTATAATTACGTATTTATGCGAAAATCATGGTGGTCAACATTCAACGCTGTTTTAATTTTTATAAAAACAAATATGAATCATGCAGCTCACAGACTTTACTTCATGTTTAACCGAATTAAAACACATTTTATTTTAATATTTTTCTAGTATTTATGCTTGTATTGTTGTGTGTAATTTTTTTTATATAAATACAAACAATAAATGCTGCAGTGGTTTGGAGCAGTTCGATTTTCTGTAGATTGGCATGTGGTCACTAAAATAACTACGTGTGTAGAGTGTGGTCACTAAATCTGAGATTTATAAAATTGTACTCTACTGCTAGAATCTACGAATATATGTACCTATAATAGCTGCAGTATTACTTTTGCTTGATTTTTCTCTACAGTAATTTAACTTATTAGGTATAAATGCTAAGGATGACAAATTTTTGTTTCTTGCACATTTGGACTTCTGAGGCATGACTTAAAATTTTAGTACACTGATGGCTTAATGCATCTGAACTGATATTCTGCGGATGAATTAATATGCAACGTAAGACTTAGATAATATACTCGTATACAATATAGTAAAAACTCTGAGTGGATAAAATTAGAAGGAAAAGCTAGTAAAAAAAATAAAAAATGGGCGGATTTACGAACATATTTTATTGCACATTTATTACCTTAAGTATAAACGATGAATTATCTTAACCTAAAAAAATCAAAGTATCTAAAGAAATAAATAAATTAAAGCTAAAATTACCAGCGTAGTCCGAAAATTAGGCACACTAATTAGGTGAGACCTAATACTAACAAAGTTAATTAATCACAAACTTCGTGATACAGAACGTTGTTAAGATTTATTATGAACCTAAACTAAGTGTATTAATAAATATAAATTTGTTTATTAAAAACTCTACACAGTATTTTGTGTTCCAAAAACCTTAAAAACGTCAGAAAAAAAATTCTATTTTGTTGCAAAATTTCACCATAACTTACATAGATATTAGATATATTGGTACGATTTTTAAATTGCACTTCTTATTCAAATAAAATGTACCTACATGTTCTTTATGTAAACGACCTGCAAATTAAAAGTGGTTAAACTCTACGACAAGTAAGTTTTCGTTAATTTAACGTTACAATTAAAATATAGTCAGTAAATACAAAAACTACTCAAAAAATTAACTGATGGTGGGGAACATAATTTTTGTACTAATCGCCGCTCTCTGTTTTGTATTAAACCAATCACAATTATAATAATCGTTTTATTAAATACGTCGCTTATGATTTCACGTAGACTCCCCTTTTTTCCCCACCAATCACTTTTTCCCCACTCTTACTGTTTTGACCCATTTTCCTGAGGAATAAGTTCCTGACTTATACATTTTACTTATCTTATAAATGTGAAAGTTTGAAGAATGGATGCCTGGATGTGTGTTTATTACTCTTTCACGCCTAAACGGGTGAACCGATTGAGCTATAGAAAAGCGGGTAAAACCGCTGGTTACAGCTAGTTTTATATATTTATTCGTAAGGCTCTACAAAAATACGTGCGAAAATTCTTCTCACAGAAAGTTTTCCTTGGGACTGCGATTTACTGCTAATGGTTTTGTTTTGTAGAAGTTTATCAGTGAATATAGTATGTGATAAAATCTAGCACTGGCATACGAATCCCTTAACTTTTTTACAGCCTTACGGCCTACCTATGGAATAAATAACAGCGAATGTGGTGAACTTCTAATTCTAAATACATTATGATGATAAATAAAATTGTCATAATTCTTATTATCCTACAAATAAAAAAAAATACAAGTAAATGTATCTACCAGATAATTAATAAATATTACTCACTAAATAATAAAAAACAAGTGAAATTTAAAAAAAACTTTTTAAAAGCAAGCTTTTATTATTATGACCATAAAGTACTCGTCAAGACAAATCAAATGAGCCCAAACTCGATGGGGTTACGTTGTTTAATTACGGAGTTCCTATGGCCACCTTCTCGCTCCGTCATCAGATCAGCTCCATGTCATAATAATATTGCATTGTCATCCAATTTATGCATGCATGCAAAATTTCAGCTCAATTGGACAGCGGGAAGTGGGTCAAATTTAACTTGCAAGATTTGATTACAGACAGACAGACAGACAGACAGACAAGTGAAAGTAAATAAAAGCTTGTAATAACTATAACAATAAAACGTCTAAATTTACGTCTTATGTTGTTAAAATTATATTAGTCGTAAGTATTGCTATTTCATTTATGGAAAACACTGACGGTAGTTCTAAAAATCATATAAATTAGTACTAGAAAAATTAGATTTATTATTGGACTAGTCCAGTTCAAATTAGTATTGTAGTATCATTGAATTTTCTTCTAAACTTTTCAATACTATTTCCGAGTACAAAAAAAGAAAAGTCTTATAGACCAATAATAACAGGTTATTAAAACTATACGGTCACTTATTAGGTAAATAATTGTCCATAGGTAACCTTCAAATGTTTGTGAGTCCAGTCAAATTCGATCCAGTCCAGTCTAATTCTCGTCAAATCCGGTCCAGTCAAGTTCAATTTCTCTATCCTTGTATTTTCTTCAAGTCATCTTCATGCTGTTTGGAGTAGTACCTCTGGGGGTCGTATTTGTCCACCAGCTCGTTCCATGAGTCTCGCTCGTTGTTGATGAGGTAGGTGATGACTTTCTTCACCGCGTTGCGTTGGGGTCCAGTGCATTTTGAGCAGCCGGTCTGAAGGCCGTCGGTGATGTGGCCTGAAAGAGTGTGATTAAGGTTTCATCATCTCAGTCATAGGACATCCACTACTGAACCTAGGCCTCCCTTTTGGACTTCATATGTACCGGTTGGAAGCGACCTGCATCTTCTGGAGACCTTTATAAGGTCGTCTTGTTCAACAAGATGTGCATCGTGATAATATTAGGATTTATTTATTTGGAAATGCACGTTAAACTGTACCTTGTCCAAGAAATGCGCGAATTTTGAAGTGGACTCGCCAAACGCGAAATAGGTGAGCCCCAATAATAGCGCAAATGCTTTAACGAAGTATCAAATTCTCAATAAATTTTTTACATCAAGTAAAAATGTACCAAGTTAACTTACTCTTCAGTTCCTTCCCTTCCGGAGTACATTTCCCTTTATCCAGCACACATTTCAGATAGGCATTGAACAGCCTTTTGTTGGCGATGACTCCATCTATATCCATCCCATCGTACTTGTCGTCATACGTGTCCTGGGCGGCAGTCATGGATAAAGAGATCAGCACTGCTATTAGTAGGAACTTCATGCTGAAATATTTTAATTTATATAGGTATTTTTTTCTACATGTTATTTCTACACTTTTTAAATTATTATGATTTGTAGATAGATAGATAACACTTTACTGGAAGACAAAAACAATGCACAAAAAAAACTTAAAACTAAAACAATATAAAAAAAACTAAGTGTTAAAATTGGCGGTCTTATCGCTAATAGCGATCTCTTCTAGACAACCATGCAGGGAGAAGAGAAAATAAATTCACATGAGTTGGTGGTGTGATGCAAATTAACAGAGAACAAAGTGTTATAAATATTTTTTATCTATATTATATTCAATAAAATAAACGTACATTTGTATTTATAAGATACTTAACAATGAATTCTAAGACTCTGCTGTAGGCTAACTAACATAGTAAGCATTATCCCACCAAAAACATTCTGTAAAAAACTAGCCAAGTCTCGATGGAGCTGCTTGATTATCTCTAAAAAATAATGAAATCTAGACAAAGTCGTGCCAAGTCTAAGATTTCTTACTGCGATTTCTTTATTATTATAGTTAATGTTGTGTGACTTGGCCGTTGAAGGGTAGACAAGGGTATTATACCAGGTGCTCCATGACACCATTGCACCAATCTGTCTGCTAACTATTCATGATAGAAAATTGCCACTTGGAAAACGTTGATTGAATAACTAGTCAATTGTAGGCTTGATAAAGCTGCGTATTTCAATAATACTTATGTTTAGGCGATCCAAGTGTCATGGAGCATCTGGTTTTGTCCCCTTGTGTACCCTTCAACGGCCAAGTCACACAACATTAACTATAATAATAAAGAAATCGCAGTAAGAAATCTTAGACTTTGCACGACTTTATCTAGATTTCATTATTTTTTAGAGATAATCAAGCAGCTCCATCGAGACTTGGCTAGTTTTTTACAGAATGTTTTTGGTGGGATTTCACTTCTTTTTGTAGAAACGCTATATTATAAGGTTACTATAAGGCCGACAGACAGACAGGTGAAAGTAAATAAAAGCTTTACACAATTTTAATCATTGACTGCAAATGTTACTTTGTAATCCTATACATTTATATGAGATTACAAAGTTATTTATGCAGATGAATTATCTCGAAAACGAGACCGAAATGGCATGTTTTTTTAGTTTTCCTATGGCTTATACAATAAATTCTAAGTATGTACCAAATTTCAGCTCTCTGAGTTTATGGGAAGTACTAGTTCTATTTTGATGATCATGAGTGAGTGAGTGAGTGAGTGTCGAAAATGCGAAACTTTGCTTTCGCTTAACTTCGGAACTTAATGACCTACAGACTTGAAATTTTGGATTTTAAGTATGTAATTATAGCTTACTGGATGACGAAAATTTCTGTTTTCTGGTTTTATCCAGAGGTTCTCAAATAGGGGCCTGAAAATGCGGCGAAATGATTCCTGTAAAGGATGGTACGGCAGTGCTTGCTTCGCGCTCGACTTGGCGGGGGCACTACCGTGCCCCCAGATTTATTTTTGCCGACCCTATCTATCCAAAAAATATAATATTCTGATATGACTTTTTCATATGGATTGTAATCTAATATATCCATTTTTCTATTTCAGGTAAGTTGACTAACATTGAATTATGATAAATCATCAGTTGCAGTAATAGTAAGTTGGAAAAACATCATGACGCATTTAAACAAAGTCTATCTTTTTTATAAAGGTTCAGCATTATGTAAAACGTACAAAACTAATTATTTTGAGTAAAATATGATTGCTCCGCAATTTTTAGCCAACTATAGTGGGGTTAAACGTTCAAAATTACCTAAGCAGATGGAAATTTTAACACCAATTTGCAAATCTGCTAGGTAAGCACTTATTCATCAGATTTTTGTAGGCTATAATATGTATTCTTTATAGCACACACACAGCTAGCTTTTTTTTTACGCATGAGACTCCTTGCGATCGCATAACGCATATCCCAAACCGGTGGACCGGACCGGAGTATAGGTTTCTTCCTCTAAGTGGCACCACCGCCTTATTAACCCACTTCTTCCAAGAGTAAGAAACGTTAAGGTAGGGGAAAACACAATGCCGTCGGGGCCGCGGATGAGTGCTTCGGCGTACCCGTTGCCCCGGCATTATGGCGTCCCGCAGGAACACCCCCAGGTTTTTTAGTGGATATCCTCGCCGCTCCCATCTTTGGCGGGGGAGTCCCACATACCACCCCGCGCCCCCCGGCGTGGGGTGATGATGCGTAAAGCATTTTTCCTGGGATAAAAAAAAGCGAACACGAAAAGAAAACACAATAGATCCCAATGGGTCGACGTGATACTCGTTTATTTGACAGCCCGTTAAAGAAAATCAAATTTTCCTATAAAATAACTATCTTATTTTATAGGAAAATTTGTGATACCTAGTAATAAATAAAAGATAACTTACATTAAAATTTTCACAAGTAAACTATCTTAGCCACAAATACAATGATTGCATTCAAAAGTAAGATCTATACTGTAGAAAATCTTTTAATTCTAGCAATTTATATAGTTAAGGTCGCGTTTGAACCATTTTCCTGTTTTCCTTATAATTTCTTAGTTAAAGCCTTGACTGATTGTGAGCCTAGACTGCTGGAATAACCTAGATCTGTGTAGGTAGATCCTAGATGAAATTGAATTATGCAGCGCCGTAGCAGTCTAGATGGTCGAAGGTCTAGATTGAAATAAGTTATTGAAATAGTCAGTTATGAAATGACTGGGGATTGATATGACTCTTGAGTGGGAAGCTTTGCGCAGTGCACCTAGAATTTTACATCACCGTGAAACCCTCGGTACTGTACTTATTATACACAGCGCGGGCGTATTGCTATACAAAGAAGTCAGAGGGCAATAACTTCTTTGTATATGAAAAAAGTCCGCTCTAAGGGTGATTTTTCCAAATTTATTTATTTATTTATATGTAGCCTATACGGTCCCACTGCTGGGCGAAGGTCTCCTCCAAGTTTCTCCACATAGTGTGTGCAGATCATCACGCCATCTCAATCGGGCGGCCTCGGCGCCGCCTTTAATCTTCTGGTACCCATTCTGCAGTGACCTTTACCCAGCGGTCCATAGCTTTTCCATAACTTTGTAATAATGTTGACTAAAAAAATTGTCTTGTGCTTCAAGTAGTTTATTGGATAATATTGTACCTATACACGTATTTTTTAGCTGGCAAAGGTAGTCTACATATATACAGTGTCTATTCCAGAGACCTCTGTAGTAGAGAGGTATTTACCAATATTAGTAACCAAAACTTGGTTAACTTAAAAAAATTAATTAAAATTTCATTAAGTAAAGGGTACTTTCCCATTCCCATTTCCATAGAATTGCTAATAAATGGAATGTTAATTGTAATGTACTTAAAATGTATAATGTATGTATATGTGTATATTGTGTATGTATAATTACTATGAAAGATAATGAGCAAGCCTTACAGTGCCTTTCGTGCGGCAATGCCCTTCAATCTAAGTACAATACTAATTATTAAGAGATAATTGTGATTTGGAATAACCGTTTATTATGAATCATTGTTAGAAAAGAATAGTAAGTTGTTGTTTGACCCCGAAAGTGTAACATTTTTTTTTTGTTTGACCCCGCTCAAACGTAGCTCATGTTGTACCTGAATCTAAGCTACTTACATGCCAAATTTATTTATTTTATTTAGCACTTATTTAATAATCGCGTAACATCTTCTACCATAATTTGGAAAAATGTAAGTACATGAAATTTGTTGTCATGGTTAACTATTATATTAAAACGTATATGCAGCAAGTATGCGATTGGCTTAACCAATTATGCTAAAAATAGGCACATGGGTAGCCTAGGCCCTGGAATAACATATAGGCTACTTTTAAGCGTGTAAAACCACTGAGCACAGCTAGTTAGAGTATAAAATATAAACGACGGTAGGTCAATCCAATTATTTCGTATGCAAGATTTTTCCACATAAATCTGGCATATTCACAAACCTTCAAAGCTCATATATTTTGTATGCGATATTCCCGCAGTTCCGTTCCGTTTTACGTAGTGACCAGTTCCGCAGTCCAGCCCGCAGTTAATAGTGGCAGAGCGGCACAGATCAATGCTGTAAGGTGTTTCTGCACGAACAAGTGAATTAAATAAAAAAATTAAAAAACCCCCCAAATAGAGATAATAAAGAGACGACGGTGCAGCAAAACGCACCTAACCTATTATATAAAAAACACATTATTATTTATTTTCAAAAACGCCACTTCGAAGCTACCAAAAGATGCGCGGTGGTTGTGTGATGCGTGTGTTAAATAAAATAAGTTGCATTTCATTTTGTACGATTCACACGTTAGCAAACCGAGGATCGCACCAATGATACGTTCCGTCGTACGCTCATATTTTAAAAATATTATAACTAAAGACTAAAGATTAATTATATATCCAGGGATGTTAGGTGGGTCGAATACACATCGTAGTGTAGGTTTGCGAACCACGTACATAAAAAAGGCATAGGATGTTAACAATAAGTATTTGTTTTCTATTTGTAAATTATTTCATATTCGGTAGCAAACTGAAAATACTGTTAAAATGTGTGCGATAATATTGGCTTCTCTTGTAAAATATACAACATGTTAAATCTACAAATTTTTATTCAAAATTTATCTAATAGTGCAAGCGAGAGAACGCCAAGCGAGGTATATGCTCTTAAGTCGATTTAATTTTATTTAAACTATATTAATCAACAAAGCTAGAAAGAATACGCATAAAAATTAAATAAAATTAAACTGTTTTATTAGATCTAAAACGTTTAAGTACCCAGTACTTTAATTAAAACATCGCAAGTTGATAAGTAATTGGCAAGAGATCCGCTCTGGTACAAGTTTGTAATGAATGAGTGAAACTCGAGCTTCATACAGGTTTGACTGTTCAGGCGTTCCTTAAAGTTTAACTACATGTGACGGAGGAAACTCTTTAACGAGGTTGATAATAGCTCGTGTCTTTCGTAGTTAAAAAAGTCTTTTATTTTGTAAAAAAAATTAGAATAGAATAGAATAGAAAACTCTTTATTGTTCACACAAATAAAAATAATATAGCTTAGAACTAAGATTACACAGAAATAAGTGTTACAATTGGCGGTCTTATCGCTAAAAGCGATCTCTTCCAGACAACCAAGCAGGGAAAGGAAATACATAAAAATAAGCATAAAATTAAGCATTTAAAAAAAATGGATGCATTTGTAATTTGTTATATATCAGCAAGATGTTACTTAGCACGTCACCCAAAACTTAAAGCGTCATAATAATAACGTATATCTTAGCCATGTTTTAATTTATTTACAAACAAGTAAGTTCTGATTTTTTAAATTATTATTTAAATAACGGATTAATTAGAATTTTTTTTTTTTTTACGTTATCCACATCCCCATTGGGCTTTGGCGTATAGAATTAAATGAAAACTAAGTACACCGGGTTGTAATATCTACAGGTTTGCGACCTTCAACTCGACCAGCCATAACGGAATACATATACTACATTATGGCTAGCCATTTTGTAATTTCTGCAATTTTAACTCAATGAATGAATCTCTTGTATACCTCTACTTGGGTAATTTTGAGATCAGTAACCCCTGATTTTCTAAATGGTCAGCCGGAATGTAACATGAGCCGGCTCTAATACGTAATAAGGGTAATCCCCGTCTATCGATTCCTTCTCACAATTCCCGTGAGATTTTTATAAAAAAAAAAAAAGGTTTTTGCGAAAACAATGTGACCTTTGTCCATTATCGAAAATGTATTTAACGAGATTTTCGCTTCAGTTAGAAGGGTTAAATGGCCTGGAAAATTATTGGCTGAAAATAGATAATATATTATTACGCATTTATAGTCCAGCTAAATTTTGCTTTGGTTGCACTAAGATTGGTTGCGCTAACAGTGAAATTCTCATACAAATTGCAAGAAGTGAAATTTAAAAAAAACTTTTATAATCAAGCTTTTATTATTATTACCATCCAGCACCAAAGTAATCGTCAAGACGAATCAAATGACCCCAAACTCCATCTTTAAATATTATGAAAACTTTTTTTTTATTTACTTCTGAGTGGCTTTGCAGATCACTGCGGCTATAGTTGGCTTATTAATTGTGATCGCCACTTGCGAGGGTGAAGAGAACCCCCATAGGCGCTGCGTTATAGTTCTCCACAGACGCTAAAAACTCCTTAATTTAATCTTCATTAGGGGGGACCAATAAACCTCCAAAAAACTTAAAAGTCACTTAATTTTGGTCAAAATGAGATTAGACAAAGTAATATTTTAATTAGCGAGTCCGTTTCATTAAAAACTTTCACACAAAATGGCGGAAGTTAAAGAAATGGAGTTCGTTATTTGCATATTTATAGGCATTATCATACTAAATTAAATTTTTGAAATTTTCTTATTAAATTTTATGAAACTAGCTTGTGCTCGCGGATTTATCCTCGTCTGAAAACCCTTTCTGTGTCTGAGCCAAACACTATCGACGAGACCAAAGTACATCGACATCGGTTTTACAAAGAAGAACTTCACTACATAGTATAAAATATAGACGATTCCGGCTGTCTGTCCCTATGTATATCTTTAAAACTACGCAACGGATTTAGATGTAGTTTTCATTAATAGATAGAGCAATTCAAGAGGAAGGTTTTTATATGTATAATACATGGATCATTGGATCATATTGTAGAGAAACACTCTGTTAAGCGTAACGAAGAGCGCGCGGGTCCATTAGTACTCTATAAAAAACAAATCACCAAAAAATATTTGAAATAAGTGTAGTTAGCATACTTTTGTTAACAGCCAGGTTTATTACACTCATACATCAATATTGGTAAGAAAAACCTTTTAAAAATAAAGCAAAGCTAATTTATAAAGTTAATAATGCAGTAGGTACAGACTTAATTTCTCTAACACATGCTTCCAACGGCTTATTTGCATAATTGGTAGGAAGCACGAAGCTCCTATGTAGGATAGGACAGTTACTAAACTTGCTATTTAACCCTCGACGCAAAAACGACGTATGTCTGTCTGTGGCATCGTAGCTCGCGAACGGATGAACGGATTTTGATTTAATTTTTTTTGTTTGAAAGTAGAGTTGGTCGAGAGTGTTCTTAGCCATATTTGGTGGAAATCGATCCAAGATGGCCGCCGCTACAAAATGGGGGATTATTTTTTTCATCTAAAACCCAATCAATATGGGTATCAAATGAAAGGGCTTAACTTGTAGAATACAACGTACTATAATAAATTTAAAATTCAAGATAGCCACCACCACTAAATGGTGAATTACATATTGAATGCGTTGCGTTAGGGTTTTATTTTTATTTTTAATAGAATTTACTTGTTTTATTTACAAATTGGGGAGATACCTATCTATATATCTTTGAGATATATATCTTTCTAATAATGTATTAATTTTTCACTATAGTCTTGAATCTCTTGTTTACTTTAAATATATTCATATAAGCAGATTTATTGTATTGTGAATGTTTATATATCAGTGGAAATCGTTGTTAGTTAAGCACATTTTGTATACTTACTTTAAAATCTATACTTAGAGCTGTTGATTTTCCAAATAAAATAAATAAATATATTATTATTCAAAAATCTATCATATTGTTCTCGTGTTATTTTATACCTATGTACAATGTATATGAATGTGTAAATAATGGTTTATGCGGATTTAAAAAATACGAGAAAGAAAATGTGTTTGTTTATACAAATCAACCCTTTTTAGATAGTCGTTGGTTTAATTTCAATTTGACTTTTAGGCATTAAATAAATTCTTGCAAATCAAGGCAAAAATGCATTAAAAAATGTTATTATTTTTTTTGCACTACACACATACGCGTTGTGTCACTTTTTTCTTTTTCTCAGTGTAATTTAAACTTTTTCTACTGGTTTAATGGTGTTAAAAAGAGTTTTCTTTTCTGTTCTATTCTGAGAAGCATAGTGGGCAGTTATGACGTCATGGCGTGCAAAATTTCACAAGTTTCATTTCGTGAATTTTTCTTTATATTATGACTCACAAACGACAGAAAATAGTATATTTATTGTGACTTGATGTTTTTTTTACTTTGGTAAACATTGCATTCCTTTTATTATTGTACTGTCTCCTAAGTATATGGTGATTGTACAGTATAATAACTTATAAATATTAACCACCGCAGTAAATGAGAGAGTATTTTCATACAAAATGCAAAAGAATAGAACCTCGTTTGAAAATAATAAACTAGACAAAGGTATTAGATACCTATATTTGAAACAACAGTTCATAAGTAAGTTCTTTTCTTGTTCTTACTACTTTGTAAAAGAAAATCTTAAAACTTTTAATAGCCTTTATAAAGTAAAGTACGTTGGTAATAGTTAAAGTGTACTAATTTTTGTTTGTGATGATGTATATCCTAATTTTCTAGGTCATTATTTTATTAATATTTGAGTTTATGAAAAGAAAGTTAAACTTTAAAAGCGTGGTTTTGACTTTACAGATTTAGGTAACACTTTTTAGCTTTTAGCTAAAAATCATTTCGTTTATTTTATTTGTTACTAACTCATGGATCTTTGATAGTGATTGTTATCAGTGGAAAATAGCCAATAGTGCCTCAGACTCAGATCACATTAAAAACCAATTATGTTTTAACATTAGAATATTATGGTAATTTATGTTAGGTGACCATATCATCTGATTTGTTCACTTAAAAGCTTAAATTTCGTGATTTTAGTCATGTCTTTGCTCTCAATAACACTTCTCTACTCAATACTTTTCGCGAAAAAACCCGACAAAGCATTGACCATGACCATCATCTTGACCATGTTTTTGACCTTAGAAAACCCTTTTCCTCGAAATAGGGTGAGTAGAGCAGAGTCTAGGGAGAGAACAGGAAAAACGGTTGAGAGACATGCGTGTGTGTGGCAGTTCCCATTCGGCGGCTTAGTGGATGCTCATTCTCATATGCATTTTTACTATCGCGATTAATATTATTGTGATTGTCTTGTTTTTAATGTCATTTTCAAATTTCGTGGATTGAGTATTGAACCGTTCTGTTTCAGATGAACTGAAACGTTCGACAATGTCCCTTATTAAATCATCGACATAAAAGTGATTCTTTCTTTTCAAGAGACACTTAGTAGCAGCCAGTTCTTGATTAAATTTGTTATGCTACAGATAATGTACATCATAGTTGCCGCGATGTTGGTTGTAACAGACTGTACCGTCGAGTGTGCCAATTTTTATGAACACCTAATGTGTTTTTTCCTTTTTTTCTACTTTTAAGTGAAAAGGGCAATTATATAATATGTTTTTTTTGTATTTGGACTGACGGCGTAATTCTAAAATTTTTATCGAGTGTTATAACTTGAGAATCAGGTGCAAGGGAAGGTCACTTTTGAGGTCAGATAAATAATATTCTAGAACACTTGTCTTTTGTGGGATGTAGTTAAACTTTTAAAAGTTAATTTGTTAAATTTTTATGTGTCATAAGCTAACAATAAATTAGTTATAGGTTTAATACTTATAACTCTGGATAAGTTTGACGGGCCACTGCAAAGGCTATTGAAAGTGCTATTTATATATTTTACACTTCTAACACGCCAAGTTAGCCAACTCTACCGGGGGTAGGCTTCTATTGCACCGGGGGTAGGCTTCCTTTGCAGGAGGTCGACTAGGTAGTCGACCTCCTGGCACTGTTCGGGTACCCACCTGAGTACCTGAACAGTGCCAGTTATTCTACCGGCTGAGCAGTGATGTGCAAGAACATTACTGTGCTTCGGTAGGAGGGCACTGTAGCTAGTGAAATTACTGGGCTGAAAAGTCTTAACTTCTTATGACTCTCAAGTAAGAAGCGTTGGCGCAGTGCATCCAGGATTTTACAAAGGTACTGATTATGGGCAGCATTATCTCTTACTATCAGGACAGCTCGTCTTCTTATTACGTTGTGTAAAAAAAAACTCGCGGCATCTGCCTTGCTAAATTACTGGTGTTTCTGTAGTGTCTCGGTGACTTGTTGTTTTTATTGGTCGTAAAAGTGACGCGGCTACAATTTGTACAGAGTTCTGCGACGTTTTGAAGATGAAGTGTTGCTTCTAGACATTTGCTGAAGTCCTCACACTTACAGTAGGATTTATTGTCCTCCATTTTGAACACATATTACATGTTGCTCCCACAAGAGTTGGCACACAACTTAAAATGAAGGAAGACTTGATTAGTTTAAAGGGATGTTTTCTAGGTAAAAAAAATAGTCCGTTACAATAAAGACAACAATAAAGACACAATAAAGACGATACAATCAAGACAATAAAGACGGGCGCGCCGCTGGCCATTTATTACAAGCTTTATATTACTTTCACCTGTCTGTTGTCTGTCTGTAATCAAATCTTGCAAGTTTGATTTGACCCACTTCCCGGTTTCCAATTGAGCTGAAAATTTGCATGCGTGTGTAAATCGGATGACAATGCAATATTATTATGACATGGAGCTGATCTAATGATGGAGCTGGAAGGTGGCTATAGGAACTCTGTCATAAAACAACGCAACCCCATCGAGTTTGGGCTCATTTGATTCGTCTTGACGAGTACTATATGATGCAAGATGGTAATGATAATTAAAGCTTGTTTTTAAAAAGTATTTTTAAAATTTCACTTGTTTTTATCGTTATCTCATTATTAAAACATAGCGTCTGACGTACTGATTGACTAATCTATCAACCCACACATACAACTGATAAACGGATTGAGTTAAAATTTGTTACAGCGATAGATATTTTGATTCGTCAGTTATCTACGCTAGTAGCTAGTGCTAGTAGCGTCCGTGGCCCAGTGGTCATACCTCCGACTTGTAAGCCGAAGGTCCTGGGTTCAAATCTCAGTGTGGCAAAGATTTTCGCCTGGACGCTACCGTGTTTCGGAAGGCACGTAAAACTGTGGGTCCCGGCTGTTTCCTATAAGATATGTAGGAGGCAGTCGTTAGGTCATGTTGCAGGCCTTGTAGGAATCTCGGCGACCTGAAACTGCAACATATAGGTTCGCCACACGACCTATAATTTGTGATTTGACTCTGACAGTGTAAGTAGGGTAACCTGTTCTGTTGGAGTATAAACCCCAATTATTATTATTATAATCTACTTTGTACTGTAAGACTGTCTGAAATATAGATACTTAATTATTTTTTATTATAAGTGCGATTTCTTGCACAAAACGAATTTTGAATTTAGAAATACAAATTCAGTTTATTTATTATTATTAATTAACTTTTAAAAATTTATTTCGGTAAAGCTCCAATGTTTTTTTTTAAATTTAGTACTGTGGTAGTTAGTGTATTATTGTACCTATTGTTTTGGTTCCAATAAATATTAAAGTTCAATTTTTCTCGCTTGTTCAACATGACGAATTTAAAAATTCTAAGAAAATATATATTTTATGTCGCATGTAAGGATTAAGCTCTTAAACCCTTTCTAGTTTGTTATTTTCGCCTGAGAGCCTCCGATCACTTATCGTACATTATTCTAGAACCTTCGTAAAAACAAACACATTTATATAGATTTAGACGAGTCTGTACACATCCATTCGTTAGCTCTCATCTTTATTGACAATCTATAAAGCTATGGACGTCTGAAAGGCTTTTTCACAAAACGTGGCTGAAATATTGGAAATATAAGAACATTTCTTGGCTAATATCTTTGTGATATCTTGGGCAGAGTAATACGTATGTTGTGAAAAATAGTTTCACTTGAGCAAAATTTTCAAAATTTGTGTAATACTTATACAGGTAAATATAGAACCTTTAACCCTATTTTAACTCAGTACACTATTCTCGTTGAAATATATAATAAAAATTGGTATTTATAATTTTACAAAAATATCCTGTTTAAAATGCTAGTTTTGTCAGCTGTTTGCCAGGCGTAGGTTGACCATATTTTTGAGACGTGACGTATTAGTTCAAATAAGATTTTCTGTTCTATAATACTTGTATATCGTATCTTTGAAGCTTCTAAGTGATTTACCAGTCATCCTGTATACTAACTGCAGTTGTTATTTTTATGAACCAACCGTGCCCAGCGGCTTACCCGCTGATAATAAATAATAGTCTAAGTTTTATTTCCGTGGACCCGTGCGCACTTTTTCTTTAACAGAAAATTATCAGTGTTTCTCTACTATATTATGAATGTATAATTATACATATAAACCTTCTTGAATCACTCTATCTATTAATGAAAACCGCATCAAAATCCTTTGCGTAGTTTTAAAGATATAAGCATACATAGGGGCAGAGAGATGCGGAAAGCAACTTTTTTTATACTTTGTAGTGATTAATATTAAATGGGATTTTAATATTGATTTTAAAACTTTAATAAGAATTGCATAATAAACAAAATTATATTCAATAAAACGTCTAGACGAATGAGAACTTATTCGATAAAGGAGTGCAATATTTTCTCACTCCAGCAATATCTGAACTTTGTAAACTGCGGTGAGTTTTCAAAAGTTTCAGTGCATTATGTAAATAATGTGGTTTTCGCGTGAAACTTACGGGAGCAGAAGTTGTATTACTGTTTTATTACTCATTCCTACCAAAGTTTGAGAAAAATAATTTAAACAAATTGTAAATTTGGTTTGAAAAAAAATTCTGCCATGACATGAGAATATTAAATGAAAAGTATGCTATGAAACCAAAATGATTTTTTCTAATTGTTTTGTAAATAAGGTTGATTTTGATTTCATAACTAGGTCTACCGGCTAAATGTTGCCGGAAGACGCTGGATGCAGAGCGCTTCCAACCGGTACATATAGAAGTCTAAAGGGGAGGCCTACGTTCAGCAGTAGACGTCTTACGGCTGAGATGATGATGATGATACCGACTAAACTCACGGATATAAAAGTCGAAACTAGGTTCGACCCAGGGTCGAGCTGTATATGAATAACACTTGCGTTAGTTTTCAAAATTGTAAGGTTGATTTTCACTCTTTTTTGCTACACTTATATTTGAAGCCTACATGTTGACAAAGAAATCAAATCAATAAAAAAAAACGCCATTCAGGACTTAAAGGTTCTAAAACATTTTTCATTTTGTAGTTCAAGAGTAACTAAATAATAATAAATATGCAAGAATATCATTAATTTATGTATTTGATTTGATAACAATTTTACATCAACTTTTTAATACAATTTGATACAATGAAGTCGAAACGCTTTGACATAAATTTATAAAGAATTTGCCCTTATTATAAACTAGCTTCTCCCAGCGGTTTTACCCGCTTTTCTATAGCTTATCTGTTATTCTAGGGTCTAAGCTATCTGTATACCAAATTTCAGCTCAATCGGTCCACCCGTTTAGGCGTGAAATAGTAACAAATATACATCCAGACATCCATTCTTACAAACTTTCACGTTTATAATATTAGTAAGATTAAATTCAGCAAATACAAATTGAATAATTTATTTTCCATTAAATCTGCAAGATCAATAACTAGTATCTATATTACAAGCTTTATATTACTTTCACCTGTCTGTTGTCTGTCTGTCTGTCTGTCTGTAATCAAATCTTGCAAGTTTGATTTGACCCACTTCCCGGTTTCCAATTGAGCTGAAAATTTGCATGCGTGTGTAAGTCGGATGACAATGCAATATTATTTTGACATGGAGCTGATCTGATGACGGAGCTGGAAGGTGGCTATAGGAACTCTGTCATTAAACAACGCAACCCCATCGAGTTTGGGCTCATTTGATTCGTCTTGACGAGTACTGTATGATGCAAGATGGTAATGATAATTAAAGCTTGTTTTTAAAAAGTATTTTTAAAATTTCACTTGTTTAATATTTATTCAAGTAACCGAGACAGAATCGTTTCAAAGATACAATCATTTCAAGATATAGAAGTTTAATATTTATCGAGGCTTAAGAATCGTTTGTTGCGAAACTCAATCGCAAAGTTTCAAGTTTGGTGGGTTTATTGAAACAGATTCAATTATAGTTTCATCTTTAAGATTTTAAGTTTTATACTTATTTTAATATTTAGTTTATTATATATTTTAACATAACATAGGGCCTTTTGGCTATATAGCACTATTACCATTAACCGAAAAATAGTATTTGTTTTGCCGTGTTATGTATTTTTTTTGCCGTGTTTGTATTTTTTTTGTGCCGTGAATAAAGTGTTTTCTCTTCTATTCTATTCTAAAAATCATTTATAGGTACAATATATTATTTAGAAGAAAATAAATATTAATTCAATAACTTTACCATTTAAAATTATAGTATACTAGCTGCGCCAACGGCGGTTTTACCCGCTGTACTCTATTATGCGTTATTCCATGGTGCGTGTTTCCATATATACAGTTATGTGTTATGTGGTATATAGGTATATAGTTATGTGTTATTCCAGGGTCTAAGCTATCTGCCCCAGCCATCGCACGCCGTGTTCGGGACTGGAAGGTGGTGGAGGATGTGGAGACACTGTCGGATCATCTCTATATCCGATTCAGTGTCTCCACAAATTCCGGTCCCCGTCGCCCGAGGACGACGCCGTCGTCGCCGAGGTGGGCCATAAGGAGCCTGGACAGGGAGGCTATCATAGAGGCCTCCATTGTCCAGGCGTGGCTGGCCCCCCCAGAGGGGCCAGTGGATGTGGAGGATGAGGCCGAGTGGTTCCGGGAAGCGATGTCGCTAATATGCGACGCTGGCATGTCCTGGGCCAGACCTTATCCTCAGAAAACGTGTGTGTACTGGTGGTCTCAGGAGATCGCAGCCGAGCGCTCCCGCTGCGTGGAAGCGAGACGCCAGGCCACACGACGTTTTCGGGGGAGGCGCAGACTCGCCAGTCAGCAGCTGCATGACGCGTATACGGAGCGCAAGAAGGCTCTGCAGCGGCTGATTGGCGACTCCAAAGAGCGGGCTAAGGCGGAGCTCCTAGAGTCTCTGAACCGCGATCCGTGGGGGCGGCCCTACAAAATGGTCAGGGGGAAACTCCGACCATGGGCCCCCCCACTGACAGAGACTCTGGAGCCCCG
The DNA here is from genome assembly GCA_947507615.1 of Hemithea aestivaria. Lineage (NCBI taxonomy): Eukaryota > Metazoa > Arthropoda > Insecta > Lepidoptera > Geometridae > Hemithea > Hemithea aestivaria. The sequence continues at coordinate 3,869,434 of OX382339.1, forward strand.
CCTTCTGGAGGAGGTGGTTAGCTCGCTCTTTCCCTCCGGGGTGGAGTACGAGCCCCCGGAGATGGCGCCTCCCGAGAGGGCGCGCCAGGAGGACACTGCGGTGCCACCAGTGTCGGCGGGCGAGCTGGGATATGCCGTGTCCCGGATGCGCAGTAAGCGCAAGGCTCCGGGGCCGGATGGCATTCCCGGCGTCGCCTGGGTCCTGGCGTTGGACGCCCTCGGGGACCGCTTCCGAAGGCTCATGGATGCCTGTCTGGAGTCGGGGCGGTTCCCCTCGCGGTGGAAGGCGGGCAGCCTTGTGCTCCTCCGAAAGGAGGGGCGCGCAGCAGACTCTCCCGCAGCGTACCGTCCCATCGTCTTGCTTGACGAGGCGGACAAGTTGTTTGAACGAGTGGTGGCTTGCCGCCTCGTCAAGCATCTCGCCGAGGTAGGCCCGGATTTGTCCGATCGACAATTCGGCTTCCGGGTGGGCCGGTCGACGATTGACGCGATCAAGCGCGTCAAGGCCCACTCGGACATGGTGGTCGCCCGCGGCGGTGTTCTGTTGGCGGTGTCCCTAGACATCGCCAACGCGTTCAACTCCATGCCGTGGGCCGTCATCAGGGAGGCACTGAAGTACCATGATGTGCCTCCCTACCTGAGCCGGATTGTCGGGGCCTACCTCTCGGATAGGTGCATCACCTATCCGGGCGACGATGGACGGACGCTGCGGAGAGAGATGTCGTGCGGTGTTCCACAGGGCTCGGTCTTAGGACCGCTCCTGTGGAACATCGGATACGACTGGGTGCTGCGCGGGGATCTTCCCCCGGGGGCCAGCGTGACGTGTTACGCGGACGACACGCTCGTCATGGCCCCGGGGGGGACATTCCAGGAGGCTGTCCGCCTTGCCACCGTGGCGGTGGGGGAGGTGGTGGCACGGATAGGGAGATTGGGACTCCGGGTGGCCCTCAACAAAACCGAGGCCCTGTGTTTTCACGGGCCTCGGAGGGCCCCGAGTAGGGGTTCCACTATCCCTATCGGGGAGGTCTGCATTGGGGTCGAGCCCTCGATGAAATATCTTGGACTCGTCCTCGACGGGCGGTGGAACTTCCGGGAGCACTTTGCCCGGTTGGCTCCCCGCCTGATGGGTGCGGCGGCCGCTCTCAAGCGGCTGCTGCCGAACCTAGGCGGACCTCGGACCAGCTGCCGTCGCCTGTACGCGGGAGTCGTGCGGTCCATGGCTCTGTATGGAGCCCCCGTATGGGTGGATGCCCTGACGGAGCAAACCATCGCCCATCTGAGACGTCCTCAGAGGGTGATGGCCGTCGGGGTAATACGGGGTTACCGCACGGTCTCCTACGAGGCGGCGTGCCTCTTGGCAGGATCTCCCCCCTGGGACCTGGAGGCGGAGCTGTACGCGGCGCGCTACGAGTGGCGCGCCGCGCTCCGCCTCCGCGGGCTCACCGCGTCTCCCAGGGAGGTAGAGAGGTGGAAGGAGGAAGCCAAGGAGGCACTGCTCGAGAGGTGGAGTACGCGTCTGGCCCACCCTCGAGCAGGCAGCTGGACAGTGGTGGCAGTCCGTCCACTACTCCAGCAGTGGACGGACAGAGAGCACGGGTCCTTGACCTTCCGGCTCGTGCAGGTGCTTTCCGGGCACGGATGCTTCGGAAAGTACTTGCACCACGTAGCCGGCAGGGAACCGACCCCTGCTTGCCACCACTGTGGTAGCGACGTGGATACGGCGCAGCACACACTGGAGGAGTGCCCAGCTTGGGTCAGTGAGCGTCGTACCCTCGTCGCTGTTATGGGGGGCGAACTCTCGCTGGCAACCATGGTAAGAGCCATGGTTGCGAGCGAGGAGTCGTGGCAGGCCGCGGTTTCGTTCTGCGAGAGTGTCATCTCGCAGAAGGAGATCGCGGAACGCGAACGGGAGGTCACCACCGACTTCCCGATGCGTGCCCGGAGAAGGGGGCGTCGGAGGCGTATCTTCCACGCCCTTCTCCAGCCCCCATAACCTGGGTCTAGGCGGCGAGTACGGGGGTACTCGTCGCCGCAAGCACAGACCCACGAGGTGGCGCGCGCGGTGTTTCCGCGCGCCCCTTGAGAGGGTGGGGTGAAACTCCTCTTCACCCCACCGCGGAGGGGTCCTCCTGTCAGTGAGGACCAAACGCCGTCGGGGCCGCGGATGAATGCTTCGGCGTACCCGTTGCCCCGGCATTATGGCGTCCCGCAGGAACACCCCCAGGTTTTTTAGTTGGTATCCCCGCCGCTCCCATCTTTGGCGGGGGAGTCCCACATACCGCCCCGCGCCCCCCGGCGTGGGGTGATGATGCGTAACGCATTTTTCCTGGGTTAAAAAAAAAAAAAAAAAGGGTCTAAGCTATCTCTATACCAAATATCAGCTCAATCGGTCCACCCGGTTAGGCGTGAAAGAGTAACAAACATCCAGACAGCCATTCTTACAAACTTTCACGTTTATAATATTAATAAGATTAGTAAGCTATGAATAAAAATACCATTAATTTATTATTTAATACATTTCTTCCCTTCTTTACAGTAAATTGCAATTTACTTCAGTAAAGTTATCTAATAAACATATTTTCCCCTACTTAGATTACCCCGCGGAGAATCATTAAAAATTAAGCAAAGGTATGTTTGCCAAATTTTGTGGGAGAAACGCGTGAAATGAGGATCGAGGAACTAAGAAACTTCCTAAGGTGCTCTTCGGAACATAATTATGGGATATTTTTCTTAAAATCACCTGTTTTATAGCTTCACATAAAGTTTTAGAACAGAAAAATCTGCTAAATTATTATTTTTTCATGTTATAGCAAATTTTATGCAGTGACAGGCTACACCTTTTTTTTGACCCAGGAAAAATGAGTTACGCATCATAACTCCACGCCGAGGCGCGGGGTGGTTTGTGGGACACCCCTGCCGAAGATTGGCGCGGCGGGGATACCCACTAAAAACCTGGGGGTGTTCCTGCGGGACGCGATAATGCCGGGGCATTGAGTACGCCGAAGCACTCATCCGCAGCCCCGAGGGTGACAGGCTACACCTAGGATTACCTAAGCTCCAAGTACACCTAGCTAAAGCCAGGTGTAGCCGTGCATCGGGGCTTAGCTTATGTAGCGACATACATAATATATTAAAGAAGAGCATGACGGATCTATCAACGTAAAGCACAAACCGCTGAACGAATTAAACTTGGCAAATAGATGGATATTATTGGTACATAGGTTAGCTAAAAAAGGATTTTTTTTTAATTCATTATGGGTTCTTACACTCATTATAGGTGTGCATGCTGGAAGCCTACCAGCAGTATAGCGAATGGAAAGACCGCATATCACTAATAATTATAGTCATTCGTGCGGGGCTGAGATTCGAACTCAATAAGCCAAACTCCTTGACGGCCACCGCTTTAAAAAAAAAATCGAATGAAGCCGCGTGCATAAGTTAGTCCAACATTAGGTATACCTAATTTATTACCTTACAGAAACCCTTGAACACCTAAACACATGTTAAAAATTCACAGCCGCATTAAAATAGCGCGCGTCCTTCATCGTAGCATAAAAAGGCCTTACGCCGGCCCTCGACGTAAATAGCTTGCCCGAATCTAATTCCGACCCATGAGTGGAGAAAAAACAGGACTGAGCCTACTAAAAGAGAAATGATGCACCACAATAAGCCCACGCGTTTGTAAATACGCTAAAAGCAAAATATAGTGCTCGAACTCCCGGAGTTTAAAAAATAGATACACAGTAATATTACGCAGTAATAGTTTCTATTATTTGGTAATATTTAGTAATTTTACTGATAAACTAGAGTACTTACAAAAAACTTAGAATGATATTTAGGTACAAGGAAGTATAAAAAATATTACTTCTAACGATTTCAACATTCTTAAAGAATCTCTTACAGAGACAGTTGTGGATAAATCAGGATAAATAAACTTGTTTAAATATTTACGGTACTAATGGTGTAGTTTGCGTTTTGTTTTGTATGTGCAGCAAGTGGGCTTACTATACTTGCCTCATTTATTTTTCAGGAAGCTATGTCCCATAGTTTCCTAGGCCAATGTTCCGGCCTCATCAAACTACGAGTTGTGCCTTGGTTAATATTTTAACTTGAAGCAACAGGCCCTTAACTGCGTTACCGTAAACAAGAATATGTTACAATACATTGCTGTTTTAGTATGGTTACAGGGAAAATTTTCCAAGCAAATGGCGCAATGGAAGTTGAAATGGAATAATGATTGATTCAACGTATTTTAAAATAATGTGGGCAAGGGAATGGTAGCTTAGGTTCTGGTAAGAATAAAGTCTACTTTGCGGCTTTAGCTCCGTATTTGAAAATAGACATGTAAATTATAATAAGGGGGTTGAGAACCTCAGACTATTAACATCCATTTTGACTATAAGAAGAAGAAGACTAAGTTTTTTCTTATATTTTGACTTACATCTTGTAAAGAACAGTTCTGGCATGACTTATTATTGACTATACTATACGATTTTTAAAACTATCGCGAGTGTACCGTGGTCGAGATATTCTCGACAATATTAGACGTGAGTTGTGCCGTTTTTGTTTTTAGTTATTATTGACTTTTTTAAGCTATTGCATAGCTTTTATCGCGGGCCTTGAGCGTGGGGACCGAATCCAGAAATTCCGTAACGAAAAATACCTGACACCCCCCACTCCGACCGGCACAGCGGTGATACTTTTTAGTTTTTCCATCTATAGATAAAAATGCTATGCAATAGCTTTACCGCGGCAGTCTCCGAGTGCCACACGTCTTTTTTTTTAGAATTATGGCTGTATTAGCAGTAGATATACAATATACATATCTAACTAATATTTTACAGTCTATCTGTGCATGATTGACTCGCATCCGATTCAACAATAGTGTGGAAGCGGTCGGATTCGAACGTGCTGCGGTCTAAAAATCAATAAAACTTAGTTTAAACCAGTATTCTAGAATATTCCAGCAAAACTATAGTACATAGAACAGCAATTACTTGTACCCGCTCCAGCTGCCGACCCTCGTAAACTGTGCTATCACACCTGCCCATCTGCATGTAAATGTACTGGATGTGGCATGAAATTTCTGAAGAAATGTATGTGGTTTCATAATTGTATATATTTTTTTTTTTTTTAATAAATTGTCTGTAACTAATAACTTTACAAATATTGCACGTCTTAAAGACAGAATATAGCTGCTCTATATATAGGTAACTTACCATGTATTCTTTACCTATCCTATATTCGCAATAAAGAATTTTGAATTAAATTTGAATTGAAAAGAAAATACCAAGCCGCTTGGGGAGGTACCACACTTTTAACCGGGGGTAGACTTCCTTTGGAGGAGGGCGACTAGGTAGGTACTCCAACGGTGTCAGTTATTCTACCGCCTGAGCAGTGATGTGCAAACATTACTGTGCTTCGGTAGGTGGGCATTGCAGCTAGTGAAATTGGACTGGGATGAAGAGTCTTAACATTTTTTCACTCATGAGTAAGAATCGTTTAGATAATTATATAATTATTGTGAAATCCTGTGTGAAACTGTGCTGATAAATATATTATATGCCATTATTCATGCACCAAGCAGTTAAGATAAATAATTATTAATATCAGTTTAAAAAAACACATACATAAAAATTAAACATAAATATAGGTACATGTTAGTATGTAGCGTCCGTGGCCCAGTGGTCATACCTCCGACTTGTAAGCCGGAGGTCCTGGGTTCAAATCTCAGTGTGGCAAAGATTTTCGCCTGGACGCTACCGTGTTTCGGAAGGCACGTAAAACTGTGGGTCCCGGCTGTTTCCTATAAGATATGTAGGAAGCAGTCGATAGGTCATGTTGCAGGCCCTGTAGTAATCTCGGCGACCTGAAACTGCAACATATAGGTTAGCCACACAACCTATAAATGGTGATTTGACTCTGACAGTGTAATTAGGGAAACCTGTTCTGTTGGAGTATAAACCCCAATTATTATTATATTATTATTATTATGAGATATGAACAGAAGATAATAATACAACATAAACAATCCACTGATAAATGGAATAGGCTCAGCATAATGCTGGGCAGGGAGGTCCTGCACAACACTGTTTTTCAGCCAACCCCGTGCTCGGTTAAGATGTTCAGCGAGTTCAGTAATGTGCAAGCATTACTGTGGTCCGGATTGAAGGACTGTGTTAGCGAAATAGGGTACATGATGAGGTTTAACCACTAGCCGATCTGTGGTTAATGAGTGTTCTGGACTGTGTGTTAAAGTTTTCTTGATTTTTCACAAAAAGGCATTTAAAAATACTAATATCTTTGTGACAGGCGCACTGTAGAACCGCGCAGTACTTTGTTGTTACTATAAAAAATATATAAAACGTATTTTTATATAGATTTTTAATAGTGTCTCATCTAGTAAATCTACATCGTGTCCAGTACCGGTGACCTAGTTCTGAGGCCACACAGGCCATTCGTCATGCTAATACGAATGCTTACAGGATCACTGAGGCTAATATAAACTAACACAGGCTTACTAATAAATGTGTCTTTTTCCTTTAACGTTCTTTTAAGTCTGTTCGTTATTCTAACCACCATAACACAAGCATTACGTTGCTTAGCTTGGGGTTAGGTGGCACTGTGTGAAATGTCCTATTTTTTTTTACGTTTACACCGTTCATGAATCTGAAATTGAATGACACAAAAACGACAATTATTAAATTTTAGTAACTAACTAAATCAACAATTTATTTTAAATAACGTCTGGGAAAAAAATCTATGTACAGAACAAAACTCTTTTTAAACGCTTTTTCAACGGCCACAAAAAACATTTATGTACTTGAAGATGACTTGAAAAGATATGGGCTTGCTATTTTCAAGTTATGAAATGAGATGTGGGTTCCGCCATGGCTTATTGAAGTTAGTTCAATAGAATTTATTTATTAACTTATTTGATTTTGCTGTAATTAGTAGCTGGAATATCAGGTATTAAATTCGTTATAATTTGTAATAAAAAAAATGCTACGTATGCTACGCAATCTCGTAGCGTTAGTATCGTAGCGAACTCTACGATGCTACGAAAGTGCTACGACACCATAAATAATGCAAGCAATTTTTTTTTTAAATTAACCCTCATTCTGATTTATTAATTAATATAAAATACCTTTATTTAGATTAGATTAGAAATTTAATTTTTTATTGAAAATATGCAATTAATTATATTCAAGAATTAATAATAATTCGGAAGGTTATTTCAGTTTTAATCTTACTAATATTATAAACGTGAAAGTTTGTAATAATATATGGATGTCTGGGTGAATGTTTGTTACTCTTTCACGCCTAAATGGGTGGACCGATTGAGCTAAAATTTGATATAGAGATAGCTTAGACTATGGAATAACACATAGAATACAGTACCTATAGCGGGTGAAACTAGTATAAATATATATTCCTTACAACCATTCCAATCTTTAGTACATGTTATACCTATTTAAAATAACATACAACTTTGTATCAACAAGTAAAATAAGGAAGTATTTCTTAAAAGCATATTGTTTTAGGTCAGCGGCCTACATTCGTGCCTTTAAATAAATATACCCACTCGTGTATGAAAACTTTACGAAACGTGGCACGAGCACGTTCGTGTGTTTTTAAAGAACCTACAGTTTAATTTTAGCTCTAACTTTTAAGAGCTTATTCTCTAGATAATATTAAAAAATATATTTTCCTAGCTGCGCTCAGCGGTTTTACCAGTTGTACTGTAGCCACTATTCCAGAGCCTAAGTTATCTATATAGGTACCAAATTTCAGCTCAATCAGTCCACCCGTTTAGGCGTAAAGAAGTTACAAACATACACATACTCACAAACTTTCTCATTTGTAATACGAGTGTGTTTTTGCTGTGATATAATATAATGTTTTTCCAGTTTCCAGTTAGAAAAATGGAAAATGGCGCAAAAAAACGAAGAAAAAATGAGGTAAAACATGGTTCGTAAATCTAATTGAAAATACAAATTTGCTTGGAAAAATGTAATAGCTTCCGACTCCTTGATAAAATTTAAAAAATTACCCATCAACTCCCGTTTTGTTTTTCGTCTCTAAGTCACAGCAAAAATTAAACAGAGTCTAAGAAAAAACACATGCTCCAAAAGCATAATATAGGTATAATATTACGTAGACCCATCCCGAATGTTAATTACGAGCAAAAAACACAAAATATTGAAATAAACCCAGATACCGACCAATAACCAAATTAAACTGACCCAGTGCTGGTTGAATTAAGAATACTAATTCAGCTTCATGTTTCCAATTGGTATGAAATAAATAATTAATATAACAACATTATATTTGCACCGCTAATATTCAACTCACTTTCATTGATATTATTGTGTAATATTGCATTTAGCTAGTTATAGATGTTTTACATTGCACTTAACAGGCGTTCGATTACAATCTCACCTACTGGTAAATGGGGGAACAAATTTAGTGGACTAATTTGCTAGTTCAGTCAAAAATTGTCCGCTTTTGAAGTCGGTGCTCGGTGTCTACCTTTATTACAATAGTCTGTGCAATAACATAGAAATCCACAGGTGAGACAAACAATGCGAACAAAGGCCATTAATTATCTTGTTTTATCTGGACGTGGGTCCGGGATTGTTTGGGAAATGCCGGGAAAATTCGGGAAATGTCGCGAATATTCGGACATTTTAGAGTGTGGGACACCAAGAATTTTGCAGCGTGAACAACAAACTGAAGCAAGAAAATGACGTTACGGTTGTTTGCCATCTCACTTACCTCATACAAATTAAAAAAGCCTTTATTGAGAAAAACAAAATAAAAATACTACAGCAGTAAAGAACACTTTTATTAACCACCGGTTGGCCGCAAGCCGAACTACAAAAAAATCCAAGTGCTCCAAACCACTGTCAAATGGCAGAGTGCCCAGAATGCTGGCAGCATTGCCACGTTGAATGGCAATACTTAGGTATACGTTGGGCCAAATATACCCCTAGCATTTTGGTCACAAGTCGCCTCGACCAAGCGCTCAAAAAAAAAAAACAAAATACTAACGTCAAACTACGTATTCAGTATGAGTAAGTGAAATGGCAAACAACCGTGACGTCTTTTGTCTTCTATCAGTTTGGTGTTCAGGTTGCAGCCTCCATTTGGTTCCTTCTTCAAGGGAGAAAATGTAATGGGTAATATTTCGTGGGTTACAGCTGTTTCAATTGTTTTCATTACCGTTTTACAATCTTGAACTATAAAATATCTAAGCTCTAATGAGTAAGGAGGGCTATTGTCATTGAAGTAAAGGAAAGTTTTGCCGCGGATGAGTGCATCGGCGTACCCGCTGACCCGCCATTATGGCGTCCCGTAGGAACACCCCAGGTTTTTTAGTGGGTTTCCCCGCCGCGCCCATCTTCGGCGGGGGAGTCCCACATACCGCCCCGCGCCCCCCGGCGTGGGGTGATGATGCGTAACGAATTTTTCCTGTCTAATAAAAGGTTATCGCAATTGTATGTCGTACAGTTACTATTCTATAGGGATTTATATTTTATGGAGAGTTTTGTTAAAAACAATAACAATAATGACATAAAAAATAAAATGGAAATTTTGGTGAAAAATTAAAATTCGTTTTTTATTTTTCTAAAGAGCTAGTTGAAAATGCCTTTTTTCCAAACATTTATTTATTTTCGTCGGTTGATAGAGACAGTTAGCCAAATAACCTATCTCTAACATAAAAATAATAAAACAATTTTCAGATCAATACCCGGCACCATTAAAAAAAATATATATAATTGTACCATTATTAAAAGAACAACATTATAAGTACATTAAATAGAGTACCTTGCGTTTCAGTTACTTAGTTAGTAGGTAACTTCTTTGAAGACGATCAAAGACTTGTCACTTGTCAAAACTTTTTCCAGGTTTTCCCTTGTCGTGGCCAGGTTCTTGTGAACTTGTGGATGTACAGTCAACTACAATGAGATGTATCCATGTTAGGCTTACAAAATGAAGTAAATTTTCATTTGCCACAATGAACTTGGTTCGTGACATTTCTAGTAGCAATCAAACTTCATAATATTATCATCGACTCGTTTAATATGCAACAATGATGTATCCCACTACTTTTCCTTAGATACATAATAATAGCATTTAAAATGAATGGAATATAGTATAAGATTTGGTGGATACTGAAAATGTCACGAAGTAAGGGTAAATGCTAACCAGCCTAGCTGACTCTTCCCAACGAGTCGGACTCCGGATGAACATAGACAAGACCAAAGTGATGTTCAATGATCGGGTCGTTCCGGAACCGATTCTCGTAAATGGACTGCCTCTCGAAGTTGTTCAGGAGTATGTATACCTTGGGCAAACAGTGCAGTTGGGTAGAAACAACTTTGAGAGAGAGGCCAATCGGAGGATTCAGTTGGGATGGGCTACATTTGGTAAACTTCGTCGAATCTTTTCGTCACCCATACCGCAGTGTTTGAAGACTAAGGTCTTCAACCAATGCGTCCTACCTGTCATGACGTACGGCACAGAAACGTGGACACTTACGGTGAGACTAGTCCATAAGTTTAAAGTTGCTCAGCGAGCTATGGAGCGGGCTATGCTCGGTGTCTCTCTGAAGGATCGCATCAGAAATGAGGTGATCCGACAGAGAACCAGAGTTACCGACATAGCAGAAAGAATTAGCAAACTGAAATGGCAATGGGCTGGTCACATTTGCCGTAGAACCGATAACCGTTGGGGTAGACGAGTTCTCGAGTGGAGACCACGTCTCGGTAAACGTAGTGTAGGGCGCCCATGGGCGAGATGGGGCGATGATATTCGGAGGGTCGCTGGGGGTGGGTGGAGAAGAAAAACGGAGGACCGAGTTGAGTGGCGTGCCATGGGGGAGGCCTATGTCCAGCAGTGGACGAACATAGGCTGATGATGATGATGATGAAGGGTAAATAATTTTTGCATACTAAAAGTTCCTTCATTTTGTAAGACTAACATGGATACATCTCTTTGTAGTTGACTGTACTTGTATATGTTGTACAAGAAATATTTTGGTTCCTTTTGTCTTGTAATATTACAAGCTTTTAATCACTTTCACCTGTCCGTTGTCTGTCTGTCTCTAATCAAATCTTGCTCAGAGATTGCTTTATGCGATAAGACCGCCGATTGTTTATATTACCTGTAGTTTTATGTTTGTCATATTATATATGTTCATAACTATTTCTTGTATTTTGGTATGCAATTATGTACCTATTCATTCTATTCTTGCAAGTTTAATTTAATCCACTTCCCAGTTTAAATAAATATATAAAAAGCAATTTATTGACAGTAAGACAGCAAAAAAAAAATACACATGAAAAAAAGCATACACAATTTGAACAATTCTATTGTCAAATGGGATAGACTCAGCTTTGTGCGGCACAGGGAGGAACCACTGCGCAGCGCTGGTTTTTAGTCCATACCAAACTCGAGCGCAAGTTAGTCGAGTAGTTACAAAAGTAGTTTCAGCGGGGTTTCTCACACATAAAAAAAGACTACTTACAGCAAATTAAACATCCACAATATTTGTTACGAGTACAAATATAATATAATGTCCGTATGAGTGCGGTACCTACCTTTAGTGTTATAGTGTGTGCGTGTGTGTGTGTGTGTGTGTGTTAACGATTGAGCTGAAATTTTTCATGCATGTACATTTTTTGTTCAACAAACAGAATTGGTAACTCTAACGGTCTAACAAGAGTGATTTGAATATTTCATCAGCTATGGACGTACTCTTTTCAAATTTCATTGTACTGGATTTCATTCGACTGAATTATTCTTTGCGAGTTTTTACATGAAATTACCTTTTGTTTAAATTTTTACAGCAAATTTTAATTAGGAAAAAGAAGCAATAAAATATTATACGTAAATATATTTTTTTGCTATTAATATGTTATGTACCGGGGGGTAGACTTCCTTTGCAGGAGGTCGACTAGGTGGGTACCCCAACAGTGCCAGTTATACTACCGCCTGAGCCATAATGTGCAAACATTACTGTGCTTCGGTAGGAGGGCATTGGAGCTTGTGAACTTACTGGGCTGAAGAGTCTTAACATCTTATGACTCTCAAGTAAGAAGCATTGGCGAAATGCAGACAGATTTTTTTACCTTTGTAAAATACTGGGTAGCACTGTACTAATTATGGGCAGCGTTATCTCTTACCATCAAGAGAGCGTCTTGCTCGTCTTCTTTGTTGTATAAAAAAAAATATATACATACTTAGAAAGAAAGAAAATAATTTTCATGATGTTTTTTTAGGATTATCTATTAATACTGTCCCAACTTAGGGTAGACTGATATTTAAGAACACAAAGTTTTATTATTTAACATTAAATTACTATATAAATGTGACATAAAACATTATTAAAAAGCTTTTAATCTTAACGTCACTTCTAAAAACGCCGTTAGTTAAATTATTTAATTTTAACAAAATCGTTTTATGAAATTTCCTTTTGACTGCGCATTTAAATATTATATTTGAAGTCCTGTATTACCGAATTCATTCACAATTTACATCTGAGAGAGCGCTAACGATGCGATTTAAACTTGCAAGCTTTTGTATTATTAATTACTTAAATGAATATTAAATTACTGTTGGACACTTGAATTTTCAGACATTTTTAGTTCAATCTGAAACAAAATTATGTATTATAAATTTACTGAAATTATTGGGCTGTAGAGTTTAACAGATAAAATAAATAATTGGGGTTTATACTCTTAACAGAACAGGTTACCCTTCTTACGCTGTCAGAGTCACAATTTATAGGTTGTTTGGCGAACCTATATGTTGCAGTTTCTTAGTTGCACTGGTAGAAAATGCTATTGTAGCATTAAGTTAGTCCTAGCTTTGTGCTGAATAATAAATAAATAATAATATATATGTAAGATGCTTTATGTACTGTGCGTGCGAAGCCTTATCAACAGTCTGTGTTCATTGCCTAACAAGAATGACGTTTGACACAAAGTGGGAGTGACAGCTGACAGCAATGGAATCTAAGATGGAATGAATAAACTCGTGTAGTGATTTAATATTTTCTTAAAGTTTTATAGAAAGAAGTTAATTTCATAAAGTAAAATTGCTAGTTCAATTAAGTAATGTAACAGTGCCGATCTACTGATATATTGGAAGTAAAAACCTTTAATTGTCGATTTTTCTATTTTAGGTTAGTACCTATTCGTATTTGATTGCAATTAATTTGTGTTTAGATTTATAATAACATTAAACATTTCTATTTTAGATAAATCAAAATTGTGCGTTATTTGCTCCAGTAGTATCCTACATATTACATATATTACTACAGGGCCTGCAACATGACCTAACGACTGCCTCCTACAAAGCTTATAGGAAAGAAAAGCCGGGACCCACAGTTTATACATCTTATGATTCTCGAGTAGGAGGCGGTGGTGCAGTGCTCCTAGAACTTTACATAAATCCTGGGTAGCACTGTACTAATTATAGGCAGCATTATTTACTATTATATAATAAAATTTTAATGACAAAAATTACTTTAATAATATTCTTGCTGCGCCCGCAAGTCTTATTGTCTAAGGGTCTGGCTCTAAGCTTATGAGTAAATAAATAAAAAGTCTAAATATATAAAAGGAAAGAGTGATTGATTGACTGACTGATCTATCAACGCACAACACAAACTGCTGAGCGGTTTCGCTTGAAATTTGGAACGTAGATAGGTTTTATGATGGAAACCTCCGCTAAGGAAGGATTTTACCATGCGGGCAAAGCCGCGAGCACAAGCTAGTAAGCCTATATAAGAGTTAACAAACATTCATACATATTCCACTAGTTGCAAATATTCCCGATTTGTGAATTAAGAAGTGAAATTTTAAACAAAATAAAAAAACAAGCTTTTATTACTATTACCATTTAGCACCAAAGTACTCGTCAAGACAAATCAAATGAGCCCAAACTCGATGGGGTTGCGTCGTTTAATTACAGAGATCCTATGACGATCTGATATCCAGCTCCATCATCAGATCAACTCCATGGCATAATAATGTTAATCGTTTATTTTTATTTTTTATATTGCATATTATATTTATATTGCATTGTCATCCGATTTATACATGCATGCAAAATTTCAGCTCAATCGTAAACCAGGAAGTGGATCAAATTTAACTTGCTACATTGGATGACAGACAGACAACGGACAAGTGAAAGAAAATAAAAGTTTGTAAAAATGAAAAGCAATAAGGGGATAATAGGAGGAAATTTGCAGTGGAAAGGTGCTGCTCTACCAGACTCTCGGCATGGCCGACAGAATGCCGACACGAAGGAGGGACGATAAAGGGGAAAGAAGTCTCCAGGACATCATCAACCTGTTGAAGGAGACCGACCCGGACGACGTGCCCGCTTTCGTGGCGAAGCAGCTGCACAAGCTGCCACCCGTTACCTTCGACCACGTCGACGTCACCAGGCTGCTGAAAGACATCACCACCTTGAAAGCGAGCCTGGCCGAAGTGCAGTTTAGGTTAGGGGTTTCCGAAACCACAATAGGTGAATTGCGTACCGAATTATCTACATTAAAACGTAATGATTCGGTAAGTAGGTCGCCTGCTGAAACCTCTAACATAAACACACGTCGCGGGGCGCAAAATGCATCCATCAGCAGTTTACCGTCGCCACAGCCTACAGTCGCTGCGTGTGCCGACTCGCGCCCCGCCGCCCCGCCCCCCGCTCCGATGACGTCAAGTATGGATGCGTCGACGCCGCAAGCATATGCGGCCGCTGCCGCGGCTCCCGCTGCCCGGGCCCCCACTGGCCGTACTTCCGTCGCCGCTCCCGTTCTTCCGTCTAATAAGGGGAGAAAGCAGTCTCGTAAGCAAGCTGACGCCGCGCCGTGTAGTAAGGATGAAGAGGGTTTCACCGTGGTGCAGAGGAGGAGAAAAGCAGAGGCCCTCTCGTCGTAACTTTTGTGGCTCGGCGACGCCGGGATGTAACGATTCGCTGCGTCCCGAGGTACCTGTCACGCTGCTCTACGTGTCCCGACTGATGTGGTCTACGAAAGCCGTGGACGTCATAGACTACGTCCGAAAGAGAACCTCTTTCACTTTGAGGGTCGAACGGCTAGAATCTCGCCACAAAACGAATTTTAATTCCTTCGTGGTGAGGGTTCCGACCAGCCGTCTGCCGACCTTCATGAAGGAGGACTTCTGGCCGCAGGGAGTCGTGTTTCGGAAATTTCGAGGTCGACTTCCTGCTGACTCTGCGCGCAACACGTCGCCGGCGCTACGTGTGACCTAGTTTTTAAGTTTATAAAAATTTTATGTACATATGTTAGTCTGTAAGGTATATATGATATGGGCCTCTGGTACACTGCGTCTGTGGCAGTGTACTATTGCCTTAAATAAATGATTATTATTATTATTCTCTTTATTTATATACAATCTTAAACTAAATTTTTTACAATATTTTTAAAAAAAATAATATATACAAAAACTAAAAACATTGTAAAAAACTTAATCTAGAAGAAAACCCGCCGTCAGCGGGGCCAGAGCCCAAGCTGCCGGCGGTCAGGGCCGCAGGGTGAGGAACCTCCGGACAATGCGTGCCGTGTCAAGGATTACCGCCTTCTGTATCAGGCCCTTGATCCAACCGTCTAGCGCGAGCCTCTCGAGATGTTGGTCGAGGCTCTTTGCTATTAGACCGTTCACCGACACGACTATTGGAACAATGATCGTCGAATCAACGTCCCACATGGCGGTAATCTCGTGCGCTAAGTCAAGGTACTTGCTCAGCTTATCCTTCTCAGCTTTCACGAGATTCTCATCATGGGGGACGGTGATTTCGATGAGCACTGCGCGGCGTTGAGATCGATCTACCACCACGATGTCAGGCTTATTGGCGACAATAGTCCTGTCCGTGATAATAGATCGATCCCAATAGAGCGTAGCACGACCATTTTCGAGAACTGGTAAGGGCGGTTACTTATAATACGGCACTTCAGAGTCAACAAGGCCATATCGAAGAGCAAGTTGCTGATGAATGATCCTATTATTAATGATTATTATTATTTATGATTATTATTATTATTATTAATGATTATTATTATTATTATTATAAGCTAAATCTCCAAAAAGTAGAACAAATCAAATCGGTTTCAAACTCAACCGAGTAAAAGAGAAAAGAGCCGATTGATTACTGCATTTGTGTCCCAGAATAAATTATGACAGGCAGGCAGGATAGTCTCAATCACTCGGTTCGTTTGAGCCCTCAATTACGCGGCAAGTTTTCCAATGGGGCCATGCAAATTTAAGTTCGGACTAAACGGAAAATGCTAAACGCTTGGAGAGTTAGAAAGAGGTTCACGACTAGATGTGATCATTTTGTACAGAACCTTGCTAAACGTTGAAAATGTGTAGGTTTGTAGTTGCGCCTGTATATTTCCGTCTATTTTTTACAAGCTTTATATTACTTTCACCTGTCTGTTGTCTGTCTGTCTGTCTGTCTGTCTGTAATCAAATCTTGCAAGTTTAATTTGACCCACTTCCCGGTTTCCACTTGAGCTGAAAATTTGCATGCGTGTGTAAATCGGATGACAATGCAATATTTTTATGACATCGAGCTGATCTGATGATGGAGCTGGAAGGTGGCCATAGGAACTCTGTCATTAAACAACGCTACCACATCGAGTTTGGGCTCATTTGATTCGTCTTGACGAGTACTTTATGATGCAAGATGGTAAGAATATTTAAAGCTTGTTTTTTAAAAGTATTTTTAAAATTTCACTTGTTATTCATTGTAGGCTGTAGGTCGTAGGTGTTTTTTGATCACCTTTGACCACGATCTCGCCTGATCTTAAGCGACAATACGACTGTAGATGGTAGTAGACTAAACCTAGAAGGCGGGATAAGGCCTCACTGAATATCGTGCCGGAATGGCGACGTTGTTATGATGAATGTTATAATATCCAGTGGGTGGCAACTAGCTCGTCTTCATTGGATTTTGCTTCTTTTCATAAAAAGTCGGATAATAGGTCGTAAAGTATTTTTGACAAAGTTGAAACATGGATCTAAGTAGATATATAATTTATACTCGTACCCAAACTCGAACCCCTAAATACTCAGTACACTCAATTAATTGAAGTAGACAAGCAAAAATTAAAATTTTAATGTACATAATTTAATAATAATTAACAACAAATATTAATAAGAATAATTATAATTTCATGCATAATGTACTTGACTTGCCTAAGATGACGATTGTTATTGCTAAGGTTAATAAAGATCTATTCTATATTCTATTCTATTCACTCGTAGTTACGTTCATGAAAACAGTGACCCTCTAAGACGGGATCAACCTACCTCCTTATATGTCATACTCCTAAGACCTTGTGGAGCAACAGTTAGTCGGGTGAAAGCTAGGGATGACCCATATTCTACTTGTCCTTTAATAGACTTCGAAATACAAAAAAGTCATTTTTTTAAAGCGAGGACAAACACGCACACAAACGGGGTTATTTTTTAGTTTTATTTATTATTGTGATTGTAAAATTTACTATATAAATGGATCAATAAAGAGTTTCTTATCTCATTTTAACCTCTTGGTGTTTTCCTTGATCTTTTATTTTCTTCCTCTTTGTTGTGATCTCACTACTAAGAGACATAATAAGGTTGTAGTGCATATTCCTCGCCACCAGTTTCTTAATTTCATTTTTTTTCAGTAAAAAATTCTCTCACCGAAACCTATACTCTGACAAAATATATTATGGCGATAATAATAATTAATAATGGGACGGAAGTATTTCCTAATGGGACGGAAGTGGCAGGTTCCGCCGTAGTCCTAGCAATAGCCTCATTAACCATCCATTTAGAATGCACATCCATAGCCTAGTTCAATTAGTTTCCATTAATTAGCAATAGTCCTGTCACTTGGCGGAGACTGTCTTTGAGCCCATTTTCTATAGATGTACTCAAAGACAGACTCCAATAAGTGTCACTCATTACATTTATATTAAAAGCTCAAAAGGGCCTCTGCACGTTCGACTTTTTTGTCTCCGTGTACGCCTATAAAAAGGCCCGGGCTTAGCCCGTGTTTTAGAGCGAATTAATAATAATAATTGGGGTTTATACTCCAACAGGACAGGTTACCCTACTTACACTGTCAGAGTCAAATCACTATTTATAGGTTGTGTGGCGAACCTATATAATATGTATGGCGATATACTTGTAAGTGATATTATATCATTTTCCACAGAACACAGAATGATTACTTATCATTATAATTATTATTATAACTCGTATTTACTCGTAGTAGCGCGACAATCTTACCGTTTTGTCATTTCCTATTTATAATTGCCTGTCAACTAATCTTACGAGTGAAGACGAAACTAAATGAAAGACAAACAATAGTTAATCGTCGACTACTCATCACTATTCCATCCTGTCTTGTAGACATATTGACTTACCGAGCGGAACATTAAGCTGACAACCAAGAACTTAGGTTCTCTGAGCGTTTGGTTACTTTTACACTTGAGTACTAGACACAGTTTTCTATTTATCTTACTAAGATAATAACCGTGAAAGTTTGTAAGAATGGATGTCTGGATGTATGTTTGTAACTCTTTCACGCCTAAACGGGTGGACCGATTGAGCTGAAATTTGGCATAAAGATAGCTTAGACCATGGAATAACACATAGACTAGCGGGTAAAACCGCTGGGCGCAGCTAGTTGGTTATACTTTGACCATGACCTCGTTCTATATTAGCAAACATGCAACTAAATGTAGACGAAGCTTGGCTAATGTGATGTTATAATAGAGATTGATTAATTTAACAATTAGCCCTTTTAGAGTTCCGTAACTCGTAACCAAAGGGTAACAAGTGAATTAAATAAAAAAATAAAAAAAAAACCCCAACGCAATATGTAATTCACCATTCTGTGGTGGCGGCCATCTTGGATTTTTAATTTACTATAGTGGGTTGTATTCTACTAGTCAAGCCCTTTCATTTGATACCCATATTGAGGGGGTCTTGGAAGAAAAAAGTAATCCGCCATTTTGTAGCGGCGGCCATCTAGGACCAATTTCCACCAAACATGGCTAAAAACACTCTCGACTAACTCTACTTTCAAACAAAAAAACTTAATCAAAATCCGTTCATCGGTTCGGGAGCTACGATGCCACAGACAGACACACACACACACACGCACACGCGCACGCGCACGCGCACGCGCACGCGCACGCGCACGCGCACGCGCACGCACGCACGCACGCACGCACGCACGCACGCACGCACGCACGCACGCACGCACGCACGCACGCACGCACGCACGCACCTACGCACGCACGCACGCACGCACGCACGCACGCACGCACGCACGCACGCACGCACGCACGCACGCACGCACGCACGCACGCACGCACGCACGCACGCACGCACGCACGCACGCACGCACGCACGCACGCACGCACGCACGCACGCACGCACGCACGCACGCACGCACGCACGCACGCACGCACGCACGCACGCACGCACGCACGCACGCACGCACGCACGCACGCACGCACGCACGCACGCACGCACGCACGCACGCACGCACGCACGCACGCACGCACGCACGCACGCACGCACGCACGCACGCACGCACGCACGCACGCACGCACGCACGCACGCACGCACGCACGCACGCACGCACGCACGCACGCACGCACGCACGCACGCACGCACGCACGCACGCACGCACGCACGCACGCACGCACGCACGCACGCACGCACGCACGCACGCACGCACGCACGCACGCACGCACGCACGCACGCACGCACGCACGCACGCACGCACGCACGCACGCACGCACGCACGCACGCACGCACGCACGCACGCACGCACGCACGCACGCACGCACGCACGCACGCACGCACGCACGCACGCACGCGCGCGCGCGCACGCACGCACGCACGCACGCACGCACGCACACACACACACACACACACACACACACACACACACACACACACACACACACGTCAAACTTATAACACCCCGTCGTTTTTGCGTCCGGGGTTAAAAATAGGACCATATTACTAAAACTCAATTTTTTTTTGTCTTCTGTTCTGTGTGTTTATTTGTTACATACTCTCGTATATTAATTAGTGCGGGGCACTGATTTAGTTGAAGTTAAGTATGTTGGACGCATTGACATTTCATCCGATTTGTAATTTTCGTTTTATACAAATACTAGTGCTTCGGTTCATTTTGAAATTACGTGGCTGCAGCGCGTAAGCTACTTTACAAAATGGTCTACGGCAACGCCGGACCGTCAATTCACAGAACTAGATCGGACTCAGATCAAAACTAGTGCGAAAGAACTTTTATACCTTGAATCCTTTTTTTATACAACCAAGTAAGAAGACGAACAAGACGCTCTACTGATGGTAAGAGATAACGCTGTCCATTATTAGTACAGTGCTACTCAGGATTTTACAAAGGTGAAATTCTGGATGCACTGCGCCAACGCTTCTTACTTGAGAGTCATAAGATATTAATACTATTTAGCTCAGTAATTTCACTAGCTACAGTGCCCTCCTACCGAAGCACAGTAATGTTTACACAAGACTGCTCCGGCGGTTGAACTGGCACTGTTAAGGTACCCATCTAGTCGAACTGCAAAGGAAGTTTACCCCCTGTTATCCTGGAGGTGGTTATCCTGGAATAACACATAGCATACTTAACTGCGGTTAGAACAATTTTTTTTTATACTAAATAGGCCTACGTTTGACCACATCCCACCTGATGGAAAGTAAAAATGCTGTCGACGATGGATCACGTATGACGCCTAGAAAGGTACCTATTCACTCGTGCCTTGAAGATACCCAAGTTGTACCGCTCGGGAAACACAGATGACGGCAAAGTATTCCAAATGCGACCAGTTCCAATTGAGTGCTATAATATTTTATTGTTTACCATTCCACTCACACAGTAAAAAAACAACACATAAAAAACACTTTGTGACACGTGCTTCATAACTCATCACCGCGCCTTCCGCCCTACTTTATTATCTTCATTATCCGACCGCTGAACACCACGGATAAAATAAACTAAAGGAATAGCCGTCTTTTATGCCTATTATATCACAATAGATATAAAAAAAGTATTTAAAAACAAGCTTTTATTATTATTACCATTCAGCAGAAAAGTGAATACTTTGGCAAGTGCCAAGACGAATCAAATGAGTCCAAACTCAATGGGATTGCGTTGTTCAATCACGGAGTTCCTGTAACCACCTTCCAGCTCCATCATCAGATCAGCTCAATAACATAATAATATTGCATTGTCATCCGACACACGCATGCAAAATTTCAGCGCTATCGGATACCGGGAAATGGATCAAATTATTAAATCAACTAAGGTAATAGAGAACACTCATGGTATTGTATGTACTCCTCCATTATCCATGAAGATTTTTTCCAGGAACAGGTCAACTGGTACTTAATGTTACTTTAGCATTAAGTTAGTTCTAGCGTTGTGCTGAATAATAAAATAAATAATGGTAGTTTAAAA
Source organism: Hemithea aestivaria (assembly GCA_947507615.1). Classification (NCBI taxonomy): domain Eukaryota; kingdom Metazoa; phylum Arthropoda; class Insecta; order Lepidoptera; family Geometridae; genus Hemithea; species Hemithea aestivaria. The sequence continues at coordinate 3,890,977 of OX382339.1, forward strand.
AAAATCGTTTCATATAAGCCGATCTGGTATTATTAAGAAATCAGTGCTGAATACAGGCAAAATGGTCGAGGGCGGGTAATATGCAATTATAATCAACACTTGTCGTAAAGTCGGACAAGCGCACACTACAATAATTATTTACGACTAAAATATCTATGCGATAAGTCCAGATTCATAAAAGAGTTCTAATAGCTGTTATAATGGTGCTCGCATATTTATCCGTATCGACCGCGCCGAAAGATTTTTTGTATAGGAAATCTTCTTTCGATTCGGACGATTCGACTCCGGCAAGTGTGCGAAGTTTCATAACATTTCATATTATAAAGAATTCAAAATTCGATACCTTCGTCGCGGTCGATGCGGATAAATGTGCTTTCACCATAAATATACGTTTCATTAATTCATTCATAATGCGTTTGAAATTCGCAAGTGCCTATACCTATATAACATTTATTTGAAAAGTAAAACAAGGGTTTGATTAAGAGAAACCGCGCATTGTAGCGGTTCGGTAAACTCCGTAGAGTTTATTAATGAAGTAATAACAGCTTCTGTGTCTCGGTCGGCGGTCTGTTTGATCGGCTCATTATATCTGTCGGTTTGTCTTTAATTAACTACGAGTTTACGCTTTACTGTCGCTTTTGCTAATGATTGTTGGGACAAACCAGGAGGAATAATAATAATATCATTCAGTAATAACTAAAACAACCCGTACCTGGCGCTTCGCCGGCCGCTGCCGCGGTACGCTCGCTTCGCACACTCGGCTGGCGCATTGTGGTCACTGTTCAAACCTGACCAACTTATTTCGGATTACCCTGAACTCTGTACTAAAACAAGTCTTTTTAGCTATCATACCTGACGAATATCCGGAAACATGCCTTAAAAGTAAAAGGTGAATCGTTTTCGACCATTACTTATTATTATATGTATAACTAGCTACGCCCAGCGGATTTACCCGCAGTACATTAGTAGCCTATGTGTTATTCCGGGTCTAAGCTATCTCTATACAAAATTTCAGCTCTATCGTTCTACCCGTTTAGGCGTGAAAGAGTAACAGACATCCTGACACAAACTTTCACGTTTATAATGTTAGTAAGATAATGAACGTAGGCGAAACGTTTGTTTGTTATTTTAAAAGTAGTAGGAAACAACCGTAGAGTTATCATAATAATTATGTGATACGAAACCGTTTTTGACATTTGCCCCTTTTTCCCAAAATCATAAAGAACAAATGTACCTACTTACCAATAATGTAGGTACAAATATATATTATGTAAATATACTCACTGTCTTACCATAATGTAAAGCAACGAAAAAAGCGCTCGCAAAACACTCCAACTTACTCTTTCCAGCGCGCATATATTTCACCGACGTCGAGCTATTGTACGTTTATACAAATACAGACACACACAAAAGGCGTCTCGCCGAAATGAGCACCTTCATAAACCACACCAGTAAGGTGCTAGTCCATTATATTAGGTCAACACCGATGCCATTTCGATTCAACTCGTAGTTAAGAATATAATAATTTTATGACGTTAACGGAACAGACAATTTTCTGAAATTTGATTCAAAATAAATTTGGCGCTCTGAATAGAAATAAGTCCGAAGATGTAACTCTAAGCAAAAAATATTAAGCATTGAAACCAATCACTAATCATATCCCATGAAAATAAATAACATAAGTAAGGTTATCCGCTAATTTTGATTCGTTTTACATAAAATACGTCCTAAACGTCGCGACATTTTGGTTTCACGTAGACTCACTTTTTCTGGGAAATTCGTTCCAAATCGGACTTCCTAACTTACTATCTATTCGTGGACGATAAGTGACCATAAGTGGTCCACAAATCGCATGCTTCTTTTGTATCGAGTTGTTATAACAAGTGATG